>OY821518.1:276580125-277180125 GCA_963682025.1 Cordilura impudica | reverse complement strand
GATGTAGCTTGGAGTTTAACTCCACACACTGCTCTGTAATTATTCGTAAGGTGTTGATATGATCCGCACAGGAATATCCACTACGAAAACCGGCCTGGCATGAGCTGATGGTCTTTTCTAGGTGCTCTTTAACGCGGTTAAGGATTATTTTTGCAATTATTTTTGCTATAGTTGGTAACAAACATATGGCTCGCGAATTGCTGCAGTTCTTCAGATCTCCTTTCTTTGCTATCTTGACTATTATACCATCCTTCCATTCGTCTGATAAGGACTCAATTTCCCACGATTCACATATAAGGGGGTGTAATAGTTCAGCCGTAAGGTTTGGATCGCATTTATATATTTCAGCTGGGATACCATCGGTACCCGCAGCTTTGCCATTTGGGAGCTGTTTTATAGCTGCTTTGGTTTCTGCAAGGCTTGGGGGCGAGATTCAAATCCTAGGGTTTGTTGCAGTGATAGGACTTGTGGGAATAGGTGGTTGAGCTGCAGGATCAATCATGTTGTTTAACACCGTGGAACAATGTTCTTTCCATCTTTGGAGTTGTTCCTGGTCAGTGATGAGCATATTTCCTCTCATGTCACATACTGGGTGTTCGGTACACATTCTTTGCTCTGCAAGTTTTTCCGTAATCTCAAAAACAGTTCGCGTATCGCCAGAGTTTGCTGCATTTTCGGCCTCTTCTGCTAGGGTGTCTATGTGCTTTCTTTTATCACGTCGCACTGCTCGCAGTACCGTCTTGTTATATTTACGATATTTGGCTTCTAAACTACTTTTTTCATCACAGTCCTCGGAAGCATTCATTTCCTCTTTTAAAGCTTTACGTTCATAAACTAAGTTCCAAGTGCTCTCCAACATCCATACTTGTCTTCCTTTTGTGATCTGCACAGGATCTGGTGGTGTTTTTGACGTGGTCCCATTTAGAATTGATAGACGCATACGGAGGTGCGTCATTGTTTTGTGTCACAGCATTGCGTAGCTGGGCGCTAAGTTGTTTCGGACATTGATGTTTTTTAAGCGTCCGATATCGTACTTCCTAGGCCGGATGTTATGCCTTTTCTGTTGAATTGCGGCAGTACGTAAACGAATTTTGGCCACCACTAAGTAGTGGTCCCGAGATTGGCCAATGTCAGCCCCTCTTTTGCTCCTTACATCGAGAAGACATTTCTTAAAGCGATGGCTGATAGCACAATGGTCAATTTGGTTTGCGGTGCTATACCTATCGTGTGACATCCAAGTTACCTTATGACAATCTTTGTGTTCAAAAAGGGTGCCTCCGATCAAATAGAAATCCTAAAAAAACCCCACAGGACAATTCTTAGTGATAGCCCCCATGTATAGCTGATTCCCGATCTTCACTTAAATCTATCAAAAAACATAAATGTTGCACAGATTTTTCTTAAATTTGGTTTGTGTATGTTTTTTTCAAAAAATAGTATCCATATAAATATAGCATAACAATTCCACTCAAGTTTAGTTTATGCTTATTTTCTACTAGCTGACCCGTCAAACGTTGCTTTCCATTATAACTTATTTCTAGTGAAAATTGTTGTTGTTAATTATGATGATATGTATATACCACGTGTGGGAGGAGCCACTTGTTTGATTCCGCCCATTTTTAGTCCGACTTCTCACATTACTAACTTATATATTCTTACAACGTTTCAATACACTTGCTATCATAGAGCTCCAGATATATGTTGTTAAAATTTGTTTATATATTGGAAGTGCCACGCCCACTTCATATATTAAAAAGATATAGTCTACTTTACTTTCCCGATACCAGCTTCCACATTTCTAAAATTTCAAGAAGATCGGTACCATGGTTTAGCCACCTATTAATGTCAAACACACAAACCCACACAAACAAACTAATTTTCATTTTTATATTCATACTAGCTGTTTTTACCCGGTCTTGCCCGGCAAAAAAGGCCTTTGACTTAAAAAATGGTTCACTATTCTTACCAGGCGTTGAGTACTAAGTCCCCAATGATCAAATTCCCCAATAAAATGAACTTTCTCCCCAAAAATTTCAATTAAAGATTTTTTGATTTTTTAATTTAGAAGTTTTTTTAAGATGCTGCAGCAAAAATGCTTCAAAAATAAGTTGCGAAACCGCTTTAAGTTTTTTTAAGTTTATTTATAAACATCAAATATAAGGGAATCGTTTGCAAATTAAAGGAATCAGAACTTTTAAAAATTGAATTACTCCATTCAATAAGTGATCATCATTGAGCATAGACGTCAAATTCAAGTTTCAGAAATGAAAAGCTAATGCGACGTTTAATATTGTGTCACAAGGTTTCTTTAAGCAACTGCTTATAGTATATGTGTGGCCTATTTTGATCAACAGGTAATTATTTCACATACGTAGATAAAATTTATGATACGACATTTCACTAAGCTGTGTTCCGCGAGCGACTCGCGTCCGCTTCCGCGCGTTTGGCAGCCACACTTGTACTGCCGCACAGCTATTGCCAACTTAATATATTTTTCAAAATATATTTTTCAGATCATTCCGATATTCTAGCTAAGCTGTATTCCCCGTGCGCGTAGCTTCCACGCAAAGAAATGATGCTATTGAAAAGAATACACATTTTAAATGCATTTATTGTATGACATATATTGAGAGCAGTATGTAAATGTTCACTAAAATAAATATTTAACAAAATTCATTAAATAAAAATATGTAAAAATTTAAGAATGAATTTGGGGAGTAAGTTCATTTTTTATTTCGATTAAAAAAAAATGGGCAATTTTTTCATTTCTTTTGGGTACCTTTTTTTTAAGTCTGGGGAATTTGTTCACCGTGTAGATATTCCCGTGTAAACCAAATTTCAGAGAAATCTGTTGAAAAGTACAAATTTGTATAGGGAAGAAATGTACCATACAACAAAATATGAATTTTATATAAAAATTGGGCGTAAAAGTAGGCGTGGTCGGTAAAAAATTTTTATTTGGTATTATGGCGCACATTCGATAAAATAGCGCTAATGTGAAATTCACTCAATTGGATTATTCACAATATGCATATTTATCAGCTGGCACTATAAATAAACATTGTTTGTTTACAAAATTAGTATGATTCTATGATCGTCTGATGAAGACGAATGCTTCGTCATGAGAGATGCTTCCAACATTTTGGAAATGGACTCTACTACGTGAGTATGCGAGGTTTTAACAAGGGTACCATTTGTTTACAGATATATAGCAAATTTTCGACTGCAAGGAGGCATTTATAGAATTGCTGTCTACTTGCTGAACTGCTGCGGCAATGCACACAAGGCAGATCAAGCTCATGAAATTAAAATAATTTACATTATATTTTCAATAAGTTTTACAAACTGCCATCCAGCATCGAAAGCAAAATTGTGTTCGATTGAAAATTCATTGTACAACGAAATTTTCGACCGTGCTGCCAGCTCATAATACGAATTTGACATTCGATAGTCGACGTTCGAGAGCCAGCGAACAGTTGTGTTACTGCTTTGACTGAAGTAACTGAAAACATAAGGAATGAACTGGATGATAATAAAGTTAATTTTTTGGTCCTTATTGACCATTCTAAGGCCTTAGACACAGTCGACCACTTAATAATATGTAATAAGCTGAAACATATTTTCAATTTCTCTTCTTCATCTGTAAATCTGCTTCGATCCTACCTATCTGATCGTACCCGTAATCCGTTTACTTTAAAAATAAAATCTCAACAACGTTGAATGTTACGAGAGGAGTGCGCCAGGGATCCTTCCAAGGGCCTCTGCTTTTCTCTCTATGCTAATGATCTGCCTTCACAACTTCTCCATTGCAAAATTCATATGTACGCCGATGACGTGCAGTTATATTTAAGCAGTCCGACTGTTTCAATTAATAGGAATGTAAGGAAACTCGAAGACGATTTAAATAACATCTATCTTTGGGCTACGGCCAACCAGATCTTTTTAAACCCATTAAAATCTAAATGTTTGATGATAAGTAAATGAAAACAATAAAACAATGAAAATAAACAACCAACCATGCTTCCTGATCTTGCAATTAACGGTCAAAGATTCCTATTGTTCCATATGCCAAAAATCTAGGTATTATCTTTACAGCTCTCTCACGTTGGACAAACTTACGTTAAACTGAGATCTCTTTGGTCAGTATTTCACACCCTTGAAAGTTGGAATTCTACTTGCCAAAACCTATATAATTCCTGGACTTTTGTACGGCTGTGACATTTTTGCTAATTGCAAGTCCTCGAGCAAACGTCGTATAAATGTTGCATATAATAACATTATTCGTTATGTTTTAGGTCTTAGAAGATTTTCTCATATCACTCCCTTCTCTGAAAGACTATTTGGCGTGTCTTTTGATAATCTTTTAAAAATTAGAGTTAGAATTTTAATGTACAAAATCATTTACACAAAAAACCGAGCTATCTATTCGAAAAATTGCAATTGGCAGGTCTGAGAGAGGAAGAAAGCTCATAATTCCTATTCATAGGACAATTGTCTCAGAACAGAAATTCTTTGTGCACGGTGTTCGTCTTTGAAATGCACTTCCACAAAAATATCAACTAACAAACAATGCAACACTTTTTAAGAAACAAATTTTTAATTTTTTTTGCATAGTAAAATCTTTTAAATTTTTTATATTTTGTTATCTTCTTTTGTTATTTTATTTAATAAATTATTAATATATGTAGTTAATTTTATTTATATCAGCGCATTCTACCATTATACATAGTTATTAGTCCTGTACTGTAATTATAATAATAAATTTTCTTGTTGTACAGGAATCCACAATAAATAAATAAATAAATTAATAATTGAATACTTAATATTAAGATTTTTCTAATTCCTGGATGTGTTCTATATAGAACCCTGAGGATAAGATTGGTAACTTTTATTTGATATGGGTTGAGGTCTAAGGAAACTTTTCTGCCATTCAATACTTCATGATTTTAATGATCATATTTGACAAAACGGTTTATATCTTTACTGACCATTAAATTATTGACCATTAAATGTTGTAGCATAAAAGGTTCTAAAATCGATATTTTTTTACTATATTATATTTAATAGTAGATCATCTTAGCTGTAAAGTATACAAGTGGAACTATGTATCGAAAATTAAGCTATTTATTATCTTCGTTAATACCAAAAAAGGTATTTTTAAAATATAAGAAAATGCAAGAAGATATACGAAAATTAAGTTGACTAAACGGTTTATGTCTTGGCTTAGCAATTAATGTAAGTCTAGAATTATGTCGTGGCTTAAAAGGTTCTAGAATGGATTTGTGTTGTTCGCACTTGAAAATAATAAATAAAACAGTATATTTCCAAAAATGTTTCAAAAATACAACAAAGCCGAAAGACTAATAATAAAAAATTCATCTTCTAGAATTAAATTTCACATATTCCTTATAACTGGTTTTCATTTTCAAAGACAGTTTTTGTCAGTTGTAGAACAGGTTTTAATATGTTGTCATTGCAACATATTGCAACACTTGACGCCAAAAATAAAATTATAAGCTGTAATAAAAACGTATTTGATAAAAAAAATGACGAGTTGAGCTTGGTAGAAATTAGAAGTATAAATGCACAAATAATCTCAAAAAATAAAAATAACGATTCGTATGTTTTTTGGTGTTGTATCTTCTGAGATTAATGCGAAGTAAAAAAAATAAAGCTGTATGGTATAAAACTGATTCTTAACAACACTGCACGTAGGCTTTAGTTTAGGTGAGTGTGTTAAAAGTGCATGACCAAACAGTGCAAGTATGAGTTTATGTGAGATAGTCACAGGGTCAAACCTCGTCAAAGTAGTGAATTTTTATATATAAACAATCTAATCATTTATAACATAACAATTATTAGAATGTTCTCTTCTTCTCTACCATTAGAAACTAAATCAAAAAATTTTATATTAATTATACATTTAATTGAAATCTGTCTGAAAAAATTAAGTTAAATCTAACAAATTATTTGTTGTTAGTATAAATGACATAGTGAGTATCAGGTGTTACTGATTTCCAAATTATACTTAAACATTAACGAAAGAAAAAAGATTAAATCAAGTAATTTGTTTTGTTTTAAAGGATTGTAGATTCTAGAATTAGTTATAAAATAAGGTATGTGAGAAAAAATACTAAACGGATGTTGATTTAAATAAAACTCTGAAGTGCATTTATTAGAGAAAATTTCAATAAATAATTAATTATATTTTCAGCCTTTTACATTGAAAATATTATCATCATTATATTATCACTATTTATTACCTACTAGGAGGCAAATTTTTAAGGCAGATATTTTAAAATCAAACTTTAAAAATTAAAAATCTTCTTTAATACAATTTATATAATAACAAATTTTCGATAAAAACTTACACTTATAAGCCAATTTAAGAATCTTTATAGAAAAGCATTTTAACTAACTTCGATTGAATGTTATATGAAGATCATTTAATTACGTTTGGTAACGATGGTCGTATTTCAAGTAGAAAATGGACATTAATTTTCTTTTAAAAGAAAATGTTTAATTAATTTTTTTTAAATATCATCAGTTTTTTTAATCTCTAATTTCGTGTAATGCGATTTGCTTTAAGAAATACGCTTTGCTATACAAATGCAAAAACTAGTGGTTCCCAATTCCACTTCAGAAGCAACAGTTTTTGCAATATTAATTTTATTTAATTCAAATCCTTTGAAAGCTGACTTTTTGAAAGATTATTTAATTTTATTCGCTTACAAGTCTGCTTATTTGGATATTCCCTCCTTTACTGGGGTGTCTTGGCTATAAAGGTTTTAGGATTTGACTCATTGCTTTTTTACTTGTTTACTTATAAAAACTGATGAATATATATACAATTTTATTTATTTTATTAAATGTTCTTCCTTTAATTATATAATTAATTATATTTTTTTTTATAATAAGCATGGTTACAAATTATTGAAATTAAATAATCTTCACTGAACATTCGATCGAAGTTCAAGAAAGTATCTTGGCTAAAATATTCTGGAATTGGCTTACAAGTAAAAGTATGGATCGGACTTTTTTTAATTTATAGGTTGCATTAATAGACAAATTTCATTAAACAATAAGGCAAAAGTATGTCAAAATATTGTAATTTTTTTTAAACTTATATGTTTTTAATAATACATGTATTCAACCAGCTTATGTCTTTGCCAAACAATAAGTGTCAAATGAGTCACAATTAGAATTAAAAAGGAAACACTTTTAGTTTTCTCTTCTTTCATCCTTATTTTCTTGAAAAACTGCAAGCATCAATTTATAACCTTGACATTGACACTTGAAGTCATTAAGAAGAAAAAAGTTACAATAAAAACTTCTCAACGCAGGTTGCTTTCACTTACTCCAAAAAATAAACGAAATTACAATATAAATGTTCTTAGCAAAAAAAAAAAAAAAAAAACTGAAAAAAACTATTGCAGAAACATTTATTATAAAAACGTCAACAAATATATTTCGCTTTAAAGAAAAAATCAATTTAAAATATAGCTATTAATCATTTATAAAAAAAAAAAAAATAATAAAAACGACTTCAGCAAAATAAACAAACACTTTTGTTAGTGGTTAATGTGAAATATTTTTTTGCCTCACTCTCTGTAGCTGTCAACAGCAATTATTTAATCGGTTATGTGCAAAAATATGAAATTATTAAATATTATTATATATAATTTAAATTTAATAATCTTATGCATAAGATCATATAATTTAAAGCGATTTCGTTGTTTTATATTTATACACTGAAAGTGTAGAGCAAAGATAAATACACAAGAAATCAAATGCAAGATGACATTGATAAGTTAATTATAAAAAATAATTAAAAGTAATAATATCTACAAACTTATTTAAAAAGTAATAATAACATATGCCAACATTAATAATTTTTGTTGTCTATAATTTGTATAAAAAGTTAATTTGTGATCTGCAGATAGTTTTTAGTCTATTTGCTAACAAAACTTCAAACAATCAATACATACTAGCAGATTCCAGCCCTCGAAATTCGAGTGCACATGCTAGGAAATTTTATTTTTTCATTAAATAAAGACCCTAAAGGTAAGCTAATCAATTATAGCCAATTCACAAATCAACACAAAAACACAAACTAATTTTTATTACAAACACATTAACAGATTTAATAAATACACACATAGCATTGTATAATTTTATGTATGTGTTAGTAGCAACTTTAAATGCAATTTACTCAAAATAAAGGAAAAAATTTAAAAATATGTAAATCTGCAAAATGGCTAAAAAGAAATACCTTTCAAATAATATCGTTTGGTCAAAATCGGGATAAAACGGTTGAACAAAACATCGGCCACAAGAAATCGCCTAGCCTATTAATGTTATAGATTTTTTATTTCTAAACCCTTCTACCAGAGACACTTTTAACGTATTTGTCACCTAGCTTATATAAAACTATTTTTCATTTAGCAAAGATTCAAACCACTGCATTGATTACCATATGATTAACATATGCAGGTTTTTATTAATTAAAAATTTGTTTCAAATACTTGACATATCTCTTCTGTGCTTTATCTAAAGATATTCATTACTCATTATTATTTACTTTTCCTAGCATCCATTCATTCACTTTCTTTTTTTTATTTCATTTTTAATTGTCAACATTTTTTAAAATTTATATACATATTTCAGTTCTTATCAGAAATATTTGTAAAAAATATCAACATATGCAAATTGATTTAAGACATCTGTTGATAAATCAAACGATTTATGATGTCTTTTTTATATTGCAGAATTATTTATAATTCTGTATATTTTTGCTTGTTTGTTTTTTTTTTGCATAAATTTAAAATTCTCGAAACTGTCCCTGGCCATTTAAATGAATGAAATGAAATTGTACACAGCAAGACAACAAATATAACGTTTTAAAACAACTTGTGTATATAATGATTAAGGGTATTCACATAATTTGGCAGATGTAGTATAACCCAATTTCATTTGTGACTTCAAAATGAGTTTATGCCCAAATTTTGTTAGAAATAAATAATAAATAAAGCTAAAATGTTATCAAAAATATAATTTTTTCTATAAACATTAACGAACAGCTGATAAATTGTAATTGGTGCTCCAAATTTTTATATAAATGGAATTTTCAAAAGTCTTTAATTTTTACCACTTAAAATTAATACGAGTATGTATAATTAAAGAAAAATTTGTTTGTTGAAATCAGCTGATTATTCACAGAATTTTATCATCTGTTATACCTTAATTCAGTATAGACTTAGATTAATTTAAAAATCTCTTCTTTGACTGTTTATATCCTCCAGAAAAAAAAAAAAACAATAAATCTATATATATGTATTAATATATGGCCGGCGCTGTTTTGATTTTTGAATTGTTTGGGCCTTATAACATCTGCGTACGATAAAATTACTACAAGAATAAATTCAAATATCTTTTGAATTAGTTGACATATTAAACAGAAAAAAAAGTTTTATTAACGAAATCTCATTCATGTTTTCACTAAAAAAAAAATACGTAAAAAATCATGGTCGGTGTAGAACCATTACGTGATACTCTATAAGACGCATTTCAAGAGATATGCCGATATGTAGTGAAGTCACTTTTTTGTCTCAAAAATATATAAGAATGTGCCCAAATTTGAAAAGAATCCATGCAATATTTTGTTTTTTGATAGATTTAAAGGAAGATAGGGAATCGGCTTTATATTACAGAAAATTAACCCACAGAGTTTATTTTTGCACTATACTTTAGTGAGCATAATACACACACACATAAACCAATCTGGATCTTACGACAGTTTTAGTCAATCTGATAGGGGTGAAAACATGGGGGATCGGCACCGATTTTCATCAATTTCAATAGCGTTCGTCCTATGACCGATAAAAGGTCATATACCAAATTTGAAATATATTCATATTCGCAACCTGTAGTTTGATTAGAAGGCTTACATAGACGGACGGACAGATAGACGGAGGATATCGCCAAATCGACTTCGAAAGTGATTCTGAGTCGATCGGCATAACAAAAACTGAGTCTACGTGAATTATACAACATAGTGGTATAGGGTATAAAAGTATTTTAAACTGGTGTACATATCTTAATGAAGAATTAAAATTTTTCTGAAATACCTCCCCTTAAACTGCAAATAGTGATTTCAGTGATATTTGTACATGATTCTGAAATCTGTGTTTGCCCTTCATATTTCTTCTTACAAAAGCCCAATATCGTTTGAAGGGTCTGATTTCCTTCTGTTAGGTGAATTTGTATATATAGGTACAAAAAGTTGCTATTATATTATTATTTTAGTATCATTCAAATGCAGTACAGCAAGTACGAAGCCAAATGAACCGAAGCTACAGATTACCTGCCATATCTAGAATTTCTCAGGAAACTTCTTATTCTTTTAAGTCTTAAATTCTTCTGAGATATTTCTTCTAAGATCTGCAACATAAAAACTGACACTTGGAAGCTGAAAAAAGTCCTCAAAAACATAAGTTTCATCGTCTATAACGCATCAACCAAAATTCTGAATGAAATCCAAATAAAGTATTCTAACTCGCTCTTTTACCTCTGTGTTCTTTTTTCAATTTCTGTCCGGAACTTTGTCCACCTTGTCCTATATAAATTTTTAACTTTTCTGACGAAGTCTCAGAGCATTTTATTTTCTCAGCTACTTGTCCATCCGATATATTGGAATTACTTATAACTTTTTTGGTATCATTGGGGTTACTAAAACCTTGTTTTGACGTTATATCGTTTTCTATTAATAATCAGATATTCACCACAAGTTTTAATAACATGCGAAATGGTATTCCGCAAAAATTTTAGTTTTCTAGCAATTGCTTTGAAAGTCAAATTTGGATCTATGTTAAATAATTTTGTATTTTATTCAGTTACTTTTTTTTTAACAGATCACCGTTAAGCCAAAAGCATTTGTATTTATTTAGCAAATGCATCGTAATTTTACAATTAATAATGTGTGCACTAATTTAATCGTGCGCAAATCTTAAATTAAATCTCTACATGATATGATATAGGATATCTTTCCGCTTTAGGAGCCGTTTCGACTAATCCAACTTCAAATTATCATCTTTACTTATTTTATCCCACACATCCAAAATGATGCCTCTTAATATTTCTTTTCAAGTTATCCTAAGCTTACGGAATTTGTGCTTATATCCCTCTATAATATTATTTAGTGGCTTTTGAAAATTCAACATTTTAGTAAAAATTTTAAATATTTTATTTAATTTTAAAATCCCTTTGTTTCTATTTAAGTTTGACTTTTTCACTGGCTCTCCTTACTGTTTGGGTTTTATCTTGTGTCATTGATTAAATCAGCTGAACTGCAAAGGAGATATTAACATTACACCACGTACGCAAACTACGTTTAAAAGTCATAAAAAAATCGTGAATCGCTTTTTTTTGGAATATTTCTTAAAAATAAATTTATTACAAAATATTTAACAAATTGGAAACATTAAAAATATACGATCATAAAAATTTATGACAATTTAAGAGTTTTAACGGAAAACATATTAAATTTTTTTTTTAAATTTATCAACAAAATACAACAGGTTATTTTGCTGAAGAAGATGAAATGTGATACAAGTTTATATATCTCAGTTACAATATTAAGTTTCAGGTTCGAATCCTAGTTATAGTGTGATTATAATGAAGCTCAGAGGAAATAATTGTATTAAAAATAGTGTTTTTAAGATTTAGGATCTGGAGGTAATGTTCCCATTAGTGATCTTAAATACATTTTTCCTTTTCGACATTTTTAGCTTAATACCTTCTGCTAGATGACTTAATAGCCAGCACTTTGGAAACGAGTTGATATTTTGATGCATCCATTCCATGGCCAGAGTGCTAGACACTCACACATAAATTCTCTCGTAGTTTTAATGAATTTTATCAATTTCAAAACCATACCAAATTATGTTTTGCATTTTACTCATAAATCATGATATAAATAGAAAAATTTTGCTTTCTTGTGAAACCTCATGACCATAATGGTGTTCGTACGACCCGTACTATACCATACCTTACCACACATACCATAAGAACAAACCTACCTAGTTTTTTCTTAAGAAAATTGCGTAGTTGTCGTACTAGTATGTAGCTGCGCCTGCGCATTTAGTTTAACAATTTTAATAATGGTTGCTAATAATAATTCTTTTCTCTATAACTTAATGAAATGCGTGAGAATGCGTGGATTTTTATTGAAGTGCATTTTTTTATTTTCATACAATTATTATGCCTAAGTAGGCGCCAGTTTTTTTTTCCATATGATTTAACATTTTCTCATATCCAATTGTCTAATGGTTTATTAAATACTTGGAAATGTAAATACTTGTAAATGTTGAAATGTTGCAAATCATTACATATGTATGTATTTGATTTTGAATTGTCGACCTTTAATACGTATTAAATTTTGTAGCAATCATAGCCATATTTAGAAAAACATATGGTAGGAGAGGTTTCTTATGATGCCATTTGATAGTTATACCCTATACCACTATGTGGTTTGGGTATAATGACTTTGTGCTGCTGCTTGTAACTACCAAAAATATTTGACCTAGATCCATCTTTTATTATACCGATCGAATCCGAATCACTATCTGATTCGATTTAACGATGTCCGTCCGTCCGTCCGTCCGTCCGTCTGTGTGTCCATGTAAAGATTTTAATCAAACTGCAGGTCGCAAATATGAATATATTTTGATGAAATTTGGTATTTAAGCTTTTGTCGACCATGGGATGAACGCTATTGAAATTGGTGAGAATCGGTCCATGTTCAGACCTAGCCCCCATACAAATGACCCCTATGAAATCGACATAAATTGCCATAAGATCCAAATTGTCACATAGATCTTACTCAAATTGGGTTTGTATGCGTTTATTACATCCATTAATGAGTAGTCCAAAAATGATCCCTATGGGACAACTCTTAGTCATATGCCCCATATAGAGCTGCTTCCCGATCTTCACTTAAATCTATCAAAAAATATTTATTGCACTGATTCTTCTCAAATTTTGTTTGTATATATTTTTGCAAAATACAAGAGACTTTACCAAACATGTTCTGGATCGGTCCATTTTTGGACCTAGTCCCCATATAGATATACCATCCGATATGAATTTTTTCATATCTGCAGCCAAAAAAAATAATAAAAATCCAACTCAAATTTGGTTTATGCTTATTTTCTATATCCAGTTAGTTGGGCTTAAGAGATAGGGTCTCTAAACACATGGTATAGGGTATCGTATAGTCGGTCTAGACCGACTATAATTTTCTTACTTGTTTTTCACATAGTAAAACTCCAGTTAGTTTAATAAAATAAATTGGCAATTAAAATGGAAGCCCTCAACCATCAACTGTTAACCTCTGTATTTAAGCATTTTAAACAATTGCTTGTTTAAGTAAAAAATTATATAAGTGTAAATACCAGAGTTCAGAAAAAAACACACACTGAATAAAAAACTCGTTCACATATGTAAACAAACACAGCTCAGACCAACATACACATATTTTTATTTTCATATCAATTGTGTGTGTTTCAAAATTTCATACGGTGCCGAACACAATCATGAATGTGTTTCGTTTTAATATTTGTTTGTGTACACGAACATGTTTACTTCACGTGTTGTTCGATTCGAACACACATAAACCACACATGCTCGAGTTAAGCTTTATGTTAAGTTCATGTACTGTCACATGTTCTGGCAAAAAAAAAAAACAGAACATGATTAATAAACAGGTTCGAGTTCAGTTTGTTTTTCAGTTCATGTTCGTGAACATGTACAGATAAAATTTAAAACATTATCCATTGGCGTTCGGATAAATCTAATGCACCATAATAAAAATGACAACAATTATTTCAACCAAATTTTGTGAAATAATTTTAAATTTTTTGTTAGCCATTATAAAAATATAAAATTAAAAAATAAATAAAAAACATAAATAATTCATAAATATATATTTATTGTTTTTTTACAATGATGGTTTCTTTATAGAAAGAATTAACTTCTATCTGAATAATAACATTATTTTTATTATTAGAGTAGAAAAACCATTGAAATCCCTTCATAAGAAATCAAAAAGCAATACTTTATTAACGCAACCGGCGTTAAAACGCCCAAAAATAAAGTGGTCCCCATAATGTGCAATGTTTTTTTTCTCAAAGAAATATTTGGAATTCATCAACAAGTAAAAAAACTTGTTATATGGACATTTTTCTACAAGCTCAAAGTCAAAGTTCTTAGAAGAAAACGTCTTTACGTATAAAGTGGTGCAAAAAATTATGAAAATCTGATTTATTCTTATTTATATTAAAATCTATAAATAGCTATTTAGTTCTTTATAAATAATTAGGTGCTTTTTTTTTTTAAGGAAATGTACTTTTGATGTGTAAACATCTATACGCGCAGGGAGGTAAATTTCTATTTCACAATACAATCACAAAAACAGCGTAACATGTGAGCTCACATGTGAGCTCACATGTTACGCTGTGAGCCGTAAGACAAATCGGTGTGACTTATGATTGTATTGGTGAAAAAATTATGATATAAAATTGTTTCAGCTAATTCAACAACCCTTTGCTGAAAAATGACAAAAATTTCACAATATAAACGTATAACATATACATAATTCAACAACCCCACAAGTATAACCAGAGTCCCTGCAGTTGTTTGCTATAAGTTATACATAGATGACGCTTTCTGTTTGATTTTAAAAAAGTGACATAAAAAAATGTTTAATTACTAGATGTTTACTAGGGTGGCCCTTAATAAAAAAAGTGTTCAAACTGTCGGTCTCACCCCCTAGAAATATGCGAGCAATAAGCAGATAATTGCACCAGAGATATATCACAATGGATAATTTTGATCTCAGGAGCACTGAAGGGTTAAATAAAAAAAAAAATTAACCGAATTATTTTTCTTAAATTCTACATAGTGGTTTCATCGAGTGTAATAGAAAAACTCGTTTTCGGTAATTTTTATGTAAAAATATCTTAAAATCCAAATCTGGCCTTGGCAAATAATGGGTTAACGTTCTCGGATTTATCCAAAATTTTTGGAACGAAACTTCTACACATTTGGTTATTATATTTTAAGCATCGCATCTAAAAATTGGACAGCACTTACAAAATATTTGACTTTTTTGAATAAATTGTCTTTTATTAGCTTGGGGTCATATGTGACCCCAATTCCGAAAGGGTTAATGGAGTCATATTATTTTTTTCCGAAACCCTAGGCTATTAAGATAAAATATAACATTTAAAAGTAGAAAAGTGATGAATTTTTGATACAAAGTATTTAGAAAGAGTACATTTACAGAATATTTCACAAAAATCCAAGTTTTCTCGAAATCCGCAAAAATAAAATCCTTGTCAAAATAATTCTGGTAGAGGGATTTACTTAAAAATCCACACAGTTAATCTGCAACATGTATTTAATAAAACCTTAAAGTAATATATTAATTTTTTTAAATTTTGTTTAAGAAAATTTTTTCAAACTTGAAAAAGGAGTTTTAAAAATTTTATCAAAAAAATTTCCAATTTTCGGTCTCAATGCGCAATAGGTTAACAACGTGGTAATAAAACAATACTTCATATCTGAGTACTTATAAGTATAGAGACCAAAAAAGAATGATGGCTTTAATCAATTTCTCAAAGTTGAAAAAAATGTCATCAAATTTCATGACCTAGTTTTTTTTGGCACAAAAGTGGTCTGGGGCATTTGCTATTTCTTGGCGAGGTTTCATACGATTTTGAAGTTATATAGCCTTTTGAAAGGATAATTTAATACTGATCCCGAATTATGTCACAGCTTGTCGGAAAAATTAAATTATAGAACTAAATTTTCGTAAAATCTGAAAAAAAAAGTCATATTTTCCCCATATAAACACACTTGAAATTTTCAATCGCTTTGCGCCACGACTAAACGTTTTTTGATTGGCCCAAAACTTTGTATTTCTCAGTTTTTTTGCTATTCGCATATTTCTAGGGGGTGAGACCAACAGTTTGAACACTTTTTTTTCCCTCCATATAACGAAGGGCCACCCTAATGTTTACACATCTCCCCTGTGATCGGACTCACATGACTTTTTTTTATTATTATTTTTCTTTTATGTTGGCAATTTTTTGTACTTGTTTCGTGATAACGTTATATTTGACCTAGATAGATTATTATACCGGTCGGCTCAGAATCACTTTTTGAGTCGTTTTAGCTATGTCCGTCCGTCCGTCCATCCGTCCGTCTGTGTGTCCATGTAAACCTTGTAAATAAACTACAGGTAGCAAATATGAATATATTTTGATGGGCCATGGGATTAACAATATTGAAATTGGTGAAAATCGGTCCATGTTCAGACCTATTCCTCACACAAATGACCTATGTCCTATGAAATCGACATAAATTGCCATAAGATCCCAATTATCATATAGATCTTAGTAAAATTGGTTTTGTATGTGGTTATTGTATCCATTAATCAGTAGTCCAAAAATAATCCCTCTTGAACAATTCTTAGTCATTGGTCCCATATAGAGCTGCATCCCGATCTTCACTTAAATCTATCAAAAAAAAAAAAAAAAAAAATTTTGCACAGATTTTTCTCAAATTTGGTTTGTGTATATTTTTTCAAAATATAAGTGACTTTACCAAATATGGTCAGGATCGGTCCATTTTTTGACCTAGTAGAGCATCCGATATGAACTTTTTCATATCTGCAGCCAAAAAAATTAATAACAATGCCACTCAAATTTGGTTTTTGCTTATTTTCTATACCCAGTTAGTTGGACCGAAGAGATAGGGTTTCTAAACCATGGTATAGGGTATCGTATACGGTATAATTTTCTTACTTGTTTTGTACTTGTTTCGTGATAACGTTAAAAAATATATGGCAATATCAGCCTAAACTAATATGACATGTGAAGTATAACGATGCATACACACTCATTAAGAAGATGCTACTAATGCAATGACTGTACACAACAAGTACAGCTATGACACACAAATTGCTAAGTATAGGAAACAACAATAACAAGACCATGGAAAAATCATATTATTTCAAGAGTTTTTTTCATTATCATTAAAATCTCGGTACCTATTGAACCGATTTTGATGATTTTAAATAGCAACTTGATCAGCATGTTAGTGAATCAATGTCACTAAAAATGAGCCACCTAGCAGACGCATTAAGGGCGTGATCGTGATTTCCATAGACGGATAGACGTACATACCTATTTCAAGTCTGCTTGTTATAAGGATCAATAATATATATATATAAATATTTGGGGTTCCAATTTTTTTCTTATTATTACAAACGGAATGACAAACTTATCTATACACTGGTATGGATGGTATACAAATTTTAATTTAAGATTTTTTTGCTTTGACACTGATGTCCATTAACGAATTAACCTTTTTATTAAGAGAGTGAATTAAAAAATATTTAGTCAATTCATGAGTTCATGTTAAGATCAGGACTTGAGTGTTTCTGGTTTGGCTTACAATTTAAGTGCTAAAAAAATTCAGTTATTGAATAACTAAATGGAATTAAATGAACTCATTCCAAATAGAATTTCGTTCTACAAGCGCTTGAATGGCAGATGAATAAACCACTTCCAGAAAATATAGCTACGCCTTAAGTAGATCAAAAACAAGAATTCTCGATATATGGAGAATTTTTTCTGAAACCGCTTACATAGAAAAACAAACTTCTGATTCAAATTAAAATTTTTGTTCGAATGTTATTCCTGTTTTACATACAAATTCTTTCAAGTGTAATTAACTATTTATTTTTTTAGTCTTTTACATGTCGTCGTTGGTTTGATGTTTTTTGTTTTGTTTTTAATGTTTTCTAGTTACTATTTTTGTATTATTTAAATCATTTTTTGTGGCTCTTTCTTTTTGTTTTTGTAACCTACAGGTGTTCAATAGCAAATTCCATAATTGAACTTGACACTGGTGACCACAACAAAGTATTTACTAATTGTTTATTTTGTTTATTGAAAAAAAAAATCTCTTATTAACCAGCTGTGGTTTAAATATATTTTTTTATTTTGATTTGGTTAAGTAAATTCTGTCAATAAAACGGTTTTTATAGCAAACGTGTCCATAATTTTATTATTAGTTTAATTTTTTATTTTGTTTTCTGTCCGTATGTGAACTGTACGGACGTTTGGTTTAGGTAATTTACTCATAGGTATAGAAGTATTATTTGGGAAGTAATTAATGAGAAATTTTATTTGGAATTTCAGAATTTAATGTAGAAAGTTATAAAAAATTTGCAAATGGCTATAAATACGGCAATTTAACCTTCAGCAACTGGAGAAGTCGGTGAAAACATCAGAAAGACGATCAATGTACACTAGCAGATTCCAGCACTCGAAATTCGAGTGCAAATTCTAGGAAATTTTATTTTTTCATTTAATATGCTTCACAATTCAACTCAAGTTAAATGAAGAAAACAAAGGCAACACATTAACACAAACACATTAACAAATTTAATAAACACACACATAGCATTGTATAATTTTATGTATGTGTTAGTAGCAACTTTAAACAATCATAACTCCAAAAAAAATTCCAGACGATGAAATTCTGTAAATCTGGGTAACAGCTAATTTGAAATACCTTTCAAATGATAAATTTTTTGTCAAAATCGGGGTAAAACTGTGAAACTTACACTGGTAACAAAAAATCGCCTAGCCTATTAATATTATAGATATGCATGTTTCTAGATTGAATAATCATTTGTTATTTAAAGATAACTAGCATAACCCACCACTCGAAATTCGAGTGCAAATTCTAAGAAATTTTATTTTCCCTTTCAATGTTTGTTTCCATCAATACATATATTTAAAATTTATGAAAATAAATAAAATAATTTTATAAGATCATAAAGGTACACTAACCAATTTTAGGCAATTCAACACATGGCGTGTGATATATAATTACAATGAAATTCGATGAATTGTGAATTGGCTAATTTTGATTAGCATACCTTTAGCCTCTTATAAAATTATATATTATTAATATTTTATTCGATTTAACTTAATATATTTTTAGCACATATTATACAAAAATTTTAAAATTCTGCACTTCTCCTCCATGTGAAGTATAAATTTTTACACTCCTGTATGCCCGCATTATGCTTAAAAAGGGAGGAACAAAATTTTCCTTCACGTATTAATATATAGATTTGGTTCATAATGTTCCCCGGCGTACATAGTTTTCAAATAGTATGTATTAGAGAGTGATGCCAACTTCTGAAAGAAGAAGCGCGACATGACCACAAAAAAGCGGGTAGAACGAGAAAATTTTTATTTGTTTTTAAAACAAGTATCATAAATTTAAAAAATATCTGAAAAAAATTTATTAAAAAAATTTTAAATTAAATTATTTGAAATTTTTTTACACAAAGATTTTGATGGTCCAATTTTAAAATTTTTTTTAAATGAAAAATTTATGCACAAATAAATCTATAAAATTCTGTCATTAAATGGCCAAAAAAATTTTTTTAATATAAAATTCTTTAGAATTAGTGCAGTAAGAATTTGTAACTTTAATGATTAAAGAACAGCTTTAAAAAAACAATATAAACCCTCGCTAGCCTTTCATATATCAGAAGATCTTTAATTGATGCAAAAAGAGAAACTAAAAGCATTATAAGGATCATGTGGCACAGTGATTTGTCCCCATAAAATTTCGAATTTTTAATGAATGATGATTACATCCAGCGATGCCAACTTTTTCCACGCAAAGAGCACAAAATAGTAAATCAATAAGTGTTCCACATTTTGGGCTTCGAAAGTTCGATTCACCTTCTGTACTTCTCAAAAATTGACCCAACCACGTTATTACTTAAATATAGTTCTTGGAATTCATTGTACATATTTTTTAACAGTGTCGGCTTAAAGGATTTTTCAATAGCAATGTTTAAATGCGTTTTCAATTCAAACCACATATCCAGAATAGCTTTAATGACTCTTTCTATAAGCCACCTTTTTAGTGCTACCATCGCAATTTTTGTTGACATATCGGAATCTTTGTTAATTAACTAATGTATCTTGTTGTATAATTTTTTTTCTTGCTCATAAATTATAGAACCAATTATAAGTCTCTTTGACCAAAAATTTTAATTTTAAAGGAAGTTGTTTTAACATGAACTTTTGAATTTAAAAGGCGCTAAAAGCGTTAAGAAATGAAAAGCGCTAATTTAACGAGTTTTTAAGGCGCTAAATTTTAAAAATGTGTGTTTTGGGTAGTAAAAAGGCGCTAAGTCTAGCACGAAGAGCGCTAAGTTGGCATCGTTGATTATATCTACATTAGTCATCCAAAAACAATATACATATCGCACCTGTACCTCTAAAGTGAGTCAACTCAAAATTTTTAAATTTTCGCTTTTTGCAAGAAAACGATACGCAGTGGTCATATCTTTCCACTGTAAAAATCTTACATCGGTTTTTCAAGTCTTTCGCAAAAAAAAAAAAAATACAGTTGTAATCCTCTTTACTGTAATAAGAGTAGCATCTTTAGAATCCACTAAAAAGACATATTTTGAGTTGCACCCAAAAAACTGTTATTTTTGATGATCACTGAAAAAGTCGGAAAAGCAACCACTGTTGTATACTTATTATTCGCAATTCTTTACAATGAAACAACCGTTTTTAAATTTTATAGAAAATATAAAAAAAAAACCGTTTTATGCCTCTAATGAAAATTTGTAAATTTTGAGTTGACTCACTTTAGTGGTACAGGTGCGATATATTTTATACAACGTAAAGTTTAGTTTATGTAAAAATGCGCAGTAAGGCAACAAGGGCTTTGTTTTCTTAAACACACTATAAAACCGGTAAAAATTAATCGATTGTTCTATAATTTGACAAGTAAATAGTGGATAGCACTGTTAATAAGTACTGTAAGTTTTAAATCGTAAAATTTTGTCATTGTTGGATGATGATGTATGCATGGATAATAATATTTAATCATTTTGTGCAATTTAAATATGTTTAGCTGCATGTTATAACCTTCAAAATTTCGCTACCTCACAATACGGATGTTGTATATAACCAAACTTAACTTTTCAGGATACAGTTTTAAATTAGAATAACATCAAGTATCTTCAAAATGGCTCCATGAATTCTCACCATTTTTGGATTGAATATAATCTGAATATTTTATTTTTATCACTCTAAGTCAAATTTACTGTAATTATTATTGCAAAGGCGTTATTTGCCTTTTTGGTTGAGAATACATTTGTCGTATGTTACATTTTGTCACAATAAGTTGGTTTCTTGGCATATACGACAAAAAGCATACTGGAAATATTTAATTTGATAAAGGAAAATTGCGGAATCTTTTGATAAAATCTTAAGGAAACTTTTTATAAAAAAACCAATGAATATTAAAACAAGACATAGTTAATTTACTAATTTAGCATGCCCAAAGTGTTGATGCAAATATTTCCTTTCGCTCTCTGCAATATTGTTTGTGCAACTGCGAATGCAGTCTTCGTTGTATGGCCTTCTCATTTTACGTCGGGCCTTTTTCACTCCTTATCTTTTTCACTCCTTTTCTGACATTTATTTTCCATGATTCCTTATGTTTTTGACGTTTTCGTATCTTATTTGAGAAAAGCACATACCACCGCTGGAAGTTGTCTCTGCATCGGAACTGTTAGAACTTAGTTTTTAATTTGAGTGGGTAAGGAGTCTCAAATGGCTTTCGACCTCGGTATTCTCCTCAATATTGAAGGAAGCATCCAAGATTTCATCATCTGACGAGAAACCGTTTTCCGATATATAATTATCTATTGCTTTTACTTTATTTTTACGGTAATTGAAATTCATGCTAGGTACGTGCCAATTATTTTATCCCTGAAAAAAATTAAAATAGACCAAATTTCTGCAAAAGATTGTTCGTATCATTCGTATAACTTAAATTAAAAACAGTCTTTTAAAATATTTTTTCTTTTCCTTTTGCTCGACTTCTTCCTTAATACGTGCACTAGAATACGTAGAGTACAAAGAAGAATAATAAAAATCCAAAACGTTTAAGTTTACCTCTATTTTCTAGTTTCGTTTTGTTAGCATAAATCGAAATGTCATACAACAATTGCATTTTTTATTAGAATAATCATCAATTTGCGGTAAAAAAAACATTGTATGTCCATTTTTGGTGTACATACGACAAAGTGCATGCTCAGGACGATAACATTCTGTGACGTACGTTAAAATGCATTCTGAATATCTGGGAAGTTTTAAGGTTTGGGAAGAAACGGATAATACCATAAAAAAGAAAATGCGAAATTTATTATAAATATTTAATAATCTCAAAACCGAAAAATTTCACTTTTTTTTGAACGTTTAAAGATATACATAGAAGGATCAACATTTAAAACTAAATTTTTTCGCCTAATTTCGTTTTCAAAAAAGGAAAACGAAATTCGTTGATATACAGATATTCAGCCTACAAGAGCAATAAGTATTTCAAAACAATTTGTGAAACATGTATATCCTTTAAAGCTTTACTGTCCTTTTAAAAGGATCCAAGAGCAGGAAATGAAAACTGAGTACGCAGGTTTACTACAAATAGCCTCTGACTAATCGTGTATGTGCTTTCGTTTAGGTATTGAAAAAACAAATTTCAAAAATGGTTGCTTTCAAAATGTGGTAGTTCTGTTTATTTTTTTGGCTCTAATAAATAAGAAAGAAATAACAAGAAGTAAAAAATTATTTTTATTAACTTTAGTTTAACTTTGTTATTTTTGAAGCTAAAATAACACATTTTTCGAAGTCTATAAATTATAATTTTTTTTTTCAAAACGCAAATATTTTTATATTTTACATTAAAAATTAAATTTCTAAATTACACAATGAGAAGACAGAATCAAAAAGTCAAAAATATAAATTTTAACTATAAATTCTATAAACGATGATTTTAGTCATTTAAAAAATCACAGAAAAATATGCTTTGGCGAAAATAAGATAAGTTTTTCTCTTAAACCTAATTGGCAACATTACCAGCTACTAATAATCTAACCCATAAAAACAAAGTTTTTATTAAAACTCTTTCTTTCCTTATGCATATGAGTTTTGAATATCTCCGTGACTGTGCATGACTGTGTGTGACTATCTTAGAATTAATCTTTGGCCACAACAAGTCTGTGGACAAAGTTTCAGATCCATCGGATGAGGGGAAATGGGGTTTTAATCTCTCCGTGATTGTGCGTGACTATGTCAAAGTTAATCTTTTTTCACAGCAAGTCTATCGACCAAGTTTTAGATCGATCGGATAAGGGAAAATGGGTTTTAAATCACTCCGTGACTGTGCGTAACTATGCGTGACTGCGCGTGACTATGTCGAAGTTGATCTTTCTGTACAGCAATTAAATCGACCAAGTTTCAGATCGGTCGGATGAGGGTAAATGATATTTAGATCACTCCGTGACTGTCTGTGACCATGCGTGACTGTGCGTGACTAAGTCAAAGTTAATCTTTTTTCACAGCAAGATCGATCGGATGAGGGGAAATGACATTTAGATCACTCCGTGACTGTGAGTGACTACGCGTGAGTGTGCGTGACTAAGTCAAAGTTAATCTTTTTTTTACAGCAATTGTATGGACCAAGTTTAAGATCGATCGGATGAGGGGAAATGACATTTAGATCACTCTTTGACTGTGCCTGACCAAGCGTGACTGTGCATGACTACCTCAAATTTAATCTGTAGTTACGACAAGACTATGGGCCAAGTTTCAGATCAATTGGAAAAGGGGGAATGGGGTCCACCCATGGCAGACAGACAGAGAGAGAATATGAGTTAAAAGAAAGAGTTTAAAACAGTAATAAACCAAAATTAATATTTTTTTAAATTATTTAAAAGTTTCGTAATTTTGACATGACATAAAGAATAAGTAAGAATATTATAGACGATCTAGACCGACAATACGATACCCTATACTATGCGTTTAGAGACCCTATCTCTAAGGTCCAACTAGTTATATAAAGAAAATAAGCATAAACCAAATTTGAGTGATATTGCTTTGAATTTTTTTGCCTTCGGATATGAAAAAGTTCATATCGGATGCTATATTTATATGGAGAATAGGTCGAAAAATGCACCGATCCTGACCAGATTTGCTAAAGTCACTTATTTTTTGCAAAAATATATAAAAACCAAATTTGAGAAAAATCTGTGGAATATTTTTGGTTTTTGATAGTTTTAAGTGAAGATCGGGAGTCAGCTTCTTCTGGAGGCAATGACTAAGAATTGTCCTATAGGGTTTATTTTCGGACTACTTATAAATGGATATAATAAACATATACAAACCCAATTTGACCGAGATCTATACAATAATTTGGATATTATGGCAATTTAAGTCGATATCTCATGGGGGTCATTGGTATGGGGACCAGGTCTGAACATGCACCGATTTTCACCAATTACAACAGCGTTCACGCTATGGACGATAGAAGCTTATGTACCAAATTTCATCAAAATAAGTATATCTATATTTGCGACCTGTAGTTTGATTACAAAGTTTACATGGACACTAGGGTGGCCCTTAATAAAAAAAAGTGTTCAAACTGTCGGTCTCACCCCCTAGTAATATGCGAATAGCAAAAAAACTGAGAAATACAAAGTTTTGGGCCAATCAAAAAACGTTTAGTCGTGGCGCAAAGCGATTGAAAATTTCAAGTGTGTTTATATGGGGAAAATATGACTTTTTTCAGATTTTACGAAAATTTCGTTCTATAATTTGATTTTTCCGACAAGCTGTTACATAATTCGGGATCAGTATTAAATTATCCTTTCAAAAGGCTATAAAACTTCAAAATCGTATGAAACCTCGTCAAGAAATAGCAAATGCCCCAGACCACTTCTGTGCCAAAAAAAACTAGGTCATGAAATTTGATGGCATTTTTTTCAACTTAGAGAAATTGATTAAAGCCATCATTCTTTTTTTGTCTCTATACTTATAAGTACCCAGATATTAAGTATTGTTTTATTATCACGTTGTTAACCTATTGCGCATTGAGGCCGAAAATTGGAAATTTTGTGATAAAATTTTTAAAACTCCTTTTTCAAGTTTGAAAAAATTGTCTTAAACAAAATTTAAAAAAATGAATCTATCACTTCACGGTTTTATTAAATGCATGTCAGTGATTAACTGTGTGCATTTTTAGGTAAATCCCTGTTCCAGAATTTTTTGGCAAGGAGTTTATTTTTGCGGATTTCGAGAAAAATGGGATTTTTGTAAAATATTCTGTAAATGTACTCTATCTAAATACTTTGTATCAAAAATTCATTACTTTTCTACTTTTAAATGTTGCATTTTATCTTAGTAGCCTAGGGTTTCGGAAAAAAATAATTTGACTCCATTAACCCTTTTGGAATTGGGGTCACTTATGGCCCCAAACTAATAAAAGACAATTTATGCAAAAAATTCAAATATTTTGTAAGTGCTGCCCAATTTTTAGATGCGACGCATAAAATATAATAACCAAATGTGTAGAATTTTCGTCCCAAAAATTTGGGATAATTCCGAGAACATTAACCCATTATTTGCCAAGGCCAGCTTTGGATTTTAAGATATTTTTAAATAAAAATGACCTAAAACGAGTTTTTCTATTAAACTCGTTGATACCGCTATTTAGAATTTAAGAAAAATAATTCGGTTAATTTTTATTTATTTAACCCTTCAGTGCTCCTGAGATCAAAATTATCCATTGTGATATATCTCTGGTGCAATTATCTGCTTATTGCTCGCGAATATAAATTAAAACAACTTTTAACCAATTTTGGACAGCACTTACAAAATATTTGAATTTTTTGAATAAATTGTCTTTTATTAGCTTGGGGTCATATGTGACTCCAATTCCAAAAGGGTTAATGGAGTCATATTATTTTTTTCCGAAACCCTAGGCTATTACGATAATATGCAACATTTAAAAGTAGAAAAGTGATGAATTTTTGATACAAAGTATTTAGATAGAGTACATTTACAGAATATTTTACAAAAATCCCATTTTTCTCGAAATCCGCAAAAATAAACTCCTTGCCAAAAAATTCTGGCACAGGGATTTACCTAAAAATGCACACAGTTAATCACTGACATGCATTTAAAAAGACCTTATTAAAGGAAATTTTTAAAACTTGAAAATGGAGTTTTCAAAATTTTATCAAAAATTTCCCATTTTCGTTCTCAATGCGTGATAGATTAACAATGGGGTAATAGAATAATACTTCATATCTTAGTCCTTACCTGTATAGAGACCAAAAAAAAAAAAAAATGATGGCTTTAATCAATTTCTCAAAGCTGAAAAAAATGCCATAAAATTTCATTACCTAGTTTTTTGGCACAAAAGTGGTCTGGGGCATTTGCTATTGCTTGGCGAGGTTTTATTCGATTTTGAAGTTTTATAGCTTTTTGAAAGGATAATTTAATAGTGATCCCGAATTATATAACAGCTTGTTGGAAAAATTAAACTATAGAATTAACTTTCGTAAAATCTGAAAAAACGTCATATTTTCCCCATATAAACACACTTAAAATTTTCAATCGCTTCGCGCCACGACTAAACGTTTTTTGATTGGCCCAAAACTTTGTATTTCTCAGTTTTTTTGCTATTTGCATATTTCTAGGGGGTGAGACCGACAGTTTGAACACTTTTTTTTCCCTCCATATAACGAAGGGCCACCCTAATGGACACACAGACAGAGTCGAGATCAATTATTATTCATTGACGATCTAAATAACATTTGCTCGAACTGTTGCCCGACGAGCATTTGAGGCTGATCTATATTGTTATCGTCCTGTGAAGAATCCACTGATATTAGTGGTTATTTATAAATTTTGCTAAAAAACACACGAACTGGTTAAGATGGAATTGGAATACTGTTCAGATGAGTCCAAGTTTAAGTTAATTTCGGCGAAAAAAGGGAAAAAACCAAACCCATAATATACCCACAAAACCGTTAAGTTTGGCGGTGGCAATATTATGCTACGAAGTTGCTTTTCGGACCAAGGGATGGGTCCAATTCATCTAGAAATGGATACTCTAATTGGAATTGGATACAGGCAAATTGTAAATGACGTAGTTTATCTATAAGCGGAGGAATATAAGCCCCTAGTCAGGAAATTCCCACACTAGAATGACCCCAAAGTTGTAACCGAATGGCTACAATCTAATGCAGTTCGCCCAATTACCAGATCTCAATCCCATAGAAAATCTATGGGTAATCGTAGATCGAAAAATGTGGACACGAACAAGACAGATTTCTTAGTGGGCAGTTAATTCAGAGTGGCAAAAATTTCAATGGATATCATCAACAATTTAATTGCCTCTATGGCTCGGCCATATGAAGCAGCGCTAAAAAATGATGGATATCCACAAAATATTTAAACCAAAAATAGAGGAAATGTTTTCAATTATTTTATAGTAAAGGTTTCCATTGTTTTGTCAATAGCATAAAAATCAATACCTTTAAGTTTTTTGTTTTTTTTTCTGAAATTAAGCTATTTTATGTTAATTATTTCTTTTTTAAATAAATAAAACATACAAATTTTTTAATTAATATAAAGGTAAAATTTTTGGTGTTGACCTTCAAGTCGCCCAAAAAATATTTTATTTAAAGTTTCCATTGTTTTGTCACACACTATATCTCGGAATCTATTCATTGGATTGCCTTGGAATATTTAAAGATTACTAGAGGACCCCTGCTGCTCCGCAGCATTATATTATATTATATTAATTTTTATAATATAATACCAAAATATGCCAAGAGAAGTTAACGTACAGTAATGCCAAAATATGCCAAGAGAAGTTAACGTACAGTAAAAGTAAAGTTGATTGTCCACGCATAACTTTCCTCAAACCCAACGAATTTGCCAAGAGAAGTTAACGTACAGTAATGCCAAAATATGCCAAGATATGTTAACGTACAGTAAAAGTAAAGTTGATTCTCCACGCATAACTTTCCTCAAACCCAACGAATTTAAGCAGTTAATAGCTCAAAAGAAGGAGCTTGATCCACTGAGTGTTCTTAGACCTATGTCAACAGCATACGTTAATTAGAACTCTAGTTATAGAGGTTTGAGAGAAGAAAAATATTGAAAAAAATCTTGAATGCAAAGTTTATTCATAAATTCTTTTATATATAAGATAATTCTGAAAAATCTAACTACATCTCGCCCCTTAAAGAGTTATCTTAACTAGAGGATAATAGATGTTTGATTTTTATAGTGTTCATTTGGTATAAGATACAACGTCTTCTATGCCCTAAGCCGCTGTAGTTGTCAATAAGTTATTAGTTAATCAAACAATCTACGTCGTAGTGCTGCTTAAGGAATTCTTCGCAAATGGCAAATACTTAAACCAAATGCCTCGAATATTTTATCATGAAATTCTTTTTACGTTTTATTTTTTACATTTATATATATATATATGGTAAACTGCTTTAATTAAAAAATCCGAAATATATAAAAAAAATTTACTTTTGCGTACAACTTATCCCATTGGCGCCTAAGTGAACGTAATTTTCGAAAAAAAAATAGTTTTTGACAACTCATTAACAATTAATATATATTCATAACATTCATTCAAATCTCGCGACTTCGCATTTCTTAAAAAAAAAAACAACACTTATGGTGACAAGTTTTTGTTTTAAAGTTGAAGAGACAGTACCACCCATAAAATTGTTCCAAAAAAAATACCTTAGTTTATCACTTTTAATTTATAGGCATTCAAAAGGCAAAATAAAACACATTCTATCCGTGTGTCGTACGGTGAATATTGTATGAATTAGCCAAACGCGCACAGCAGGCGTTATCAACAACATGTAATACGAAAACAAAAAACCTAAATATTCCAGCAAACAAAACACACCTTCAATGATGCCTAATTAGGCCATTTGTTGTTGGAAATAAAATTTCAAAAAAAAATAAATAAATAAACTTTATAAAAAAAGGAATCATAAAATTTGTACAAAAGTAAATTTTAAGAATAATATTTATACAACACATGTTTTATTAAGAAGTAAAAAAAGCAAAAATCGAATACTCATGCTTGTTACTCCTTCAATAAGAACTTGAAAAATTAAGAAAAAAAACATAAATTTATGACTGAGTTACGTTGTTAAACAAATATTTCCGTTTTAAAAATGTTTTAAAATATATGCGAATACACACAACAGTGGTGGGTAAAAGGCGAAAACGCCTAACACGTATTAGGCGTGATTCACATGCTAAGTCACAGTCTTTACCACTAGTTAGTTGTAAGGCGCCTAGATGCCTGTTGAAAAATTAAACAGAAATTTATTTTATATTCACAAAATTTTCATAGAAAATTCATTTAGTTGTTATTTCAATTTTCAATTTATTTAGATCAACTATTATTTACATTGTTTCTTAATATAATTATGTACAAAGAGTTCAAGAATTTATCTTTTTCTTCTTAATATTGTTAATTTATAGAATTTTATATACATACATTTAAATAATATTGGAGGTAAAAATTGCTATTTTTGTTGTTTGTCATAATATGATTTAGCTCTACGGTTCTACGTTTTTAAGATATAAGCGATTTTATGTTCCCCACAAAATATTTTAACACTTTCGTTCAGGAAATTGTGGAAACAGTTAGTCTACAATTCGGCTAATATGTCTCGGAGGGGGCAAAATTCCAATCATTGTGTTACCTTCATTTCGAGATATAAGTTACCGATTTTATGTTCCTCGCTAAAATTTGACTTCTTTCTGTCTGGCTACCCTCAAAATAGTTAGTTCACAATTCGGCTGCGGTATTAAAAAATTTACAAAATTTCAATCATTTCGATGTACGACGCTTAGTATTTGATTTTCAAAATTAAGAATAGAGAGTACCACGCATCATTAAAACAAAATCAATATTTTCATATTAATTACAGTATTAATAGCAACTAGCAGATTCCAGCGCTCGAAATTCGAGACAATTTCTAGGCAGCTTTATTTTTCAACTTAGCCAATTCACAAACCAACACTTTTATGGTTTATTATTATTGTGAATGAAGATAACAAACTCATTAACAAACACATTAACAAATTTAATAAAACACAGCATATGTATAATTTTATGTATGTGTTAGTAGCAACTTTAAATGCAATTTACTAAAAATAAAGGAAAAAATTTCAAAATCTGTAAATCTGCAAAATGGCTAAAAATTAATACCTTTCAAATAGTAAATGTTTGGTCAAAATCGGGAAACGCGGTAGAACAAAACATCGGTAACAAAAAATCGCCTAGCATATTAATATTATAGACATGTCTGAAAGAATGACGCCAAATCTAACCATCAAATAAATAATATATGTAAGAAGTACAATATGTCGAATGTACAAATCAAACGTCACATATATCAGCTCTTACGAAACTGAATATAGTGAAAATTAGAAGTATAAGTGCATAAATATTCAAAAAATTCAAAAATAATGATTGTTTGTTTGAACAAAGTTGTATCTTCTGAATACGAAGAAAAAGCTCTACGGTATGAAAACTGATTCTTAACCACACTGCTCGTAGGTCTGACTTTAGGTGACTGTGTTAAAGTTCATGACCAAAAAGTGCAGGCATGAGTGTATGTGAGATAGACGCAGGTTCAAACCTCACGGCCGCCCTAAGTAGAAAAATTTCATATATGTAGAAACAACTTATTCAATTATAATATAACAATGAACATGAAATGCCAGAAACCGGTCTGATTAAGAATACAGGGTAGTTATCAATCTTAGAAATATATGCTTTCTTCTTCTCTACCATGCACCATTAAAACGAAATAAAAATTTGCATGTTAATTACAGTATTAATTGCAATATGTCTGGAAAAATAACGTCAAATCTAACTAATTATATAACAATGTTTCTTAAGTCTCAGCTAATATTTAGAAGAGGAATTTTCTAATCACAATTTATGGAACCGAATTAGTATAATATTTGAGTTTAGTTTTTGAATCGTTCGGTCATTTTATCTTATTTAAAAACTTCAAGTGAAGTCTAAGTGAAGGATTTACTTAAATCTTAGTGGAATAATTTCTTATTGACTTTATACGTTAAACTTATTATTTAACTCTTGGGCATGAAGTTAAATGTTCAGTTTTAGTTCAAAGAATAAATTCTGAAAACGTAATTCAGTACATAATGTCACTAAGCTCTATATAAATAACCACTATGGGAATGATTTCAACTACCCTAACACAACTTGATCGCATTTGGTTAATGTGGTATTATATCCAGAAGTGATCAGTCGAAATAGTGAACAGCTACTGCCTCATAAAGTAGACTCCCGGTATGCACTAAAATCTATCTAGTTTTCTTCTACCTTTCGCGAATCTTCCTTAAATTTTACTTTTGAGAATTTTGTATTTATTGTTTCTCATTATATGTCCTAAGTACGAAATTTTTCTATTTGGCAGGGTTAATAAGTTGGCGGACCAGTTTCATTCTTTTCAGTACTATTTGGGAGCGTTTAGTCCAAGGAATTTTCAATATACGTCTATATATCCACATTTCAAAATCTTCTAATCCTTTCTCATATGTTACTTAAATTGTTCATACTTCTACCGTTAATATAAAAATGGACCTCTCGCCATCCATATGCTGGCTCATTCGATGTTCGATGTTAGTGTTTCTTATTGTTAGTGTCGTGCTGTCGTGTAAATTTTTTCTGCTGAAGTCCATGTATTTTGTCTTTTTAATGTTGATTTTCAGGACATATAATTCACTTACACAGGTTAGTTTGTCGAGCAGCTCCTATAGGCCAGTTACAGTGCTTGCCAATAACGTGGTGTCGTCAGCATATTGGATGTTATTGATACATATGCCATTTTCTCCCGCATTCTCTTGTGTATTACTCTGAGAAATATTTTTAGTGCATGGCGTATTAGGCTAAGCAGTCTTGGCACTTTCTTGGATTGTTTTTCTTCGGTATGGTAATACATGTTGAGTTAAGGCAATGGTGTGGGTCTAGGCAAGTGTCGTACTGGTAGTGCAAAAGTGTCACAAATAGAGGCGTGCTATCAGTATCTATGAGTTTCAATACTTCGGAGGGGATTTTATCTGGACTTGTTGTCATTTTGTCCTTTGTGATTGTGTATTCCACTCACAACTAGTGATTAGTTCGTTACAGTCATAAATCAACCTTTCGTCATCAGTAAGTCGTTTCGCAAAAAATCTCTCCAAATGCGGTTTTTATCCATCCCGAATACAGTCTCATTATTGTCAAATTTTTGTGGAACGGGTTTGTTCAATTCCCAGTAGATTTCGTAATTTAGATTTTTGTGGGTTTGCTTCGTTCCAATCGAAGTTCGCGAATTTCATCTGTCATCCATTCTTCTTGTTTCGTTTTTATGCAGCTTCCTAGTGTGTTACTCGCAGGCGTTTTTATAATATTTTTGATAAATTTTCTACATCTACATCGACATTTGCTAGTTTATTGTATATATATTCGTTACCTTTTTTCTTCCTCTATCGCTAAGTTTTCCTATGTTAATTCTGGGTTGTCGTTTCTGTTTCCGAACAACAGCAAATTTTATGCGCACAATTGATACCATGAGATTGTGATCAGATGGTACGTCTGCTCCCGGGTATGTTGAGCATTATGTCACACATGTGTAATAATGTCTGTTCAAATTAAGTAAGGCCAGTTAAAGCACTCTTTTTATTTCGCTCTATTTTCTAGACTCACAAGGGGTCTTAAATAAACTTTAAAGTAATTCACGGAACATGGGTGTGGCAGCAACAAAAGTTTTCTTGAGCATTTCGTTTGACTTTAACTTCACTATTTCACAAATAATCAATAACTGCTCCAATACAATATTCGCAAAAGCAAGCTCCGGCGTAAACAAGACATATGCTTTTCAAAGTAGTATGTTCAGTAGCCGTTTTATGTAAATAGTTCGGACACAAACCAATTGTATAAGTTTTGTTAAAAAATTTAATTTGGTTCTTATTAGATTACGCGTTCAAAGTCAGTCAGTAGAGGCAGATGCCTAGAAGTTACTTCGAGGAATGTGGTACCGTTGTGATACCTGTGCAAGATAGTGGTCAGTTAGTAGCATTTTTATCCAGTCTAATCAATTTGTAACAAGTTTACCTATAGCCGTGCAAGATAGAAATGTCAGATCCGCCAGGTACAAATGTTATATCCGGCTGGTAAGTGCTACACCCTGGTAGTTTCCACATAAATCATTGGAGGGGATTCCCATTTTGTATAGGAACCGAAGCATGCACCATGCCACGTATACACCGCAACCAGGTTGCGAAGCATGTAGGTTCATGTTCCCATCTGACCCCGGCAATTGGATATAACAGTGACTCATATAGCCGCTTACTCGTGCTGAGGTCGATCTCGTCTTCATCAGGAGTTATCCCATGCCTAGCAAGTTAATCAGTAACGCTATTGCATGTGCACCTGAAGCCAGCTGAGTGTCAAATCCGAATGTCTTGCTATCTCGTTCATAGACCTCCGGCATTCTCGGCCAATATTTGCTGTAGTGCCACACTCATAAGGGATTTGATGGCCACTTTGTTGTTGAGAGGCGGACATTTTTCACGAAAATTTTCACAATCTATAAATTTTGATGACAGTATAGTATCCAAATCTATTGGCTCGTTGGACCACCTTCGGAATGTATGTTTTATTATGTTTTGTCATGGGATATTTTTTTGCTAATGTGAACTAATCTCCAACTTCCGATTGGCTAATGAAGAACAATTAAAATAAACTTTTCTGGGATTATCCTGGAACATTTCTAGTGGAGCTCGTTTGTATGTATAAGATAAAAAGTATTAAAGAAAATCTTTAAAATACAAGTGCAATATTCATATCTTAGTACAATGATGCCCGATTTTTTCCATTTTAAATATATACCTTCTCGAAATAAAGGGAAACAATATTATCATAAGTTTACCCATGTAAATGATTTATTTTGTGAATCGTTGTGAGTTCAAAACACAGACGGACAGACGAACATCGCTATATGGACTCGAGTTGTTATAAGGATCAAGAACAATAAAAAATAATAATGGTATTAACCGTTCCACAGTGGTTACATAAAACATTTAGATGCTTAGATGGTTAACACAGAATTTTTACAAAATTTTAAGATCGAACCTGCGTCTATTTCACAACCAATCGTACTTGCACTTTTTGGTCACCTTAACATATTCACCACACTGCTTGTAGGAGTGTGGTTGGGAATCGGTTTTCATACCATACAGCTTTACTTACAGAAGATTTCAGAACAACATAGTAATTGTTTTAGTTCAATTTTGAGATTATTTATTGTATTTACTTCAAATTTCCACAATTTCAATTTAATTATGTGATGTTAACGACGGGAGTGTTTTTTTTTTAGAACAGGAGCCAAATTACCGCATTCGCTATCGAAATTTTTCGATCGAAACCATTTTTTTATTTCCCAAAATAAAATGTTGAGAATAATTTTTTCTTTTTCACAGTTGAAGAATTATGGCCTCTGATTAAGAAGAAAAGCGACTCGTGGTCGAGCGTTTGTCCGTCTTCTTCAAATAATAAACCAAAATATGGAATTTCGATTGATTTTACTCGATATCGAATGCGGTGATTTGGCCCAGGTCTGCTGTTTGAATTGTAGTTTTTTAAAGTAGAACAAATTTCGATCCCTACTGTATGTATATTCTCAGCGCTTTATATGTCTCGTTCTGCTATTTTCTTAACAATTAATTTTAAACTTCTCTAAACGTACTGGTTGATTTTCCATAAAACAATATCTATACTAATATAATAAAGAGGTAATGTGTGTTTGTTTGTTTGTTTGTTTGTTTGTTTGTTTGTTTGTAGGAGGTAATCTCCGTAACTACTCATCTGATCTTCTTGAAATTTTCACAGAGTCTTACTGCGGATATGGGAAGTGCTATAGGCTATAATTTTTTAAATATTTTTTGTGGGTGTGGCACCTCCCACACAAAGTAAATTTTTAATATCATATACATATATTGAGTACTATGATAGGGAGAGCTTTGCAAATTCGTGTGAGGTCACCTACTGTTAATATTAGTAGCTATGCCGGAAATGGGCGGGATCGGATAAGTGGGCATGGTACCTCCTATACAAATAATAGTTCAATATTATATTTCTCGAGTAATGTGATAGAGAGAGCTTTTCAAATTTTGCTGATGTCACCTATTATTAATGTGAGTAGTCGGATGCAAAATGGGCAGTATCGGACCAATAGGCGTGGCACCTGGCATACAAAGTAAATATAAAATCCCATATATCTGGAGTAGTGTAATAGTGAGGGTCTTGGGACTTTGTGTGAGCCCATAAGTTATTCATTTGATTAGTTGGACAAAAATTGGGCGTGATCAGAGCAGTGGGCGTGGCACCACCCATACAAAGTAAACATATGATATCATATAACTGGTGTGCTAAAAAAGGAAGCTTTGACACTTTGCACGAGCCTATCAGATCATAGTATGAATAGTCGAACAAAAAAATGGCGGGTTCACACCAATGGGCGTGGCACTCCACATGCAAAGTAAAAATTTAATGTCATATTTCTGGCGTACTGTAAAAGAGAGAGTCTTGGGACTTTGTGTGAGCCCATAAGTTATTCATTTGATTAGTTAGACAAAAATGGGCGTGATCGGAGCAGTGGGCGTAGCACCGCCCATGCAAAGTAGGTATCTGATAACTGGTGTACTATAAAAGGGAAAGACTCGAAATTTCGCATTAGTTCATCTGATATTAATGTGAGTAGTCCAATAAAAATTGGTCGGGATGGGACTAGTGTGCGTGGCACCTCCTATGTAAAAAACATGAAGCACTATGAAAGCGACAGTCTTTTGACAAGTTCGTTAGTTACTAATGTAATTTGTCGTGGAAAATATATCGCCGAAATCAAAAATCGCCAAACACAAAAGTAGCGAAAAATAAAAATCGCCCAAAAAACAAAAATCTTCAAAATCAAAAATGGACAAAATCAAAAATCGCTAAAATGAAAAATTGCCAAATGATATTCTAAGTTCTAGGCCAATAGTTAAGTGTTGCCAGATTTAATATGGATAATCCATCTTCTTCTCATGGGCAGCTACATGTACCTTGCTCCAGCATAGGAACGCCGAAAATCTGATGATTGTTGTACCGAATGAAAAAACAAAAAATATTATATATCAGCATCAGCAAGCATTGAAATAAAAAAATCTATACTAATATTCTATATTAACATAATAAAGAGGTAATATTTGTGTGTTTGTTTGTTTGTAGGGGGTAATCTGTAATCTCCGTAACTACTCATCTGATCTTCCTGAAATTTTCACACAGTCTTACTGCGGATATGGGATTGCTACAGGCTTTAATTTTTATAAATATTTTTAGTGGTCGTGGCACCTCCCATACAAAGTAAATTTTTAATATCATATATATTAAGTACTATGATGTTGAAAGCTTTGCAAATTTGTCTCAAGTTATCTACTATTAACGTGAGTTGTCAGATAAAAAAATGGGCGGGATTAGACAAATGCGCGTGGTACCCCCACAAAAACTTAATATTAAATGTGATATATCTGAATTACTGTATTAGTGAGAGCCTTGGGACTTTGCGTGAGCCCTTTCATAACGATTCGGAAGGGGAGAGGGGGAGGGTGTAGCGGAGCACACCGGGTTACATCTAGTAATATAATAATTACACAAATATTATTCACACATAAATTAAACAGTTTTGCCGTTAACTGTATATACATATGTACGTTTATAAACGTACATGAAAATTTAAATATGTAAATATCTTTATGTTCTATTTTCTTTACTGGTCATTGTAGACTTCTCTTAACTAACTAGTCATTTTGATTTCCCAGAAAAGAAAAAGAATTACAAACAATTAAACAAATAATTTCCATGCCTGCAATTGGGTTCAAGTAATTATGCAGTAGTCAAAGTTTTTGGTTTCTTTGTGTTCTTCAAATATCTGTAGCAAATGTTGCTAATGTTGCAAAATTGTACAATTATACTTTTTCGTGTAGGTGTTTCACGATTATAGAATTGCTTGTTGTTTGATATTCAAAATTTGTTGTTTTTTTTCTAACTAAAAGTGGGTGCCTTTGAAAGAGTTTTATTTTACAAAATTATAATTAATTTTTCCATTAAAAATTATTCCGAAATATTTAATGTCTCATTTCCTTTTGTGTATAACATTTTTGTATGTGAGTTTTTTAGTTGTTTGGCATTTTATCACATTTATCATTCGTTTGCTGGAGACATACTTGTAATACAATCTAATGCTAGATAATAAGTGCTAATGGTTTTCTAAAGTGTAAAATGAAGAAAAAAAGGGTTATTATTCAATTTAGAAATTGTTTGCGGTGCTTTTTTTTCTCTTGGTTCTATTATGAAAAGAATGTGCGGTAGTGGTACGTGTGGTTCTTTATTAGGCACCTCTAAAGAAATATTTATTTTATTTTTTATTATGTTAAATTGTTGATACCGTAAGTCATTTACCTGCAAAGTTATTATATATCGATGATTCACTTCTTGGTTTAATTTGATAAATGACATATTTTGTATAAGGATTAGAGTGCAGCTAATAAGAGTTGACTTTTATATTTTATAAGCGAACCTGTCGAGAAAGTGTTTCAAATAAGTTTATGAACGTGTAGGCTATTGTTGCGATAACGTGATTAGTCATTTGCATTAAGTTGATAAAACTGTATGGCAGAATGTTCAGAATTCTGAGAATTGTAACTTAAAAATGCAAAAAGAGACTTGGAAGGACGACAATCGTTAATTTGTCCCAAAGATTCGTATACCTCAGGGTTTTCTCTGTACCCTATATATCAGAAAATTAAATTTTATATGATTACACTGTAAAACAAATTCAGGTTAGTAAAAGTTAGGTCGATTCTGAGAGTGAGGGGTGAAAATAGAGGCTAAATTAGAAGACCCGTATCGCGGCGTTTGTTTATGTTATTGGAATTTTTTTTAATCGACCTTCGAACTTTGCAGTCAAATGCCGATTTTCAGCATATTGTTTATATGGTTTTTTTTTGGCTATAACTCGTCGACTAATTGATATTTTTTTTAGATCTGTAAAAGCCAAATTATTGCTAGAGACCTGTGCAATAATTAAAATTTTTAAAAAAATTGATTTAGAAAATTTTTGTAGTTCTTATGAAGCAAAATGTTGAAAAAATTATTTTTTTTTTTCATGCTTTTTGAAAATATTTTCCACAAAACTAAGGTCTCTAGCAATAATTTGGCTTTTACAGATTGAAAAAATATCAATTAGCCGACGAGTTATAGCCAAAAAACCACATAAACTATATGCTGAAAATCGGCACTTGACTGCAAAGTTCGAAGGTCGATTAAAAAAATTCGAACTAACATAACCAAACGCCGCGATACGGGTCTTCTAATTTAGCCTCTAATTTCACCCCTCACTCTCAGAATCGACCTAACTTTTGATAACCTGAATTTGTTCCACAGTATTATGGCGTGGCCTACTTTTTAACCGGGCTGTGCTAAGTTCCCTCTTGAAATAATATTATTTTTATACCCTCCTTACAAATGTACAGAGAGTATATATAGGTTTGTCATTCTGTTTGTAGCGCTGCGAAATAAATTCCGGAGATCCCATAAATCATATATTTTGTTGAGAAGTTGATTTAGCGATGAAGGTCTGTCCGTCTGTCTGTGGAAATCAATATCACACTCTAAATAACTAAGGTAGACTTTCGATTTTGCATAATGTCGTTTACTAACATCCTGATTGAGACGCTCTTTAAAATCATCAAAATCGGTCCAATGGGTCACGAGATAGGAATGAAATTGTGAAAAAACTTTTGAAAAATTAAATATATTCAATTGGTTTGGTGTTTTTCTTAAGATGTATGTTGTAATTTTTCTTAATATTGTAGTCATTATAGTTACGGCATTTGCTTTGTGTTTTTTTATATATCGTTAATAAAGAAAATCGCCAGTATGAAGAAAAAACATAATCGCTGAATATAGTTATTTTTCTTAAGCACCCTATTTTAAAAAAGTACATTTTAGAAAGCACATTTAAAAAAAGCTTTATGTCTTCCGTAAAAAATGTTTTTTTTTTAAATCGTTACTCCATTTTTAAAAAGGCCACTCTTTTTTAAAGCAGTAAACTTTTTAAAAAAGTACTTTTTCTTCAAATAAGTAACCTTTAAAAAAAAAAAAAATCCTGTTAAAAAGCTACTTAAAAAAAGTAAATTTCTTTAAAAAAAGTATCTCTTTTTAAAAAATACTCTATTTTAAAAAGTTACCCTTTTTGAAAGAATTAAACATTAAAAAAATTCCTATAAAAAAGTAGTAGCCTTTTCTTAAAAATGTACCCTTTTCTAAAAAATTCTCTTTTTTATGTGACTTTTTACAAATATCTTTTTAAAAGAAACAAACTTCCAGAAAAGCACAATTTTTTTAATCAAAAGTACCTTTTTTAAATTACTCTATTTTGCAAAGTAACCTTTTTTTAAAGAAGTATTTTTTTTAAATGCTCTTTTTTAAAAAAGTACTTTTCTTAAAAAAATGCTTGCTAAAAATTTACCTTTTTCAAAAGAATTGCCTTTTTTCAAAAAATTTATTATTTCAAAAAGTACCCTTTTTTTTAAAAAAGTATTTTTTTAAGCACATTTTATTAAAAAAAATACTTTTTAAAATTGTAGCTTTGTTAGAAAAAGTGCATTTTCTTAAAAAATGCATTTTAAAAAGGTATCTTTCTTTTTAAAATTAACTTTCTTAAAAGGAGTAAAATTATTTAAATAAGTAACGTTTTCTAAATAAACTGCCATTTTCTCTTTTTATAAAAACCACTTTTTGTAAAATTACCTTATATTATAAAAGTACATGTTTTTACAAAATTATTTTTTTTAAATACCCTTTGTTTTAAAAAGGTACTCCTTTTTAACAAATATCCCGTTTTTAAAAAGTACAGTTTTTAAAAAAAATTAATCCTTCATTTTTTTAGGATACATTCTATTTAAATAATACCCTTTTTTAGGTACCTTTTTATGAAAATTACGTCTGAAAAAAATAAATTTTTTTAAAGAAAGGTAGCCTTTTTCGAAAGTATTTTTTTTTTAAGTAAGAAGAGTACCTTTTTTTAAAAGTGTACTTTTTTGAAGAAACTTTTTTCAAAATTAAAAAATTGCGTTTAAAAATGTACATTTTTTTTAAAAAACGACTTTCTTAAAAAAGTATTTTCTTTTTCAAAGCATAATTTTTTTAAAAGCACCCTTTATTAGAAAAAGTAATTTTTTTTACAATATTACCTTTTTCATAAAAATTACCCCTTTCTTAAAAAAGGAAATTTTTTCTAAAAATAAGTACCTTTTTAAAGATAACTTTTCTTAAAAAAAATTAATTTTCTTATACTTTCTTAAAAAGTACTATATTTACAAAAAAGCACAGTTTCTTGAAATATTACCCTGTCTTAAAAAAAATTGTAACATTTGCTTTTTCAAACTCTTTCTTTTAACCCATATTCTCTGTCGTGGGGCAACCCCATTCCCCCTAACCCAGTTGATCTGAAACTTGGCCAATAGTCCTGTTGCGACTACAGATTAATTTTGGGGTAGTCACGTATAGTCACGCGCAGTTACGGAGTGATTTAAACCCCATTTCCCCTCATCGGATCGATCTGAAACTTGGTCGATATACGTGCTGTAAAGAAAGATTGGCTTTGACATAGTCACGCACCGTCACACCTTAGTCACGCAATATTAATTTTAAGATAGTCGCACACAGTCACGCACAGTCACGGAGAGATTAAAAACTCATATGCATAAGGAAAGAAAAATTTTGAATAAAAACTGTGTTTTTATGGGTTAGATTATTTAATATTAGTATCTGAACATTTTTAGCCAAGAATTATCTGAATTTTTTTGGAATATCATGTGATTTCTAAGGTCCCAAAAACATATGGGTCAATCCTTGGGTATTAGTATTGGTAATTTGGGTAATACTGAGTTTAAGACGCACTCTTACTTGTTGCTAATAACATCTTTTATTGTTTATTTTAATTTAATTTAAATATGTTCACGACTAACTACATTCATTTAAAAAACATTTTATGGCCTGAATGTGTATGGTATGTGTATTTAGGGAAAAAGTCTCACATTTTCAGAACTTTTCTATAGAAAAAAAACTTTCGCCAAGGTGTGAACATGCACCGATTTTCACAAATTTTCATAGTGTTCATCTTATGCTCAATAAAATGTATTATACTAAATTTAATAGAAGTTTATTCTTATTTCCCACCTGCAATTTGATTAAAAGGTTTACATGTACATATACACAGACGGAAGGTCCTCACTAAATTACTTAGAGCCGATTTGTGTAATAAAAGTTGGATCTAGGTCTAATATTTGTGAAAGATAATTACATAAAAATAGTCTCAGTTCTGGGAATATTTTTAAAGAAAACCAGCATCAGATTCTATAATTATATTTTTAATGCTGTTTAAGATTTTGGGCATTTTTATATAAACAATACTAAAAGTCTTTGAGTAAGAAAACTGATTTTTTTTTTCAACATTTAGATAGAAAAATAGTCTCACATTCTGGCTAGCTTCTTAGATTCAAGCAGTCTCAAATAACAAATGCTTCTCTATAGACAAAATCTCAGATTATGACAATATTTCTATTTAATAACAGTCCCAAATTCTTGAAATTTTTGTATAGCAAAACGACGTCAGATTCTGAATTTTTTTTTTTAACAGATTCATAGAGTGAATATATATCAATATCGAAACAGTCCCGGTTTTCAAGAATTGTTTCATAGAAAAACAGTCTTAGTCTTTTGATATAGGAATACATCGTTACATTCTAAGATTTCTTCTATAGAAAGCTATAGCCCCCCGCATTTTGATCCAGTTACGATGATGTCAAAATATCATAACGCTTCGAATTTATAGTTACCTGAATTAAAAAAAAATCACTTTAATGTTAGAATAATTCAAAATTCTGACGCGATAGAAAAATTCTACCGGATTAAGACTTAGCGCAAAAACCTACGGATCTCAGTTGGTAATCAAAACTATTAAATTTTTCAACCAGTTTCGCAAAAGAAAAAATATTTATAAATTTCTGCTGTGTCAACTAGAGCTACAGAATCCATTAAGAATTATTTAGTTTTAAAAAGTTAATAAAATAACCAAATGAAGAAGTTGCAAATCTTGGTTATTTGCGCAAAAATTAAAAAAACCTGCTCCATTAAAAAAAAATCGATACATATACCGTCCCGGCGGAATATTCGAAAATATAAAATACTAGTATGCACTGTCGTGCTTCGCTACGGCTCACAGTGGCGCCATTTGAGTTTTTTCGTTGCAAAAATCATATCTTTTGAACCGAATAACATAATTGAACAGTTTAAACAGCATATGATAGATAACTGTTCAGCCTTTGAAATGAGCATTTGCAAAGGGTGCTACGCTTTGTATGGGTTATCAAAATTAAAATTTGTAGAAAAATCAATTTTATGGTAACTAAAAAAAATAATTTTTACATTTTTAGATTGTTTTTATTTTTTTCTTTATGGTTTTATGTTTTAAATTATTACCCAACAAATTAAAAAAAAATTACTTCTTTTTTAAATTTATTTTTTCAATTTTCTGTAAAATATTCATCACAATTCGTAAGAGAAGGTATATCTAAAAGACTAATCATTTCTAAACTATAATTATTTTCTAACTCTATTCGTGACCTCACATGCCGCAGGGCAGAAATAAGTGGATCGGAAGATGCTGCCAACATGTTGAAGAGGTCCTCATTTTGCCTTACCCTTTATGCTTTGAATGTGTTCTGCAATCTATATTTTTTATAAAATTTGTTAAGAGACTCCTGTGCTTCTTCAGAAAGCTCTCCAATTGGCAAAGACTGGTACTCAATTATATATTTGCCATGCGCCAATATTTTATGGACGGTCGGGGTCAACTTCTTCTGTGGATACATTTCTGCTAAAAGAGATGCAGTTTTCGATGCGTATTCTCCATATTTTGTAGAATTGACATTTTCTTTGCAGTTTAAAACATTCAAGATCGTTGCCAATCTTTTCACGATCTGATTGTCAATTCCAGTGATTCTAGTTACTGCCTCATCATTTTCAAAAAATCTCCTAGAAGTGTTTCCATCGTTTGAGTTACCGTATCCGTGCTTGGGATAGTCTACTTTTAGCCCAACTTGTTTAAAAAAAGCATCCTGTATTTGCTTCTTTCTGATCTTTTCCTTATCCTTTATTGATGTATTTTCATCGAAGTTTTCCTCCTCTTGTGGTAGGGTATACGCCAGTTTTAGCAAGGACTCCATACACCTTATCCTTGCGTGCAATGGTGACATTCCATATTCGTAGTTCTCCTCGTTTGTAGAATCGTTTAAATTACCAAAGTTCTTCTGACTCTTTTTGCAAATCGGGCATGACAATGTTGAGGTTGTTCCTCTCAGTTCGTTTACGACTTTTCCGTCAACCATGGTCAGGTGGAACTCGTAATTGCATTCAATGTATTTTCCTTCTCCAATTTGCAGCTTTGTAGGCTTAATCTTGCTTATTTGTTCTCCAATGTCCTTCACCGTGTTCCTTATGAGTTCTGCCGATTCCCTTGCAAACTGAAACATTATTGGTCGGCAATAATGCAATGATGACGGACGTGGATTTTTCCAGTGTAGGGAGACATCAGATTTTAGCCGCAAAGGAACAACAGATGCCATAAAGATATTTCCGTCCGATATTGTAGCGTCATCGGAAGATAACGCTTTGTCCGGATGATCCATCGCAGCCCCATTTGCTGTTCAATGTCAGTTTCTCAGGAAGAATTTTCACCTCATTTTCAGGAAGACTCTCCAACAACCGTTTTGCTGTATGTCCTATGAGATCCTGCAGATTGGCTTTCGCAGAGACTTCCGTAAACTCCGTATGCAGTGGTCGTGAATTTATTTTGGCTTGCGTAATATGCTTGTATCCTGGTAAAACGTCAGCCCCGTGTCGCATCAAGGATGCCCGTAGTATCTCATATTTTTCTTTGGAAAGTTTTAAGTCCATAAACAAGGCCAAGGCTTCTTCGGAACCATACTTTTTAACTATCCTTTGTATATTTAATAGACAGCGCGTCCGATAAATGCTTCGTGGTCAAGTCATTGGTGGCATCGGCAAGTTTCCTCGTTCTTGTGAAAATTGAACACTCCTCAATACTTTTTTTTTACCTTCCTTTTGCTCCTCTGGTTGATGTGGTGGGTTTATCTAGTGCCAATATATTCAGGATGGTGTCTTCATTAAGCCAGTCCTCGTATTTGGAGTTGAAGTTCTGAATGGTTCGATTAGATTTCACCAATTTTGCCTTAATATGTGCATATATCAGATAAAAAATATTTTTTATAATTTCGCTTCTCTCAATATTTCCGTATAAGCTATCAAGTTCTTCTAAAGCAGCTTCCGTGAAAAACTTTGGTGTGGTTGACCTTCTAAACAATTCAAATAATTTTAAATTGTTCAACGCCATGTTTTCAGTACTTAAATTGTTTAACGCCATGGTTTCAGTAATTGTTGCGCCAACTTTCAGTCGCAGACCAATCCAGGCATTATGCTTATTTTACAATATATAGGCTTATGCTACCATGCCTAAAAATTTTCATATGGGTTTAGGCTGAATTATGCAATTCTGATATTATGCTCGTGTCTAAATACGATTTATGCCTACCTGGAGGGACCATAAGTCAATATTGTTCTTGGCCATTTGTACTCCAAAGTAATTTTTAAGTGAGGTGCGTACCTGCGAATTTCAATGAGTAGTTTTTTGTGCATCCTGTGTCTGTAACAGAATATTGGGACTAGACTTTGGCAGAGGCTCACAGGTAGACAACCGACTTAAAATGCAATTTTCAAACTATTAGATCAAACTACTCTCAGTCAAAGCATGTAAGGGATGCACGCCATACAATTTCTGCAACCATTTCTTTTTAAACTTTTTTACCTCTAGAAGCCAAACGGGCACGTACGGGCAGATAGAACCTTATATTATGTAAAGAAATAATCAAAGAACATGTTTTGCAAATATGGCAAATATAGAAAAATATAGATTTTTTTATTTTCCGTCAAAGTTGAAAAATAGTGAAAAAACGGATAGTTTTTAAATAGTGATTTACCAGGAGAAACACAAAGCAAACAGTTAATTTTTTTTATCATTATACATTTAATAAATACATCAATCAATACAAATAAAAAATAAGGCGATTCGTTACCTATTTTTCGTGATATTACACCTGAAATCGCAACAAATTGACTAAAAATTGTGTGTTTTTTTGAAAACCGAAAGTCGGTCAACTTTGAACGGTTATATCTTCTAAACTATAAATGTGATATTATTAAGAGTAGCATATTTGAAATCGTTGAAAAGTTTCCTATAACTTTGGTTTATTCAAAACTTCGTCGGCGCACATGAAAATTTTGATTTTTGCAACCTCGTTTGCTCTACGGGCGCCACTGTGCGGCTTACCGATACTTATTGATGTAATAAATTTTTCCTACGAAGTTCGTATTGGACAATTGAAATATTTTATTTAATTTATTTTATTTTTTTTTTTTATTTTAATGCTGATATACAATATTTTTTGTTTTTTTATACAGGGTTCATACTCTGGAGCAAGCTACATATAACAGGCCAATAGAAAAAATGGATTTTCCAAATTAAATCCGGCAACACTTAACGATTGGATTTGAATTTAGAATATCATTTCTAAATTTTTTATTTTAGCGATTTCTGAATTTGGCGATTTTTGATTTTGGCGATTTTTAATTTTGAAAATGTTTTGTTTTTGGTGACTTTGTTTTTCGTGATTTTTGGTTTTTTGGCGATTTTTGATATTGGCGATTTTTGAAATTGTCGATTCCGCCCATATTGATACATTGGCAATTAATATTCTTCTCACATATCCTATCCCTCCCATTTTGATCCGAGTACTCACATTAATATCTGAGGGACTCATACAAAGTGTGGGCGGTGTCATGTCCACTACTCTAATCACGCTCATTTTTTGTCCGACTACTTACATTAATTATGGATAACACGAGACAAATTTGCAAAGCTGTCTGGTATAGTACTCGAGATATTAAATAATTACTTTGTATGGGTGTTGCCACGTACACTTATCCGATCCCGCCCATTTTCGTCATGGCTATTAACATTAATAATAGGTCACTTAATACAAATTTGCAAAGCTCTCCCTGTTATAGTACTCAATACATATGGGTGGTGCCACACCCATTAAAAACGTCAAAAAATGTATAGCCTATTATTCCTTCCAGATACACAGTAAGACATTAAACATTTCAGAAAGATCGGTATAATGGTTTACCCTCCTATAAACTGCAAACAAACAAACAATCAAACATACCTACTTTTGCTTCTATATATATACTAGCAGTACACCCGCTGCGTTTTAGGTGTAATTATTATATTACTATCAGATTCCAGCGTTCGAAATTCGAGTGCAGTTTCTAGGCAACTTAATTCTCAACTTAGCCAATTCGCAAACCAACTTTGTGTTATTAGTATTATTGTGAATGAAGATAACAAACTCATTTTAATAGACACGCACATAGCATAAGTATAATTTTATGTATGTGTTAGTAGCAATTTTAAATGCAATTTACTCAAAATGACGGAAAAAATTTTAAAATCGGTAAATCTGGCAAACAGCTGAAAAGAAATACCTTTCAAATAATATACGTTTGTTCAAAATCGGAATAAAACGGTAGAACAAAGCATCGGTAACAAGAAATCGCCTAGCCTTTTAATATTATAGATTCTGTTTATATTTTATAATTTGTACAATTCGATTCTGAGATGGAAATGTGACTGTTGTTTGTCTTCTAACATGTTTATCAATATATACAGACATAAATTTATATTATTGTTAATATGTCGATATGTGTAAATGTATATTTGTTCAAAGAAATTTTTAAACTTACTAATATACGAGTACTTTTGAGTCTTGAAATAATTTAAACAAAAAAAATATACAGCTTTCTTGAAACAAACAAATGTTTAGATAATCAACTTTACACTTATTCCTTTATGTAAATAAATAACAAAAATATACAAAATGACCTATTTTAGTACAATTTTTTATTAATATTATGGTAGAATTTTATTTAGGAAATGAAAATTTATTTTTGGGTTTTAGTTTTGCTGAAAACCTCTATTTAATACAAAAGCCCTTTATATGATTTGTATTTGTTTTTTTACCTCATTCTAATAAATTTTCCTTTTTTATGATTTCAGATTAATCCTACTACGAAATGGTAAGTGTTGTTTTGAATTTTATTCTCTAATATATTATATCAGTGATCTTTTAAAATATTTTTCTGTTAAAACAATTTTCATTCGATATAATAATCTGCGTTCTATATAAGGAGTGAGATCGAAAAAATCAGAACATGCGATAATTGTTATAATAAGGCAACCATTAATCCTAGAGTTTGGGTTTTTGATTATTTAATTTAAATTATATAAAAATTTAAAAAAAAAATATATATCTTTTATAGTTTTAATCACTACTTATGAACTTCCGGAAATTCTTCCATTAGGTATTTTATAGTGGTTTCTGTAAAATTTTGGAACATATACTCCATTTTCGTTTAAAATCCTCCACATTTTAGACACCTTTTTTGTGCTCTCTTCACTGCACTGTAGGAAATTTTGCTTCTTCTAATAACCGAAATTCAAAATAAAAATTTGCTGCATGCATTTTTTTTTTGATTTAATGTAAAAAAAATACCAAAGTAAGCATAATTATCAATATATTACTACGTGAAGGTAAATCTTTCGACCACTTTTTAAGCAATATGCGCTCACGGATGTGTGTGAAATTTGGCAAAGTTATAGTTAATATGGTGTAGAAGTGCAGAATAATAAATTTTGTGTATAATATGTGTTAAAAATATATTAAATTATATAAAATAAAATATTTATAATAAATAATTCTATAAGAGCCTAAAGCTATGCTAAGCAATTTTAGCCAATTCACAATTCATCCCCTGTGCATTTGTTATTGATGGTTTCAAAAAAGGTTACATTTTAATCACCCTGTGTTGAATTGTGAATTGGCTAAAATTGATTATATATTATTTATAAATGGGATTATATTTCTTATGTGTGTTCTTCATATATTTATAATTAAATTTAATGAATTTTATTCAAAAATTCATTATTTAATGAGTTTTTTTTTTTAAATATTCATAAGTAAAAAAATATAATGAAATAATAAAATATCCTAGAATTTGCGCTCGATTTCGAGTGTTGGGTTCTGCTAGTTATATTAATTATTTAAACAATAATCATATTTAAAAACAATAAGAGATATAGTGTGAGTGAAAATACGATGGAAACTTTTAACCAAATCTATTTTTGACTATTTGGACGATCAGTACCAAAAAATTTAATCATAAAATTAAAAACTCTTTTATTAATTAAAACAATTGCATGTTTAATTTATTTAACAAAGAAGAAATATTAACATAACTTTAGAAAAAAATAACAAACCTTAAAGCACTCATTTTTATCCTGTTAAGAAAACAATGAAAACATTTACTGTACAAAACCACACTGTGGAATAAAATAATGGTCATGGTGTTGGGGGTGGATTATTCTTATACCGAATTAAGGATAATCTTTGTGACCGTTTCTAAGCAAAACTCGCAAATGGAGGAGTGTGAAATTTGGCATAATTGTAGATAATATGGAGGAGAAGCTTCGTATGACCAAAATTATGTATTATATGAGTTAAAAATATATTAAATTAAATAAAATGAAATATTTATAATAAGTAATTTTATAAGAGCCTAAAGGTATGCTGATCAATTTTATCTAATTCACTATTCATCCAATTTCTTTATAATTGTATATCACACGCCCTGTGTTGAATTGTGAATTGCTTAAATTGATTAGTTATAGTAAAATCCCCATAGCGTTTGGTCCTGTGTGGGTATAGGCAAATTCTATGACCGTTTAAATATTTCAGTTTTTCGCCAACACTATTTTCCAACAGTATTCGAATTCCAGTCATGTGTTCTTTAGAAAGATTTACGCTAGCCAGACCGTTTTTTCTGATATCAGTGGTTTCCCCACAGGACGATAACAATCAAGTTTTACTTTAAGATTGTTAATGACCTCTTTAAGAAGCAAACTAAAGAGGTTTATGGGCCTGCACCATAAAATGAAATTATGGATTTATTCATAGAATATTTGCCATAATTATGCTTTTGCTTACGATCAGCACTAAAATCATCTGTTATTCTGGTTTTTAACTCCTCATGAAACTTTATTCCTGCCATTATTTTATAATAAGAGAAAGAAAACGTCAGAATCTATAAATTTTTACATTTTCGTTCACACCTTCTCTTATTTTTATTGTTTTAATCAACTCTGGTATAGGAGTTTAAAAGTTTCCACTGTTTTGGCATCATTTAAAAAAATATTTCTTTTTTCGTTTATTTATTTTTTTTTAATTGTATTTTTTCAAAGAAATTTGTTATCTGTCAATAGAGAACACATTAAAAAGTGAATTAGCAAAAAAAAAAAAAAAAAAATTTATTTTAGGACTAAACGCGAATTTTTTAAAACAATAAGTTGGCAAATTTATAATTTTTTTAAAGTTTCCAATGTATTGCGACCTTCTCTATTTAAGTACCCATTTTTTATTCATATTAGGTTCGAATTATTCAAATTTTAAAGGTCACAAATAAGATTTATTTATAAAAATAGACGTGAAATTAATATACAAAGTGTATTTAAAAACAATTTAATATTAAATTATAATAATATTGACAACATTAGCAACTAATCATGGATATTCGTAACAAATTCGTTTAAAATAGACTGCATTAATTTTTAAATAATGATAAATATCATATAAAACTTGATTTTGAAAAGAACTGCAGATATAATTATCTGACAAATTGAATGTGAATTTTTTAATAATTTATTATGATACCAACAAAAATATTTCTTTTAGAGTCTCATTTTCTAGCTTTTGCATTTGCGCTTCGTGTTGATATAGAAAAATTTAAATTTTAAAAATTCATCTCAACTTTTGATTGCACAATTTTTAAATGTTTCGCTGTATTAATAGATAAAGTTCGAATGAAACTATCATATCTTTATAGCAAAAAAATGACTTTTGCAGACCGGAATCAATGTTTTTATATTTAATATCATAAGCAATAGTGAAGGTTTAAACAGTTAATCAAATAATATAACTGAAATTATGGTAATTTGATGTCACATAAATAAGTTTTGTTCAAAAGTTCAGATGTTCCTAGAAATATAAAAATCTGTCTTTGCATATATACATTTATCGATGGCTTAATTTGGAAAGGATGTAACTCGAATTTGCGTTTCTTTACATGACCACCGTTTCAGTGCGAAATTAATAACGACTACAAAATCATGGTATTCGAACGAAAACCTGTAAGAATTTCATAAGAACGAACATTTGTTAAAAAAATGGAATTTAACCCATTAATGACCAAAAATAAAAATTAATCCTCTTGCAACTATTAACGCAATAATAATACATTGTATTCATTCATTCATTTTTATTATATTAAAACATTATCAGTTTCTTAAATCGAATTAACTTTGAGAACTTAAATCAAAAAGGGCCTCTTCACTTTAATTAATTTCCTCATCTTGGTTGCAAATGTGAAATTTTTCTATGGGTTCGCTGCAACATAGAAGTTAAATGACTTCAGGTGGAAGTGTGGAATGTTTCCGTCTTTGTGATCGTCTATTTATAAATGTTGTAGAAATTAATGGATTTGAAGTATCGACAGCCCTATTAAATACGTTTTACAAGTTATTGGTGCGTAATTTTTGCGGCCGTGATACTGTAGTGATTTGTGTGTATGTGATATATAAACTGGCAGGATCGCCTTGTGATGATTTTGGTCCCTTATATGGCAGAGTTAGTCACTAGTTGACCTATTATGCTTGCCGCTCTTACAGAGTAAGAAATTGTAATTAAAAGAAAATGAAGGTAGTTGTTGCGGATTGAGTTGTATAAATTAAAATCTGTTTTATTTTTGGGTTTCAATCCTTTTATTACTTAGCTTACTCATTAGGGCGGGCCGATTTAAAAAGCGTCCAAGGAAAATCGTACTCTAGGGATCAAAAAAAGAAACTTTGCCCGAGGAACCATACCTCTGTAACGAATTCTGATGTCCCGACTTTTGACCTGTCTGTCTGTCTGTCTCACTTTGACCCATTTAGAGTGCCCGAATCCAAATGTATGATCGACCCCCCCTAAGTTTGGAGGGCCGACCCACCCACACCAGTGGCACACCCCCTGGAACCCCCTGGGGATTCCCCATACAAATTTCAAAAAATCATCATTTTTGGCACTTTACATAAAAAAACAGCGAAATGGGTATGTTTTTTTCTTTTTGGAGTTTATTTTTATCTTTAGAAATTTATTTGGTCAGAACATATGTAAATGAAAAAATGAATTTAACTTAGTAATAGAAAAGAAACTAAAAAAAATTATTATTTGAAATCTTTTTTGCTTTCAAGTCTGGGCAATTTCGCACGGCTCTCTAATGTCGTCGCCATAACAGCCTCTACATTTTCCGATATAACTCGTTTCGAAACGCTAGCTAGCAATTGAAGGTGTCGTTCCGTTCTTTATACGTGTGATGGAATTTTTGGATCATTAAATGGTGCATCATCTTGATTTAAATATTCTTTCAATGTATCGTACGGAATGCTTCGTGTGAATGGTGGTTCAAATACGTTATTTATATCAGTCAAATTGATCATTTCCGTAATTTACTCATTTAGTTAATTTACTAATTTGTCTATAAAATAATTATCGATAAAAATTTCTTTAGATAATTCATCGTTAATAATTTGGTGCAGAAAATTTAACGGTTACAGTAGAATATTTTTGGATTAGAAAAATTTTCTATAAAAAATTGATCGATTTTTTAAAAAATATTTCCAAAATTTATCGAACAAAATAATTTCTTTGAAAATTTACCGATTAAGATAATTCTCTTTGGAAAATTTAACGATTACAATAATTTTTTCTAAATAATATATTTTATAAAAACTATTTATAGAAAATCTTTCGATAGAATATATATCGAATATATATATATATATATATATATATATATCCATTGAAAATTTATTGTCTATCAAAAAATTTATTGATCACAAAATTTATTTAACTTTAATTATTTGGCATAGAAAATTTATCGATTACAGTATAAAATTTTTAGTTTACAATAGTTTTCTATAAAAATTAATCGATTGTCTATAGATAATATATCGATTAAAATAGCCATATACAGTCAATATATTGTCTATAAAAAATTTACAGATAAAAAAAATTCTATAGAAAATTTATGTTTAATAATTTGATATAGAAAGTTTATCGAATATAGTAGAATATTTTTCGATTAGAAAAATTTTCTATAAAAAAATGTCCGATTAAAATACCTTTTTTAAAAAAATATTTCGAAAATTTATCGAATAAAATAATTTTCTTTGGAAAATTTATCAATTAAAATAATTTTTCTTGGAAAATTTATCGATTTACTTGTTATTGTGAAAATTTATCGATTGAGATAATTTTCCTAGGAAAATTTATCGATTGCAATAATTTTCTCTAGATAATTTATGTATTACAATAACTACTTATAGAAAATTTTTCGTTTACATAAATTTTCTATAGAAATATTTCCGATTACAATAACTTTTTATAGAAAATTTTTCGCGTACACTTTTATCAATTACAAAAATTTTTCGCGTACACTTTTTATCAATTTTTCTTATAGCACAGTCGCGCTTTTCTTTGCTATCATCAAACAACATTGATAACAAGATATTTTCCGAATGCGCATCGCGGCTGATGTAAACCAAACCGCATTCGGTTACTGTTTCAAATAAACATCTTTTAATTTTTTCAAAATTTGCCTGATGCAGCAATAAAATTATTGAAAAAATGTTATTCATTCTTAAGGGGGTAATCCCTAACGAATTTTAAGAAAGAAAAATCAATTAATATATAAAATATACCTGATCCATTTGATTTTTTAAAATTGGTCATAATTCTGAAAAGACTTGTATATAAGTCCGAATTCACACAAGAAAGAAGAGTGGTATTTGGTACGGAGTTGCTTGTGCTCGGCAACTCGTTTTGTTCTGCAATTCGTAATTATAAACACGAAGTTAGCTGCAGCTTATTATTTGACATTTTTTTTATTCTTTGCTTCGCTGTGAAAAATTATTATTATTATTTCATTTATTATATTATTTTTTTTTATAATTTCATTTTTTCTTTGACTTCAATTTTTTCACACAAATAGATTTTTCACTTTGGACCAATAATAAATTCTTGTTTCACAAGCTAATAAAGTGAACTGTCAAAAATGTAAGAATTTGAAAGTAAAAGAAAACGAAAAGTTGCGGCAATAAATTTCTCTGTGTGAACATTAAGGCAACTTTAAAAGAGAATTGAAAAAAGTTGCGCAACAAAAATTGCCTAGTGTGAATCCAGACTACCTGAACTATTTCATTAGTTAAATTATTCAATAGTTGCATCGCTTATGATGTAAATTAAATGGCATTTGTATACTATATCAAATAATAATAATATATCCATTTTACGTTCAAAAATTTGACTGTTGCAGAAATAATGTTATTGAAAAACTTTCCAACGATATTTTTAAAAAAATATAAATAACTACCAGTGTAATCAACAATATTTTCTTCAAGGAAGTTGGTTTCTCATCTCTCCGTGACTATGCGCGACTATGTCAAAGTTAATCTTTTTTCACAGCAAGTGTTTGGACCAAGTTTCAGACCGATCGGATGAGGGCAAATAACTTTTAGATCACTTCGTGACTATGCGTGACTACCCCAAAATTAATCTGTAGTCACAACAAGACTATGGGCCAAGTTTCAGATCAATTACATGAGGGGGAATGGGGTTGCCCCATGGCAGACAGACAGAGAGACAGACAGGTCAAAATTAGGGACATTATTTTGACCCCTATAATATCATTTTCCTTGTCACTTGAGCGATTTTTTTGCCTCCCTACAAATCGACCCGCCCTATTACACATACTATTGTTTTATTCGTTATCATGAAGGCTTGTATTACTTATTGACCAAACAAATATTGCATTATATTACATTGTACATAGAACAGTTTGGCTAGTAGTTGATACTATTTATTGTCTGTTCTATATACTATGTATGCATTGCAGACTTGTGGGGTACACTACAATACAATCTATCGTCTTTGTATATTTCATGTCGTGATTCTGCAGCTTCTTCTCCAAAAAGAAACCTCCATTGGAAATTCAGTATTTTCTTTTATTTGCTTTGAGTGTATGAGTACTTTATGGACCATAGTAGTCATTGGCAACCAGGAATATAGCTCCTGAAAACGTTTTGCTGTTTCAAAACCATATAATTCAAATTGACCTGGATTGTTTTTGAACTGGCAGGATAAATAAATTAAAATGATTTAGAATCGATATATAAGATCTTTCTCAACATCAGTTATTTTAGAAAAAATGACATGGAAAGGGTATACTGACCATGTGCTGATGTTTGAAGCTACCTAAAATATTTGCCCTAGTCCCATCTTTTAATATACTGACGACTCAGAATCACTTTTGAGTTGATTTAGCGGTGTCCGTCCGTCGAACTGTCTGACTGTCCATCTGTCTAAAATTTGTAACAACTGGTCGCAAATAGGAATATATTTTGATGTATTTGGTATATGAGCTCCTAACAGGCATAGAACGAAACCCATTTGAAATTGGTGAAAATGGGTACGTGTTCTTACCTAGCCACCATACAAATGACCCTTATGAGATCGACTTAAATTGCCATAAGATAAAAAATATCACATAGTTTAAAAATAAACTCTATAGGACAATTCTTAATCATAGCCTCCATACAAAGCTACTTCCCGATCTTTACTTAAATCTATTAAGAAACAAAAATATTGCACAGATTTTTCTCAAATTCGGTTTGTATATGTTTTTATAAAAAATAAATGACCTTTCCGAATAAGGTCTGGATCTGTCCATATTTCGACCTAGTCCCATATAAATATGGCATTCGATATTAACTTTTTCAGATTTGCAGGCAAAATAAAAATAATAACAAAAATTCCACTTAGATTTGCTTAATGCATATTTTTTAAACCCAATTAGTTGGACCTAAGACCAATCTTCTAAACGCTTGGTATAGGGTACCGGTCTAAACCGACTATAATTTTCTCACTTTTTGCTTAAGAAAATTTACTTTCAAGTGAAAATTTTCCAGATGAAAAGTACCAGTTTTCCCAGTTTTTTTTTGACGTTTTTAGCCCCTAAATGCTCGAATGAAAACAAAACTATTCTTGACCGATGTTTGTGTCTCTGATGAAATCTATTTATCAAATTTCATATGCCTTATTTGGTAAGGAAGATACACTCACTCCCCTTTACATCCGAGTTTCCAAAAGTTTTTCTCTCATCTGATGTTTATATCTCTAGTGGGTGGAGTCCACTAATAATATATATCATATGCCCAGAATCGTTTGTTGAGAAGATATCAAATGTAGAATTTTTCTCCTTTTTGGTCGTTCTTCCTCCCCTAGACGTTAGAATTAGCAATGAATTCATTATTGAGTGATGCTCACATATTCGGTGGAGTCTGTATATCAAAATTCATATATATTTGCCATTTTCGAGTTTTTAGCTAATAAAATTATGCCAATCATTTTTTTATTAACCGCATCTTTTCGTTTGTTCTTTATTCATTGGCGTTTTTCGTCGTAAAATTTTTTTTAATATTTTGTGCTTATCAATTTTATACTTGAATATTTATAACAGTTGCATTTGCCCATAAGTATATAGACTATATTTTTGTAGTCCATCATAAATTAACCATTTTAACTAAAACAAACACCTTCATTCTCTGATAGTTGAAAATTTGAAATTTCGACAATTTCAATAATGACATAGGTAATAATTTGAATGTGCTGAACAATCAGATGTGCAAAGTTAACACTTGTGTATAACAATAAAGTGAGAACATGAAATTTTAGAATTAAATTTAATACAAACACACATAGGTACATACAGCAATATGTTGTCGATGATGTAGATGTCATTGCCATTGATGTGTTGCTGCAAATATTATACATAACATTATGGTTTAATTGTGAAATTCAATTAGCAATTGTCATCATTATAGATGACCAATAAAATTTACAACACGCATTAAATAATAAAATTAAAACAGTAAAAGCTTTTATTTAAACAGTTGCCGTTACTATGAAAGTGTCTTTCATTCAGACCAGCTTTTACTGTTTTAACTCCCGTACATGCAAAAGGATAACATAACAAGCAGTGACATTTTAGTTTTAAACAATCAGCTAAAACCAAATATAGACTTCTGAAATTATGGTTAAAGGCTACAAACAGACACATGAGAGACAAGATAACAACATGTTGCAATTCTTAGTTGGAAATTAGCCAACATAAATTTAATGAAACTAAATACAGGGAGTGCAGATATGCTAATAAAAGGACACGCATTAAAGTTAATTATGACAACAAAAAATTCATTCATGTATAAATTTAAATATATATTTAGTTCTTTAGTTAGAAATTGGAAAAGGTACGTATTCTTTTTAGCTTAGAAAAATAATGTCATCAAAGCCCTTGCAAAAGGCAATTGTGAAAATTCGAATTATAAATGGCCATAAAAGGGAAAAATTTATCTTTTTGATTTACAAAGCTAGAGATATGAAATTAAGTATATCGACTCCACCCCAGACTTAGAATACCTTTTCTTAAAAAAGTACATTTTTCTTAAAAAATTAAAAAAGAATATGTTCTTTAAAAGAGAATTTGTTTAAAATAGTACCCTTACTTAAAAAATTAGCTTTTCTTAAAAAAGTACCCATCTTTACAAAGTACATTTTCTTCAGAAAGTACATTTTCTTAAAAACTACATTTTCTTACAAATTTAATTTTCTTAAAAAGGACTTCATCTTAAAAAGTACCTTTTCTTAAAATATTACCTTTTCGGAAAAAGTTCCCTTTCTTCAAAAAGTAAATTTTCTTAAAGAAGTGTAACTGTCCCCTTATTTTTGTCGAATATATTTGACTCTAAAGCAGCCATTGATTGGAATGAAAAAGTTAACGGCATATTTAAATTATACATTGCTTTGCTAATATCTATGATTAATATATATATATATATTAATACAGTTATATATAATACATATATAACCTAATTGTTGGGTGAGAAATCCCAGTTAAAAATTATATTTTTCTGGCTTTATAGCCATAGCAAGCTACTTTTCGGAAAAAAGTTCCCTTTTTTAAATAAATCTTTTAAAGAAATTCCTTTTCTTAAAAAGTACCTTACTGAAAAAAAAACCTTTTCTTGTCTTAAAATAATGGCTTTTTAGCCCTTTTTCTTAAAATAGTACCTTTCCCTAACATGTACCTCTTCAACAAAAAAAACCTTTTCTTAAAAGTACATTTTCTTAAAAATCTTTTCTTAAAAATATTTTCTTTAAAAACTGATTTTTTGTATCTTAATAGTTACCTTCTCTTAAAAAGTACACTTTCTTAAAAAGTACCATTTCTGAAACAAATACTTTTTCCTAAAAAGTTATTTTTCTTAAAAGTACATTTTCTTAACAAGTACCTTTACATAAAGCGTACCGTTTCTTAAAAAGTACCATTACTTCATTAGTACCTTTTCTTCAAAAGTATGTTTCCTAAAAATGTATCTTTTTTCCAAAAACTACATTTTCTTAAAAAACACCTTTTCCTTAAATAATGTCATTTCTGAAAAAAATATGTACCCGTTTTGTAAAAAAGTTATTTTTGTTAAAGACGTAATGTTCCTTAAAATACAGTTTTATTTAAATATTACCTTCTATTAAAAAGTACCCTGTCTGAAAAAAGTAAATTTTTTTGAGGAAGTACCTTTTCTAAAAAATTACATATTCTTAGAAAGTACAACCTTTTAGAAAATTAATTTTTCTTAAAAGTACCTTTAAAAAAACCGTCTCTTAAAATGTAATATTTTTTTAAAGTACTTTAAATTAAACTAGCACCATTTCTAAAAAAAAGTATCTTTTCTTAATAAAAGTATGTTTTGTAAAGTTCCTTTTCTTGAAAAACTTCCTTTTCTTAAAAGGTTCTTTTTTTTAAACAAGCAACTTTTCTTAGTACCTTTTTTTAAATGGTGCGTGGTAAAGAAGAAGAAAGCATATATTTCAAAAATTCATAACTGCACTGTACCTTTAACTAAACTAGCACCATATCTAAAAAAAGTAATTTCTCTTAAAAAGCACCTTTTCTTAAAAAGTACTGTTCTTAAACAAATACCTTTGGTACAAAAGTAGGTTTTCTCAAAAGATAACTTTTTCAAAGCTAGTTCCATTTCTGAAAATTTTCCTTCCTAAAAAAAGGTTATTTTTGTAAAAGAAGCACGTTTTCTTAAAATACTATTATTAAAAAATTCGTTTTCTAAAAATGTGCCTGTTCTTAAGAAGTACCTTTTTCTTGAAAAGTACCCTTCTGAAAAATCATGTTTTCTTAAAAATTACCTTTTTCTAAAAAAGAAAATTTTCTTGAAAATTTCCTTTTGTTAAATGTTATCTTTTTTAAAAAAGTGCAATTTCTTGAAAAGTACGTATTTTTAAAAAGTACATTTTCTTATAAATACCAATTAAAAAGTTCCTCTTCTTCAAATAGTATCTTTACGGAAAAAAGTACCTTATCTTAAAAAAGTTATATTTTTGAAATAAGCACCTTTGCTAAGAACATATATTTTCTTAGGAAGTACCTTTCTTAAAAAGTAGTTTTTTTTTGGAAAGTCCATTTTCTAAAAAAATGACTTTTCTTAAATAATTCCTTAGCTTTAAAGGTACCTTCTCTAAAAAGTAAAATCTCTCAAATAAAAGAAGTATTTCTTAAAGTAGAAGGTAATTTTTTTAAAAGTTCTTTTTTCTTAAAAAGAACCATTTCTTAAAGAGTACTTTTTTTTAATAGCACATTTCCGAAAAAGTAAATTTTCTTGGAGAGTACCTTTTCCTATGAAATACCTTTGCTTGTAAAGTACTTATTTCTTGAAAAGTAAAGAGTCTGAAAGTATATGTATATATTTTTTTTAAAGTACATTTTCCGAGATAGAACCTTCTCTGAAAATACATAGTATGTTTCCGGAAAATAGTAGCGATTCTTAAAAAAGTACTTTTGTTAAAGAAGTACCTTTTCTCAGAGGGTTCCTGTTCTTAAAAAAGTACCGTTTCTTAAAGAGTAACTTTTCTTAAAATATCTTTTCTGAAAAAGTATCTTTTCTTAAAAAAGTAAATTTATTTCAAAGAAGTACCTTTTATTAAAAAACTTCCTATTTCTTGAGATATATTTCTTATATATAAAAATGGATGTATGTTTGTATGTATGTTTGTTTGGCCTTTATAGCAGACTACTCCACTGGACCGATCGTCATGAAATTTTTACAGTAGGTAACTGCCTATCCGGCAGGAAAAATAGGCTATATTTTTTTGGATTTCTCAAGTGGGCGTGGCACCTCCCATATATAAAAATTGTTAACATCACATAGCTGGAGCACTATGATAGCATGAGTCCTGAAACTTTGTAGTAGTACATTAATTAATAATGTGAGAAGTCAGCCTAGAAACCAGTGGGCGTGGCACCTCCCATACATGGTAAATACATATCATCATATATCTAGAGTACTATATCGCAAGAGTCTTGAAATTTTTTGCACGTCAATTGGTTATTAATATGAGTAGTCGTACCAAAAACGGGCGGGATTGGGTTAGTAGGCGTGGAACCTCCCATACAAAAAATATTATCTGGAGTACTATAAACCCGACAGTCTTGAAACCAGGTGAGAGTTCAAGAATGAGGAATATGAGAAGTTATGTGAAAAATAGGCTGGATCGAACCAGTAGGCGTGGCTCCTCCCATACATGGTAAATACATATCATCATATATCTACAGTACTATGATGGCCAAAATTATGAAACTTTGTGCACGTAAATCAGTTGTTAATACGGGTAGTCATTAAAAAAATGGGCAGGATTGGGTTAGTGGGTGTGGCAACTCCCATAAAAAAAATATCTGGAGTACTATAAACCCGACAGTCTTGAAACTACGTGTGAGTTCACGAATGATGAGTGTGAGACGTTATGTGAAAAATGAGCGGAATCAAACCAGTGGGCCTGCCACCTCCCATACAGAGATGCATTAAATAAGTTATATGGCAAAACAACGTTTGCTGGGTCAGCTAGTTTTCTATAAAGTACCTTTTCGTAAAATAGTACCTTTTATTAAAAAATTAAATTTATTAAAGTACCTTTTATTAAAATAGTGCATTCTAAAAAAGCATCTTTTAAAAAGTACCTCTTATAATGTATCTTTTCTTAAAAAAGTACTTTTTTATATTTTATCCTAAAAAGTTTATATAAAAATATATAAAATTTTTCGGTTTATTTATAAAAATAAACTTTCCTTAAAAAAGTGCCTGCCCTTAAAAAGTATATATTCTGAAAATGTAAATTTTTCTTATAAAAAATATAAATTTTTCTTAAAAAACCTTTTTTTAAGTACCTTTCCTTAAAAAAAGTTTTTTTTCTTAAACAAGTACCTTTCCTTCAAGAATTACGTTCTCTTCAAAAAAAGTTTTTTTTTTCTTAAAAAGTTAAGTCGTCTTTTTGAGAAATGGTTTTTTTTAATTTTAGTTTATTATTGTTTTATTTTTTTTAACAATTAACAATAACCCGAAAAATTTTATATTTTTTCTATAAACATTTTTATTTGTTTTCTTAATTTGATAGAAGTAAAATTCAGAGGCTTTGGTGACAGTTGTCAACAGTTAATAAAAAATTGCTGCAAAAGATGGAAAAAAAATTCGACAAGTAGCAATAACCGTATTTAAAATGTTAACTATTGAGCTTGATCTACACTTTTTCTTTAAGCTGTAAATTCCCCTCAAGGCATCTTTAAATTCTATTTAATAAATGCTATCGTTACGATAATTGTTTACCAAAAAGTAAACATTTAAAAATTGAAATCAATAGTTCTTCTGATACAAAATAAGAACTCTTTTGAATTATATAAAACACTTTATGAAATACAATAGCCAGGATTTTCTCATGCAAGAAAAAAGGTCTTCAAAACTTTAAAAACATTCAATTTAACTATAAACACACAATGGTGTTAATTTGTAACTCGCCCATTTCCGTTAGCATGGTGATTTTTTCACATCACAAACAATATCATACAATGGTACTTTATTGGACCACAAACAAAAACGTCCTGTGCGGTCTTTCAAAAAATAACGAAAATGTGTAGTTCTCTACAGAGCATCCACACAAAAGCTTTGTTTATGCGACACCTTTTTTATGGGTTCGCATCAATTAAGTTCTTATTTTTTTCCCACTTTTTATTTACAAATTTTGCTGTTGGTTGTTTACAAAAGCCAAGAGGTTTCATTTAACAAAGAAGTTAAAAAATATTGTAGGCACCAAAGTGTTTATTATGAAATATAAAGAAAACAATCGTATATTAAAAATCAATATTAAACCATTATTTTAATATTCATTTCATTTTTGGTTCTTTTAAATCAACCGCAAAAAAATACATGTAGTTTTAAACGATATTTATCTATATGACCTTGTCAAGTATGTTTTTTTTTTGTGTTTAAACACAAGTTGCATTTGCAATACTACCTTTTGACGGTGAGGTCTTAACATGCAAACAGTTTTAGTACGGCTTGTATGACTCATTGCTGTTTTTCGATGGTTGTCTGTCTGTCTGTCTGTCTGTATGTTAGTATGTCTACCGTTTCAAATTATGGCTTAAGATATATATATTTTTTCTTTTTTTAACCAGCCAGCTCCTTATTGATATATTTTAACATTTACCATTAAACAAAAAAAAAAAAAAAAAAAAGTTTAGTTTTTAGGTAGTTGTATGGCTGGTGTTATGTTACAGTTCAAAAACCTTTTATTTTGATTTATTTGTTAACAAAATGTTTGATATCTAAACTCAGCAACAATTATGATACATTTTTAAAAACGACGGGAATTTTATTTGAAGTTTTGATTTTACCGACATTTATTCAATTTGCGCTTGAAATGATTAGAAATATGAGCTTATTACCATGTAGCTACTGTAAAATATTAAATTATTTTTATAACCTCTTTTTATTGCAGCGATGGCTTCAGCCTAGCAATACCTTTTTTCGGATTAACCAACGGACAATTAGTATTAATGAAATTAAATTAAATTAAAAAGGAAAAATTTTAGATTAATTTATATTATTAAATTCGTATTTGTCGAAATTTAATTTGAACAACTTTTTCGTTCAAAAAGTCGTATATTCCCCTGAGAAAACTGTTAGAATTTGTACACCATCCACACTACTGTGCACAGGGATAGTGCATGAATTTTTTATTTCGAAGCGCTAGACTCCCTAATTTTGTGAGGTTCGAAAAAACTGCATATCGTATTTTCATAAATCTTTTTTGAAGATATGAATAATGTTGGATTATTTAGTTAATATACACATTATAGCATAATATATGTAAAATCTTCAAAAAAAATTTTCAATTAAAAATTTTAATAAATAAGTCCGTGACAGCGAATCTCCGGAGGCGTTGTTGTTTTGCGGTGAACAATATAACTCGTTACCGGATCATGTGAAATAAAAAAAATCGAAATATGTTTAAAATGTAAAATGTTTCCTGAGAGAGCGCCGAAGATTTTTTTTCATTTTTTTGCACCATTTTGAAGTGAAAAACACGATTTTTGCTATAAAATTTCGGGAATTTGTTGTTAAAAAATCGGGAAGAAAATGGAAAATAAAAAAAAACCCTTCGTGGTTACCTGACAATTTATTTGTAGTTATTGTTTGTAAAATTTCAAAAGAATCGGTCAGAAAATCGTTTTAATGTTTTTTAAAAACTGATTTATGTACGATATACCGTATGAGGCCGGTCGCTGGAAACGCTGCATCGTCTTAAGTTTTGCTCCAATTTACTTGAAATTTTTGACACTACACTCTCGACACTCGATGTAAATACAGAAAGAGAAATGAAAAAAAAAGGTTTTAAGGCCTTACCCTCTCTTGAGGAAAACATTAAAAAACACTCCAGAATCGATCCTAGAGGCACAAAGTGTAGTACCGACCCCAATTAATTTTTCCTTCCCTAATTGTTTCCAAACATACATATCCCCTGTGTCCATTCCTTAAGGAGCTCCTGTACAAGGTTTAAAATGCTATGAAATTGAAAAAAATTGGCCCCACAGCTCCTAAGATACCCCAGACGAGATAAATATATGACCGACTCCCCCTCCTTCCATTAAGAGGGATCCCATATATAATTTAAATTGCAGGATAGACATATATAAAAGAAAAAGTCCCATATCTACCTAGGTGTCCCCCTAGAGGGTAACATATAGGATCGACTTAAATTAGTTTTTTGTCCCCAACATTTTCTCAAAACATACCTGCCCCTTATCTCTACCCTTTAAGAGTGCTCTCATACAAATATGGTGGTTTAATGAAATTGTTAAATTTGGGCCTCACATCGTGTAGGGAGCCCCTTTAAGGACTTGAGATAGTTATGTTGGGAAAAAATGTTGGGGCGGTCGATCCCACATTATACCCCTCTTGGAGGGACTGCTTCAATTTATTGCTTTAGGCCCCCACTTTGAGCTCAAAATTAGGCGGTCTAGCGCATCCAAATCCCGTTACTAAGAAACTCCTTACAACGCTATCATATACCTAATGAGTAGAGATGCGAGTGTATTTAGGGTATGGGCAGTCGCTGAGAGTCAATACATTGTTCATCTTGCTCTGCTATATCGAGTCTTTTTATACCCTATACCACTATGTGGTTTGGGTATACTGACTTTGTGCTGCTGTTTGTAACAACCAAAAATATGTGACCTACACCCATCTTTAATTATACCGATCGAATCAGAATCACTATCTGACTCGATTTAACGATGTCCGTCCGTCCGTCCGTCTGTGTGTCCATGTAAAGCTTGTAATCAAACTGCAGGTCGCAAATATGAATATATTTCGATGAAATTTGGTATTTAATCTTTTATCGGCCATGGGATGAACGCTATTGAAATTGGTGAGAATCGGTCCATGTTCACACCTAGCCCCCATACTAATGACCCTTATGAAATCGACTTAAATTGCCAATAAGATCCAAATTATCATACAGATCTTAGTCAAATTGGGTTTGTATGTATATATTACATCCATTAATAAGTAGTCCAAAAATGATCCTTATTGGACAACTCTTAGTCATAGGCCCCATAGAGCTGCTTCCCGATCTTTACTTAAATCTATAAAAAAACTAAAATATTGCACTGATTCTTCTCAAATTTTGTGTGTATATATTTTTGCAAAATACAAGAGACTTTACCAAACATGGTCAGGATCGGTCCATTTTTGGGCCTAGTCCCCATATAGATATAAAAATTAATAAAAATCCCACTCAAATTTGGTTTATGCTTATTTTCTATATCCAGTTAGTTGGGCCTTTGAGATAGGATCTCTAAACGCATGGTATAGGGTATCGTATAGTCGGTCTAGACCGACTATAATTTTCTTACTTGTTTAATTATACCCTATACCACTATGTGGTTTGGGTATATTGACTTTGTGCTGCTGTTTGTAACAACCAAAAATATGTGACCTACACCCATCTTTAATTATACCGATCGAATCAGAATCACCATCTGATTCGATTTAACGATGTCCGTCCGTCCGTCCGTCCGTCCGTCTGTGTGTCCATGTAAAGCTTGTAATCAAACTGCAGGTCGCAAATATGAATATATTTCGATGAAATTTGGTATTTAATCTTTTGTCGGCCATGGAATGAACGTTATTGAAATTGGTGAGAATCGGTCCATGTTCAGACCTAGCCCCCATACAAATGACCCCTATGAAATCAACATATATTGCCATAAGATCCAAATTATCATAGAAATCTTAGTCAAATTGGGGTTGTATGTATATATTACATCCATTAATCAGTAGTCCAAAAATGATCCCTATTGGAGAACTCCTAGTCATAGGACCCATATAGAGCTGCTTCCCGATCTTCACTTAAATCTATCAAAAAACAAAAATGTTACACTGATTCTTCTCAAATTTTGTTTGTATATATTTTTGCAAAATACAAGAGACTTTACCAAACATGGTCAGGATCGGTCCATTTTTGGGCCTAGTCCCCATATAGATATAGCATCCGATATGAACTTTTTCATATCTGCAGCCAAAAAAATTAATAAAAATCCCACTCAAATTTGGTTTATGCTTATTTTCTATATGGAATTAGGTGGGCCTGAGATATAGGGTCTCTAAACGCATGGTATAGGGTATCGTATAGTCGGTCTAGACCGACTATAATTTTCTTACTTGTTTTTAAGAAACTAAAGTTTTGGAAAAATTATATAATGAAAAAAAAAAACTACTGACTTGGCTGAGAAAAACAAACCACGGACTCAGCGACCCCCCAAATTCCCAAAAATGTTCATTTGTAGAACAGTGTTAATAATTTTATTCAATTTCAAATTATAGTTTTATTTCGAATTATAGTTTTATTGAGACCTTGAATTTATTTAATGCCTTAAAAAAAATAAATTAAAAAAAATAATAATAATGATATCCATTTAATTATCTTAAACTATATTTTATTCCTAAGGCTATTTGTTTTTATCAAAATTATCTTATGTTTTAATTCATATTCCCCAGGGTATTTGAAATTATGGTCATTATTTATTTATTTTTTTTTTTGGTTTCACTTCTCCCATGTGTTAATTCAGAATTAAAAAAAGTTAATAATATTTTGTTTAAAAGTATGATTTCACCCCTGCTCAATAATTATAGTTCGTCTAATTTATTTTAATATTATTAATATTTCTCTCGAGTCTTTTATAGACAAATTGTATGTTTCATTTTTGCATATAAATATTTATGACTTCCTTTTTAAAAATTTATTGATGGCATACTTTTTGTGTTCTTATTAATTTTAAGTGTTTAATGTGTTTTTGTTGTTGTTTCGTTGTTGTTGAAGTTTAACATAAGAAAGTTTAATATAGTTTTGTGTTTATTTTGACTGCAATGTTTTTTCTTTCCTCATACTTAAGAACTTTTTGCCATAATAATTATTTTATTATTGTTGTTATGCCAAAATGTGTGTCAATTGCCAACACAGTTTTAATAAATAATTGATTTTCGTGTTTACGAGTAGTGTTTACTTGCTAATAGATATGCAAATATTTTTATGTTGTTAAAGCAATTTTAAAAAAATTAAATAAAATGGCTAGGGAGATTGACAATTTTAATGGGTAATTAAAAAAGGAACAAACTCAGAAACACAGCCAATAATGTAAATTATCAGGGAAATAATTTGTATGAAAGTTATAGCTTATCTAGGCAGACGAACTGATACCCTATACATGAGTGTTGGGAGAGGGTCTAATTATCTAAAATGAAAAGGCGTCTTTTGTTATAAAATGAAAAATCTATATTCTTCCAAATCAATTTCAGCACCTTCAAAGTAATCCCCCTCCGAAAGAGTATACTTCTGTCAATGTAGGTAAAGTCGATTTCCGGATTAGCCTTCAAAGTGCGCAGCGAATCGGATTCTATCTCCACAATCCAGTTTTTTTAGTTCATCATATGTACCAAATGTACGGATAATGTACCAAATACTCTCGAAAAACCGATCTGGTGTGAGTAGTGTAAAAATCAAGAGTTTTATATCCATAATGCTAATCTCTATTAATATTAAAAAGTTCTTGCGTGCAATCAACAAATTGACGCTACAAAATTTGGTGGTTATGTCAAGTCAAATGCAAGATTATATACAACCAAAAATCCATGCAATAATATGTCTACAACAATATATAAGAGCCTTTATCATGGAGAAGATGTCGGAGGAAGTCCAGGAAAATGCCACGAAATTTTAGAAATGAAGATCTGTTTAATATATTATTGGCAACTTCAGATTCATTCATCTCTAGCTTTTAAAATCAATGGAAAGTAAAATATCCGGACTTAGATGGGAAAGTGAAAAGTCTGGTACTGGACAGAAATAATACAGAACTGTATATCGAATATTTGGAAGCAACATTCCAACTGAATGAACTATTATTATAAGTCGCAGATGCCAACCCTCGAAATTCGAGTGCAAATTTTAGGAATTTTTTTTTTCATAAATGTCTTCTAAACTCCTTAAAAATAATGCCGTAAAAGGATTTTTTAAAATTCGAATTATTTTGGGAGTTACAGAGCCATATACATACATATTTGTATGGTAATATAGAAAATCCTTGTAATAAAATTTTAAATACGTTTTTATTGAAATCCGTTTGCTTTTTCATTTTTACGTACCCCCTTTTCATCGCTCTGGGAGGGGAGGGAAAAAACAGTAGAATAGAATAGATAGAAAAATAAAATACTTTTCAAACGTCAAAACATGTAAAAATTTAAAAATCTTTAAATCTAGTGGGCAGCTAAAAAGGAATACCTCTCAAATGAGGTCCATTTGGTCAAAATCGGAATAAAACTATGAAACAAACCATCGGTCACAAGAAATCGCCATACCTATTAATAAAATAGATTTCCATTTACTCTTGTTTATAACAAAAACCCAAATTTTCTTGGTAAATGCAAAAAAAAAAAAATTTAAAGTTCAACGCTGACCTCGAATTCTTCAATAACTATTGCAACAATTTAATTTACATTGAAATCGGAGAAAAGTTAAAATATCTCAGGTGTATCAAAACTTTTTGCCTTGACGTATTATTCATCTGTTGAATTATTGTTCATCAGTTGGTGTATTTTCTCATCCTTGTGCTCTTTGTCTTCAATACTTTCTTTGCCTTTGTTTAACAATATCAGACATTGTTATGAGAGCAGAACCCGAACTGAGTGTTATATGGCGGCAGTAGTTTAAAAAATCAAATATGCTTTGATGAAATGTGTTTCAAGGCGTCACTTTGTTTAGTATTTATTTGGAACTTGTAAATATGGAAAAGTGGGTCACTGTTATGTAATTCAGTACTTTCATTTGAAAGGTCCAACCAATATTAAAGATGAGCCAGATTCTGCACTGGCGAGTCTGAACATAAAATATTGGCTGGCAGAGCTTAAACGAGGCCGTACAACTTTAGGTGGTCGACCAATTGAGGTGGCCAAATAGTTTTATATGATCTTCGGCTGAAGGTGCTTAAATGAATAAAAACAAGTAAGAAAATTATAGTCGGTCTAGACCGACTATATGATACCCTATACCATGGTTTAGAGACCCTATCTTTCGGTCCAACTACTTCGATATAGAAAACAAGCATAAACCAAATTTGAGTGGGATTTTTATTAATTTTTTTGGCTGCAGATATGAAAAAGTTCATATCGGATGCTATATCTATAAAGGGACTAGGTCCAAAACTGGACCGATCCTGATCATGTTTGGTAAAGTCTGTTGTATTTTGCAAAAATATGTACAAACAAAATTTGAAAAGAATCAGTGCAATATTTTTGTTTTTTTAATAGATTTAAGTGAAGATCGGGAAGCAGCTCTATATGGGGTCAAAGGGATCATTTTTGCACTACTCATTAATGGATGTAATGAACGCATACAAACCCAATTTGAGTAAGATCTATATGACAATTTGGATCTTATGGCAATTTATGTCGATTTAATATGGGTAATTTGTATGAGGGCTAGGTCTGAACATGGACCGATTATCACCGATTTCAATAGCGTTCATCCCATGACTGGTAAAAGCTTACATACCAAATATCATCAAAATATATTCATATTTATGACCTGCAGTTTGGTTACAAGGTTTACATGGACACACAGACGGACGGACGGAAGAAAGTGATTCTGATTCGATCGGTATAATTAAAGATGGGTCTAGGTCAAATATTTTTGGTTGTTACAAACAGCAGCACAAAGTCATTATACCCAAACCACATAGTGGTATAGGGTATAAAAAGTTCTTGCGTGCAATCAACAAATTGACGCTACAACATTTGGTGATTATGTCAAGTCAAATGCAAGATTATACACAACTAAAATCCATGCAATAATATGTCTACAACAGTACATAAGAGCCTTTATCATGGAGAAGATGTCAGAGGAAGTCCAGGAAAATGTCAGGAAATGTTAGAAATGAAGATCTGTTTAATATATTATTGGCAATTTCAAATCCATTCATCTCTAGCATTCAAACTCAACGGAAAGTAAAAGATCTAGACTTAGATGGGAAAGTGAAAAGTCTGGTGCTGGACAGAAATAATACAGAACTGTATATCGAATATTTGGAAGCAATATTCCAACTGAATGAATTATTATTATAAGTCGCAGATCTCAACCCTCGAAATTCGAGTGCAAATTTTTTCATAAAAAAAAATTTTTTTTTTCATAAATGTGTTCAAAACTCCTTAAAAATAATGCCCTAAAATGATTTTTTAAAATTAGAATTACTTTTGGAGTTACAAAGCCATATACATACATATTTGTATGGTAATATAGAAAATCCTTGTAATAAAACTTTAAATATGTTTTTATTGAAATCCGTTTGCTTTTTCATTTTTACGTACCCCCTTTTCATCGCTCTGGGAGGGGAGGGAAAAAACAATAGAATAGAATAGATAGAAAAAATAGAACACTTTTCAAACGTCAAAGCATGTAAAAATTTAAAGATCTGTAAATCTAGCGGACAGCTAAAAAGGAATACCTCTCAAATGAGGTACATTTGGTCAAAATCGGAATAAAACTATGGAACAAACCATCGGTCACAAGAAATCGCCATACTTATTAATATAATAGATTTCCATTTACTCTTGTTTATAACAAAAACCCAAATTTTCTTGGTAAATGCAAAAAGAACGTAAATTTCAACGCTTACCTCGAATTCTTCAATAACTATTGTAACAATTTAAATTACATTGAAATCGGAGAAAAGTTAAAATATCTCAGTTGGATCAAAATTTGTTGCCTTGACGTATTGTTCATCTGTTGACGTATTGTTCATCAGTTGGTGTATTTTCTCATCCGTGCGCTCTTTGTCTTCAATACTTTCTTTGCCTTTGTTTAACAAAATCAGACATTGTTATGAGAGCAGAACCCGACCTGACTTATAGATGGCGGCAGTAGTTAGTTTGAAAAAAAAAATATGCTTTGATGAAATGTGTTTCAAGGCGTCACGTTGTTTAGTATTCATTTGGAACTTTTAAATATGGAAAAGTTGGTCACTGTTATGTAATTCAGTACTTTCATTTGAAAGGTCTAAGTCCAACCAATATTAGAGATGAGCCAGATTCTGCACTGGCGAGTCTGATCATAAAATATTGGCTGGCAGAGCTTAAACGAGGCCGTACAACTTGAGGTGGTCGACCAATTGAGGTGGCCAAATAGTTTTATATGATCTTCAGCTAGCTTAAATGATAGCAGTTGTAAGAAAAATAAAAAATAAAAGTAAGAAATAAAAATTAAAAATAAAAGAGCAAACAGATAAATTTTATATGTTGTTTTTGAACTAATTTCATTTGTTTTATTTTTTTAACTTTTATTTTTTATTTTTTTTTTGTTATTACCTTTATTATTATTATTTTTATTTTATTATAACTGCCAATGAATTACTTTAGATTTTTTTGAATAAATTTGGTTGAAACCATTGTTGTCGTTATTATAGCGGTGTATCAGATTGTTCCGATCGCGAGTGGATAATATTTTAAAATTTAGATGTACGTGTTCAAGAACATGTTCTGTTTTTAGCAGTACACGTGCAAGAACACGAACTTCAAAAAAAGCTACACTCGAATCTGTGTGGGTTATGTGTGTTCGAAACAAAAAATACGTGATAGAAACATTATCGTGTACATAACAAAATATTAAAACGAAACACAGTCATGATTGTGTTCGGCTCCGTACAAAATTTAGAAACACACATAATTGATATCAAAATAAAAATGTGTGTTTCTTGGTCTGACCTATATTTGTTTACATATATGTACGTGTTTTTTTATTCAGAGTATGTTTTTTTCTGAACTCTGAAAAAAAGTACTTAAAAAAAAGTAAGTACATATAGGGTTTGATAGAGTGTGATAAACTTTGCGATTTCGTGGAAAAAAACAAAATATGAAAAAAATAAAAGACCCATTATTCAAAAACCGGTCCAATGTTTTTTTTCGTTCAATAGGGTTTATTGAGTACTTTCAAGTCTAACTTTCTTTGTTATCGAAAAAAATCTCCAAAACAAAGTATGTCAAAAAAAGTAAAAAGAAGAATAACGAGACAAAGAAAGAAAGAAAAAAAATCGCCAAAAAATTATATTCAGTGTTAGCAAGAACTGGCAAAAAAATGCCATATCTCAAAACTCCCTTAAAGATTTGTTTTATTTATTTATTTTTTTGTGGAGTTTTTTTTCAACAGTTCGTCAATTCCGTCCAGGTATCAGTTATTATCTTCACTACAGTCTAACTCCCACCCGGGAGTGTCATAGCATTAATATTTGGTAATATTTTCCTAAAAATATATGTTTTATATTTTTAGACATTAAAATCCTCCTAAGAACTAATGCAACCTTGAGATTTTTATGTAGGATTTTTTTTCCATTTTTTCTGTCTCCATATCCTCTTCTCTTTTTGCATTTTAAACAGTTTTTACTATCCATGTTATAATTGAAATTCCCACCAGTTAAAAAAATGTACATATTTTTTAATTTTCAATAAATTTATTTATGCCTTACTTTTGTCGTGTTTATAAATGTAAGTTGCCTTGTTTGCTTTTATATTTTTATACCCTATACCACTATGTGGTCAGGGTATAATGACTTTGTGCTGATGTTTGTAACTTCCAAAAATATTTGAGCTGGATCCACCTTTTCTTATACCGATTGATTCAGAATCTTTTTCTGAGTCGATTTAGCGATGTCCGTTCGTCCATCTGTCTGTCTGTCTCTGTGTCCATATAAACCTTGTAATTAAACTAAAGATAGCAAATGTGAACACGTTTTGATGAAAGTCGGTATGTAAGCTTCTATCGGCTATAGCACGAACGGTATTGAAATTGGTGACAATCGGATCATGTTCAGACCTGGTCTCCATACAAATGACGCCTATGAGATCGACTTAAATTGCCATAATATCAAAATTAATATATAGATCTCGGTCGAAGTTGGTTTGTTCATGTTTATTACATCCGTTTATTAGTAGTCCAAAAATAAAGTCTATAAGACAATTCTTAGTCCCCATATGAAGCTAATTCCCGATCTGAACTTTTTCGTATCCGAAGACAAAAAAACTTGCCACTTAAACTTGGTTTATGTTTATTCTCTATATCTAAATAGTTGGATAAAAGAGATATGGCCTTTAAGCGCATGGTGTAGGTATCGTATAGTCGGCCTAGACCGACTATAATTTTCTTACTTGTTTTTGATTTTGTTTTTTTGGGGCCTCTCTTGAAGACGACAGTTTAACGCATGTCTGAGGCTGTCAATTTTAATAAAGTGCTTTTCGCATTTTTTCCTTGTTTCGTATATTAAATTATATTGCATTTAAAAGAATATATTTACAAAATTGTTGTACGTTCGGTTAAATCTGAGATCACTAACGTGTTAAGAACATATAATTTTCAAAACGAAACGTACAAAGATTAAAGATTGCAGAATGAACTTGATTGAAGTGAAATTTATAATGACGAAAGGAAAAAAAAAACAGAAAAATCAATTGTAAGTTAAAAGTTTCAAGGTTGTTGCAAGTGGCAAAAATTTGCCCACTTAGTTACTAAAACGGTAAACGCGTTAAAAAATCTGAATTATTTTAAATTTAAACTAAATTGCTTTGTCTTAAAATCATAATAAAAATTAGGTATTTGGTTGGACAAATAACGAATATATTCTCTGTAATTATTATTTTCTTTTAATAATTATGCTATTATACCGTTTGTTTAAAAAAATGTTATCGGTTGTACCGGATTAAAAAAAATAATAACTTTCCGCTATATTTGAAAAAAATTTTACGGGTAAATGAGGAGGTTCCTCACCCATGAAACCAATTTTCTATAATCTTTCAGATTTTGCTTTTAATTTTCTATTTTTAAATATGGCATAACTTCTCATCCACCTGCGTCTATAAATCCGGATTTAATTCTTGTGGTAGGCATCATAATGGAATCATAATAACGATCAGGTTTTTGGCTAGACAAATAATAACGATTGAATTAAACAAAAAAAAATTGATCTGGAACAAACATTTTTGTTTAAAGTCTATCCACTACACATACTGGACCTTTAAACTGTAACTAAATTTCGGGCACAGCGGCAGGTGATGTGCATAAGCTATTTTTGAGTCATTTTGGCATAGAATCCTCGCTCCTGAAACCAATTTTCTAAAATCTTTCATATTTTTTATTTAATTTTCTTTGTCGAAATAGGGAATACCTTCCCATCTACCTGAACTTTTAGATATGGATTTTAATCCGGTGAATGGAGAAAACAGCAACACTTTTCGTTTTTCCTGACTAAAAAATTAATAAAAAATTAAAATCTTTAATTCAAACGTTATCGCGTTTCGTTGATAAAGCAAAATTAAAACAATTTTCGTACATGATTTAGAATGGCCTAATTGACTAAGGTAATGTGACGTCATTGTTTTGTGCAAAAGCTCATTAGTAAAAAAATTACATTATAACTCTTATATTGCTCGAGCTATAGTTTTAAAAAAGCCTTTTTGTCATTGAAGTTAAAAAATGCACCTCATCTTAGGTTTGAACCTAAGCATTCATAATTATAGCTTATATACCAAATTTCAGTGCCATAACTCTTAAACTTCGGCTGCGATTGAATTAAGTCTTCCTAGATTGGCACAATCTTCCACTATGCGTCATTTTGGATACGGAACAATCACAATAACATTTCTCTTTTACTACTTTCGCTTATAAGGTTTGTATCTTGGCATAAATGGAAGATATCTTAGTCTTACTTTGTACTTCGTAGACAGAGTTTTTGAGATGTCGATTAAACTTTGATTAGTTAAAAAAAAAGTAAACAAAGTTTAATTGACATGCCGAAAACTTGGTCTTATAACTTTAGTCTATTTGAGGAAAGAATTTAAAACTTGAGTTTAATCAAACTATGTCTTGTGTCATTTCTATTCTTATACATTATTAATTGGTTTTAGTCATGGCTAACATTTCATCAACGTGTGTCTTGTGGTATAATTGTAAAGAGCGATTTGGAGTTAGTTTTATTAAACCCATGATTTTTAATAGTTTGACAATAGTTTGAAAGTTATTAGAGTTTTATAATGGGATTGTCACTAAACTAACTTTAAGCGGCATTCTAAATATTGCACCAAGGAGTTTCATATTACTATTATTTAATCACTCAAAGATTTGGTTTATGTAACGTTTAAAACCGTATTGCGTCACAAATTATTTGTACCCTAATTGGATGTTATTATCTTTCGTATACTCTGTCAAGGCTTAAACTACATCAAGACATAATATATCTCCTGATATAATTTATCCATGACACAATATAATTCTCTAAATTGAATACCATTTATGTATACTGGCAGATTCCAGCCCTCGAAATTCGAGTGCAGATTCTAGGAAATTTTATATTTTAATATTTTATATTAAATAAAGACCCTTAAGTTATGCTAATCAATTATAGCCAATTCACAAATCAACACAAAAAAACAAACTCATTTTTATTACAAACACATTAACAAATTTAATAAACACACACATATCATTATATAATTTTATGTATGTGTTAGTAGCAACTTTAAATGCAGTTTACTCAAAATAAAGGAAAAAATGTAAAATTCTGTAAATCTGCAAAATGGCTAAAAAAAATACCTTTCAAATAAATCGGGATAAAACGGTTGAACAAAACATCGGTCACAAGAAATCGCCTAGTCTATTAATATTATAGATTATTTCACTAAGCTATTTGGTTTGTAACAAGGCATTTACTAATGTTTCTGAGAACTCAGCTATTTATAAAATACTAATAGAGTCTAGCACTCGAAATTATTGCAATTAACTTTTATGTTTCAGATTAGGAAATTTTATTTTTTCATTAAATTGTGTATCTTCACTGAAGATATACAAATGGGTTTGTTAATAAGTAATTTTATAAAAGCCTAAATGTATGTTAATCAATTTTAGCCAATTCACAATTCAAATTAACAAATTCAATTAAAACACACATAGCATTGTATAGCTTAAGCTTAAGCTTAGTAGCAACTTTCAACCAAGTGAACCAAAAACTGACCCAATTTTAATTTTAAAAAACATTGTGCAAATCTGCAAAGAAAAACCTTTCAAATGGTATCTGTTTTGTCAAAATCGGTTGGTAACTGAGAGTTTAGGAGATGTCACAAGAAATCGCCTTGCTCACTAATATTATAGATTTGGTTTGTGTCAAGGTTGTTACTGCATAAAATCGCGAATTCGCTATTTAAAACTATTAACCCCATTTATGGTATTTTACTCAGTTATATCGTCTGTATGAGAGTGGATAAATAAGTTGTTGATTTTTTGAACTTTTCTCATAATTAAAAAAAAATCAACATTGATTTAGTCATCTAGCATCTACTGGCAGACATCTACCAAATTTTGAGTAAGATCGGTCATTAAATTTGTGTTAGGCAGCTACTCAAAGCATACAACCACGAGAGCTTTCGCAAAAATAGAAAAAAGTGAATTTCGATGAAAACCATTCGTCAAACCAAGGAAAACTTTGATCACTACTATTGGCACTTTTAAAGAAATGGTTTACTGAGTTTCGTTGTGGACGCACAAGAACTAGTGACGACGAACGTTTTTGAGGTCAGCACACCCATAAATGTTGAAAAAATGCGACAGTGAAAGTCTATGAAATGTTTGATGCCATAGGATCTGTGATTTTAATTTTAAATGATTAGTTGGATTTCAGATAACTCTCCGTTGCTACCTCATTCTCCACATTCTTCTGATTCGCCACATATGGTAATGCTAACAAAATTTGGAGAAACATTTAACGAAATGTGTTGAGATAGAATGAAATTGAGATCTTTTTTTGCTAAAAACATGCATTGATCCGTTCTCATGACATGAATAATACTACATTTGGTCATTGTTTGTCTGTAAAAACATATATGAGTACATATCGTCACCTTAAAGACTAAACAACCCATCAGCAGTTTTCAAAAGTTTACAGGAGAGAGAAAAAACTTGGAACTATTTGCAATATTGAAACGCTGATAGGGTATTTGGTAATTTGGTAACAGCTTGGTTATTTGTAATATTAGGCGTTCAAAATTTTGCATACATATGCGTTATGATATGGGGAATAATATTAAATAAAAAACTCAATTTTGAAATTTGTGCTGTTAGGTTGTTTGGTCTTTAAGGGGACGATATGTACTTATATATATTTTTACAGACAAACAGGAGGTATTCATTTTTAATGTATATTTTATATACATTAATAATGAATACCTCTTCTTAATATTACCCATCCATTTTAGTTTATGTCAAGGCTAATACTGTTTTAGGACATAAGCTGACCTTTAATTCTGCAACATTTATAGTCTTTTATTTAGTAAATCGGTTCGTGTCGTTGATAAATCAATTCTTTAGTCATAACTTTTCTATCTCATATAAATTATATATTGGCTTGTAGCGTATTGGTTGTGTCTTATTATTGAATTCCATCTATCTTAGTCAATCAATTATTGGGTTCGTATCTTGGCTTTAACAGAATTCATTTACGATCAAATTATAATACGTCATCAAAATTGAATTCTCATTCAGTTTAATATATATATATATATATGACTTGCCTTCTATTAAAAACCTTTTTAACTTACCTGCAAAGAAAAGGAAATAAATTCGAATATTAATAGTGTGTTTTCATTTTGCAATTAAAATAATAAATTGAATATCTGCTTAAGAAAATAACTTAATAAACGTGTATGAAAAATACTTAATTCAATTATAACCTTTTTTAATAAACTAACAAAAAAATATTTTTTTTGGATTTCAATAAAAATTAAAATATTAAAATTTTTTAGTTTCACGATTTTATCAAACTTTAAAAATAATAGTCGAGTTTATTAAACGATTTTTTAGACTCAATGAGCCATTTATAATTGATTATTGCTACTTAAAAATCAACCATATAAAACTTAAACATTTTATCTTTATTGAATATTTATTCACGTTTCTATTAGCCTAATCTTCAATATGTTATTATTCATAACCAAATTAATGAGCCATAAAAATATTTCCAACACTTCTTGTACATACTTGTAGCGATTTCTGGTCTCTAATAAAAAAATATATATGTATATTAATATGTCACTTTTTGTTTGTTGTTGATATTTAAAATTGTTGTTGTTTTTTAAGTGATATTTTTCGTTTAGAGTTGAGTTAAGTTTGCCATCGTCTTCTTTAGCTAATACTTGTATTTTAACGCCCTATTAAATTTAATTCGTTATTATATTTTCATTATACTCCAGCATTTAAGCGCCTAGACATTTAAAGCGTTTTTCATTTTGCGACAAGTCAAGTATTATATTTATCTTTTGTTTTGTAAGCCAAAAATTGTCCGTTAAAATTAATGGAAGTCTAAATAATTGTAAAGGCAGAAATTGAGTTAGTAAAATCTTGTTAATAATTTTTTTCGCAAAGAGGAAAACTGCAAGAGAAAATAAATTAATAGACGGGAAATTTTTTTATAAAAAATAGCATTAAAATTAATAAAAATTTTGGGTAGAAAATTATTCATGAAAACAATTTTAAATACATTTTATAAGTGAAACGAACAAAATTAAGTTACAAACTATTTTATTAAATATTTTGAGAAAACGATTTATTCAATTGCAAATGTAGTTTAATGAGTAAAACTTTTTAATCACAAAAAGATTTTAAAGCTAAAAAAGTTTATAAATAGTTACATTATTTTATATATAACTATGCTCATCACTCTAACTACAATTCCACTGCTTATATTTCGTACCTTTTAAAAAAGGGATCTAGGAATATTAAATTTGCTATATAAATTAGATTCCACCAACCACACAAACATAAGCCAAACATAAATTGGAATGTTAAGGCAGTTAAACCGGCCAAATAGAGGGAATACAATTTGTTTTTTCTTGATAAAAAATCTAGAAATAATAATTTTAATATGCAGATTAAAGTGGGTCGGTACATAAGAATTTTTTTGCGACCTCCTAAAAATAAGCTTAGATTTTTTAGGAGGGTTTCCAAATTATTTTGTTTTTTGCAACAACCGTTAGCTAAAGTTCATCGTTTTAGCACAATTTTAAAGCGTTACTGGCAACAATACCCTTAACGAATTTAGGTATTTCAGGAGTGATAATTGATCCTAATATAATAAGGAAAGAGCGAATGAAAGCCAAAGGAAGTTAAATGGAGGCAACGAGGTGTACTGACTTTTTTTAAAGGAATTTCTTTTGATGGTAGACACCGGCATATATAAATATTAACGCGATTATAAAAAACGGAAAAAATACATCCTCGCTGAAATCAATTATAGATTAAAATTTGACTTTTGATTCCAAAAAAATCTATGCACTTATATATCGCGCTAAATCATTTTTTTAAAATACAAATACAAATTTTTGAAAAGAAAAAAAATATATTTTGAAAAAGGGTTATCGCAAAACTCGAAGTATTTCGGGAATTTTCTTAGAAAGTGCCAAAGTTCATTTTCAGGGCACCACAAAATTTTTTTCTGAAACGATCCACCTAAATGTAGAATCAACCAGGCACATATAAAGTGCAATTTCCTTAAAAAAAAGTACCTTTACATAAAAAGTTCCTTTTCTTAAAAATATGTTTTCTTAAAATACTATATTTTCTTAAAAAAGTGTACTTTCCTAAAAAGTACATTTGCTTACAAAAGTGCCTTTTCTTAAAAAAGTGTACTTTCCTAAAAAGTACATTTGCTTACAAAAGTGCCTTTTCTTAAAAAAGCAAATTTTTATTAAAAAAAGGACCTGTTATTAAAAAGTGCCTTAAAAAAGTAACTTTTCTGAAAAAGGATCTTTACTCCAAAGAGCACTCTTTCTTCAAAAAGTTCCATATCTCCAAAAGCTATATTTTCTTGAAAATTGCCTTTGCTTAAATTTATAGTTTTCTTAAAAACTTATCTTTTCGTAGAAAAATATTTTTTTTTAGAAAAGTACCTTCACTTAAAAAACTACATTTTCTTAAAAAATTTAAATTTTCTTAAAAGTGCCCTTTTCCAGTAGCTTTTCTTAAAAAAGGACTTTTTCTTGAAAACCACATTTTCTGAAAAAAGTATCTATTTTTAAAAAGGTAGCTAGCTATTCCTAAAAAATATATTTTCCTAAAAATATACATTCTCTTCTAAAATTGCCTGTTATCAAAAAAGTACTTTTTCCAAAAAAAGTGTCTAGTCTTACAAAAAGTACCTTTGTATAAAATGTAAAGTAGTTTGTTTAAAATAGAATCTTATCTAATACAGGAAAAAAGTACATATTCTTAAAAAAGTATATTTTACTAAATAAGTACCTTTTCTACAATAAGTACGTGTTCTTCAAAAAAGTACCTTTTCTTCGAAAAGTACCGTTTCCAAAAAGATATAAAAGTACCTTTTCTTAAAAACTTACCTTTTCTTAAAAATTACATTTTCTTAAATAAAGTATTTTTTTAAAAAGTAATTTTTCTTACAAAAGTAAATTTTCTAAAAAAAAAAAAATACAATATACGGCAAAAGGACATTTTTTTTAAAAATAAATTTTCTTTTAATGTGGCTATAAGAAAATTACGTTTTCTTAGTACCATTTCTGAAAAAGTAACTTTTTTCTTTAAAAAGGGCCTTTTTGAGTTTAAGTACCTTTAAGAAATAACTTTTCTGTAAAACTAGCTTTTCTTTACAAAGTATCTATTCTTAAAGAAAATTTTTTAATAGAACTACTATTCCTAAAAAATTGCAGTTTCTTTAAAAAATATACTTTTTTCTAAAAAAATAAGTTTTCACATAAAATAAGTTTTCTGAAATAAAATAAATTTTCTGAAAAAGTACAGTTTCTTTAAAAGTAGCTTTTCGTAAGAAAGAAAATTTTCTTACAAAATACTTTTTGTAATCCCAATTCTTAAAAAGTAATTTTTCTCTTAAAAAGGCTCTTTTTTTATCTCAAAAATGTACTATTTTGTTCTTAAAAAAGTATTTGAAAAAAATTCCTTTTCTGAAAATATTTTATAAAGAAGTATATTTTTCTTAAAAATATATACGTTTTTCAAAAAAAAAGTACGTTTTTAAAAAAAGGTACTTTTTTTTACAAAAGTACCTTTTGTAGCTTTTCATAGGAAGGATAATTTTTTTAAAAAGTGTATTTTATTTATAGATTAAATTTTCTTTTAAAATTACCTTTTTTGAAAAAAAGTACTTTTTCCAAAAAGGTATCTAATTTCACATGAGTGCATTGAAAAATTTGGTATTCTTAAAATATTACCTTTTCTTGAAAAGTACCTCTTCCTAAATTTTACCTTCTCTTTAAAAGTAACTTTCCTTGAAAAAACCTTTTCTTAAAAAAGTAGATTTTCTTAAAAAACTTATTCAAAAAATAAATTTTCTTAAAAAAAGTAAGTTTTTTAATAAACTACATTTTCTTAAAAAAGTATATTTTCGTAAAAAAAAGTACCTTATATGGAAAGAATACAATACGTCTCTTTGAAAATAATATTTTTTTAAGAACCTTTCTAAAACTTTTTTCTTAAGAAGTGCCTTTTTTTATTTTAAACAAGTAAGAACATTCTAGTCGGTCTAGACCGACTATATGATACCCTACACCATGCGTTTAGAGACCCTATCTCATAGGCCCAACTAGCTGGACATAGAAAATAAGCATAAACCATATTTCAGTGGGATTTTTCTTAATTTTTTTGGCTGCAGATATGAAAAATGTCATATCGGATGCTATATCTATATGGGGACTAGGCCCAAAAATGGACCGGTCCTGACTATGTTTGGTAAGGTCTCTTGTATTTTGCAAAAATATACATATACAAACAAAATTTGAGAAGAATCAGTGCAATATTTTTGTTTTTTGATAGATTTAAGTGAAGATCGGGAAGCAGCTCTATATGGGGCCTATGACTAAGAGTTGTCCCATATAGATGATTTTGGGACTATTGATTAATGGATGTAATAAACACATACAAACCCAATTTGAATAAGATTTATTTGTATCTTATGGCAATTTAAGTCGATTTCATAGGGGCCAGTTGTATGGGGGCTAGGTATGAACATCGACCGATTCCCACCAATTTCAATAGTGTTCATCCCATGGCCGATAGAAGCTTACATACCAAATTTCGTCAAAATATATTCATATTTGCGACCTGCAGTTTGATTACAAGCTTTACATGGACACACAGACGGACGGACGGACGGACATCGTTAAAACGAATCATAGTGATTCTGATTCGATCGGTATAATAAAAGATGGATCTAGGTCAAATATTTTTGGTAGTTACAAACAGCAGCACAAACTCATTATACCCAGACCACATAGTGGTATAGGGTATAAAAAGTACAATTTATCCTAAAAAAAAGTAAAAAATATACGTTTCTAAAAAAGAAACGTAATTAAAGAATTTAGTCTTTAATTGCTCTGTATCTATTTTAGAGGTATATTTATTGTATGGCTGCATGATGGAAGTTTTTTTTTTGGTTTAAACGTCTTTGAATTTGTGTTGACAACGAAGTTGGCGTCAATGGTTAACCATTCATTATTGGTGCTGTTGTACATATATTCCCTATAGTCGTAGTGTATTTGTTCTCGGCTGTGTGTTTTAAGATCTTTAAGTTTAAAATTGACAGCTGTTAAATAGAGTTTCGTAGTTGTGTTACTTTAAAAACAAATTTGTTAGGTAATTGTTTTGCACACAAATTTAAATTACTCACAAGCAAAAAAACCAAAAATAGTAAAAACATTTTAAATATTTAAATTTGTACTAAATTATATTAAATTATATATTTGTTGCTTAATAGGGTGAAGTGAGGGTGTGTGTTGAGAGCTATTTTGGAGGAGTTTCAAAAAAATAAGTTTAAAAAATGTTTACGCTGGTTTTAGAAGTTAAAAAATATAAATATTAAACATGAACATATATGAAGCTATTTAATTATACGATATATGCAATAATTGTTCTTTTGTCTGTTTATTGTGGTGTGAGCAAAATCGCCCCCAAAAAAAATTTTTTTAATTTTGTTGGGCAATTTTTAGCATTTGATTTTAATTTCATAAAAAATCATTTTACAAAAATCAGCTTGTTTTTCAACTTTGTTTCAAAAAAGGAAACCAGATGTTTTTCGTGCAACTCTCATTACATGACTTTATTTCCTTTTTGTTTTTTTTTTAACCCAATTTTCTCTAATGACGATAGCAACAATATGAATTGAAAAGCCTTTGTCAATTTCAACACCTAAGCAATTCATTGATAACAATACAACAATAAATAAAATTCCTAAAGATACCATTCAGAATAAAATGAAAACATAATTTGTCCTTTTGTTTTTCTAATTTTGCTTTGAAAGATAAAAACAAAATTAATGGCAAAAACATACGAAAAAATGTCATACACTGCACGGAGGATTGAGAAAAAGTTAAACTACTAACACGCCCTTAAGTAAAAATGACAATCAAGATAATGATAACAAGGATAACACTCGTATACCTACACAAAAATAGCAACACATGCAGACATCATAGAAACAAATATAAATACGAGCTTGCCTGAAGGTAGAAATATCTTATCATCATTAACATTACGTTATATCCTGCTATCGTACAAATATTCGTATAGAACGAACACACAAGGCAACCGTATATTTTTGCTATAACATATTTTGTATTATATTTTATTTGCCTTTTCTATGACATCTTGACCTTTTACCGACAACTATTCATTATCTCAGATCTTCTGTTTATTCGTTTCCCTTCCTGTTCTATGCCTTCCATTTGTGTTGTTTTTTTTTTAAATATTAATTTCTATATTTTATTATTAATAATTTTTTGAAGACTAAATGTGATTGTTGACATTTCTATATACCAGATAGAAGCGCAGTTAACTTTTGCTCCCTAAAAGTGATTAATGTTAACCCTATAAAGGGTTGGCGGGGCATGAGGAAGTTTTATTTTGCAAAAAAAAAAAAAAAAACAAAATCATATTATACAGTGCAATAGCCATTCTGAGGGTAATAATGTCCAAGTCAGGGTGAAAGTACTAGGCCAGTATTGTAAAATCTCCAGAGGTCTTGGCGTTTTCAGTTTTTTTATAACCTATCATATGTACTTATTTTTTCATTCTTCGGCAAAGGCTCAAGTAATTTTTTTTAATATAACCTTTTAAAGAAATGAAGTTGACTAAAATTCTGGAACAACATCTGGAAAAAAAATGGCCATTTCCCCCCTTATTATACCATCCACAGCACTGTGCAAACGGTATACAATGTATTTAGACCCCATAAAGTAAACATATTCCTGATACCTACAATAACTTCAGTCAATAGCGCGATGTCCGTCTGTTCGTCTGTCTGTCGAAATCACGCTCATTCACATAATAAGTCATTTACCTGGATAGATTTAGGATAATACTGTTTGTCATTACTTCGAGCAGGCTGATATTGAAAATGGAGTTAATCCGGCATCATTGTGTCAAGATATGACCCAAAATATCGAGAAACCTCTAAAAAATGGTAAAAATTCAGTGTATGTGTTGTAATAATTTAATATTAAGTTTATCGAATTTACTTTTTACATCTATATATTAATACGTGAAGGTAAATTTTAGTTCCCTTTTTAAGCAATATGCGTGCACGGAGGAGTGTGAAAATTGGCATAGTTATAGTTCGTATGGAGCAGAAGCTGAGAATGATAAAATATGTGTTTAATCTGTCTTAAAAATATATTAAATTAATCAAGGGATTCTAAAGCAACTTAATTGTGAGACTTTAATGGTACCCTTATAAATGAATGAAATTTTCTGAACATAGAAAGAGTTCTCAGTTCCTTAGGCATTCTGCTGAATGTATCAACATTAATAATCTAATTGTACCAAAGCAGACAATGTCTAAATTTGGGGGCAAAATTGCACTTTGGCGCACCGCCAAAAAAAAATGGAAAATGACCCCCTCCTGGAATTAATCCGGAGATTACGAAAATCGATACCAGAAGGGGGGAAAATGCCCCTGGGCGGGCCCAGGAGGCCCCAAAAAGGGACCCAAGGTTGCGAAAAAAATCATGTGGGTACTCAAACTTCCGGAAATTTTATGGAGATAAAAAAAGAAAAAAAATTGGGGCGTGGTCCTACGTGTCCCCAGCCCCCCCTAACATTGGGGGCCTGTTCCATTTTATAAGTGTGGGTATTCAAATGAAGGGGAAATCGGAGAGCATTAAGAAAATAGAATAATTTTCGGATACTGTTGTTGTTTTTTTTAAATTTTTTTTGAAAATGAAAAAAAAAAATTTTTTTTTTTTAAATTTTATCGATGCAGGTTTGACAGATTATACGAGGGGGTGCTTTAATACCATGTGAGATAAGGCCATGACATTAGCAATATTAGAAAATGGCTTTAACTCTCATTTCAGTTTTCTTATTTTTATAATTAAGAGGTAATGGTTTTCCCTTTTAGAAAATGTTTAAATTAGATGTAAACATTCCGTTAAAGGGAAAATCAATAGTTTTCTTATTTTTATTATTAAGTATTGAAATCTGGCTTCGCATACTAAAGTTTTCCTGCGTGGCAGCCTGCGGCCGCGCTTAAGGGTTTTCTCCTCCAGTAGGACGCGGCAGGTGGCTTCGCTGAAGAAAGTTTTCCTGCGTACGTCACAAGAATAAAAAAATGTGTTTTATAAACAAGATTTATATCTAATGCCGTTAATAGTTTTCATTTTACTACATTTATACCTATTACCATTAATAGTTTTCATTTTTATTATTCTATTTTCTAAATGCTCTCCGATTTCCCTTTCATTTGAATACCCACACTTATAAAATGGATGAGGCCCCCATTGTGAGGGGGGCCTGGGGACACTTGGGACCACGCCCCAATTTTTTTCTTTTTTTTATCTCTATAAAATTCCCGGAAGTTTGAGTACCCACATGATTTTTTCGCAATTTTGGGGGCCCCTGGGCCCCTCAGAGGCATTTCGCCCCTTCTGGTATCGCTTTTCTTAATGCTCTCGGATTTTCTTTCATTTGAATACCCACACTTATAAAATGGATCAGGCCCCCAATGTTAGGGGGGGGGCTGGGTACACTTGGGACCACGCCTCAAATTTTTTTCTATTTTTTATCTCCATAAAATTTCCGGAAGTTTGAGCACCCACATGATTTTTTCGCAACCTTGGGTCCCTTTTTGGGGCCTCCTGGACCCGCCCAGGGGCATTTCCCCCTTCTGGTTGCGCCAAATTTGGGTACTAATCTTTCAGAACGAAAAGAAATGTGAATGAAGTGAAAAAGCCAATGGTTTATGAAAGGAGAAGAGGGAATGAGTACTCAGTTTTCAATGTGTCTGAGGCTTTAATATATTTGCAATTCTACCAAGGCTTTGGTAAGAAACTGAAGTCCTAACGTTTTTATAGGAATTAAGGAAAGTTTAGTAACAAGCCAAAGGCGAGAGACTTTAAAGATATTAAAATCTATTTGCTTGAATTTAATGAATTCTCAGTTACTACTTGCCAATTTGTGAAGGCACAATAAGTCCAATTTTCAAGAGGTCCTAAGGATACGTCTTTGAATTTTCAATTGAGAGGCTTTTTCAAACAAAGTGAATAAGTTTCCAAGGGTTGGTTTTTAAAGGACAAGAAGTTTCCTCCATGGGCTCTGAAAAATATTCTATCGCGATTTACTTAACAAATGAGAGTTCGCGAGATTTTAAACATTCTTAAATCTATTTGTTCCAAATAAATGAATTTCCATCAGAGAATATTTAACCAGAGAATGAATTTCCAGCTTCTAAGCCTTAGAAATCTATAAATTTTCTAATATGAGGCTTGTAGTTTAGTGCTTTTATGAAATGGATTTTCAACCTTGGGTTATTTAAAGTACAGGATGGAAGGATTTCTTAGTTAGGTTTTAAGGTATATAAGTTTTAACTTCTTCAATCGAGAGTTTCTTAAGATAGAAAATTAAAATTATAATTCGAATTCAACATAATTCCTTTGTAGAATTGTCATATATGATAACTAGTTCCGGTCTTAAACCAACAGCTCCATTACGATCTGGAGTTAGAAGGCAGTAAAACCATTTATCCTGTATGGTTAGAAAGACGTCTCATAAAAGTAGGTAAATAGCGCTGAAGTCCTATCACCAATCTTGGGAACGAGCGCTAGCAACCCACATCTTCAAAATCTAACTGTTAACGAATCGCTCATTATTGGTGCCCTATGCTGCAATGGGAGTTACATTGGGTGACAATACATTGGAAACTTTTACAAAATTCTGAATTTGCCAACTTTACTTTTAATAACTTCGCGTTAAGTCCTAAAATTATGAATTTTCCCTTGCGAAATCACTCTTTGGTGTGTTCTCTATTCTATCCGCAGAATTTTTCATGATTCTAATGTGCTACACAATTTCGTTGATTTTAACTGTAATTTATTGAAAGTAAAGCGCGATATAATTGAACACCTCAATTAACTATTTTTTTGTTCTTTTTAATATCGGCTGATGACATAGTCTGTAGCTGATTTACGACCACACAATCTACTTGCCAGCTCTTGGAATCCGCTATGGTTCGGACCATGATGTGTACGCGGTCCCGACATTAAGAAGGAGTGCCTCCTCGGTCGGGTGGGGTGGGTAAGTGTGAGGCAGGGTTCGGTCGATAAAAAAACAAATAAAATTTAAAAAAAAATAAAAAAATTTTTACAACAAATATAATTTAAAAAAAGATAAACGATGAAAACATTTTTAGAGATGTCAAAACAATGGAAACTTTAAAACTTTTATGCCCTAGTTGATTAAAACAATAAAAATAGAAAATCATAAATAAAAAGACCCACAAATGACACAAGGCTAATAAAAGACAATTTATTCAAAAGAATATGAAATACAAAATTAATATAATAATATAAAATTAAAGAAAAGCAATATTTATTGCAATTCGTAAGTGATTACAGAATACAATTTGAATCGCACACTAAATCACCCTTAAATACAACATAAATAGAATTAATTTTATATTTCACATTCTTTTGAATAAATTATCTTTTATTAGCTTTGGGTCATCATAGATAGTTTTTATACATAAAATAATTTTATAACAAAATTGGTTAAAAGTTGTTTTTTATTTATATTCGCGAGCAATAAGCAGATAATTGTACCAAAGATATATCACAATGGATTATTTTGATCCCAGGAGTACTGAAGGGTTAAATAAATAAAAAATAAGCGAATTAGTTTTCTTAAATAGTGGTATCAACGAGTTTAATAGAAAAAGTCGTTTTAGGTCATTTTTATTTAAAAATATCTTAAAATCCAAAGCTGGCCTTGGCAAATAATGGGTTAACGTTCTCTGACTTATCCCAAATTTTAGGAACGGAAATTCTACACATTTCGCTATTATATGTTAGGCGTCGCACCTAAAAGTTCAACAGCACTTACAAAACATTTGAATTTTTTGAAAAAATTATATTTTATTAGATTGGGGTCATATGAGACCCTAATTCCAAAAGGGTTAATGGGGTTATATTAATTTTATCCGAAACCCTAGGCTATTAAGATAAAATATAACATTTAAAAGTAGAAAAGTGATGAATTTTTGATACAAAGTATTTAGATAGAGTACATTTACAGAATATTTTACAAAAATCCCATTTTTCTCGAAATCTGCAAAAATAAACTCCTTGCCAAAAAATTCTGGCACAGGGATTTACCTAAAAATTCACATAGTTAATCACTGACATGCATTTAACAAGACCTTAAAGAGCAAGATCAATTTTTTTGAATTTTGTTAAAGGAAATTTTTAAAACGAAGTTTTAAAAAGGAGTTTTCAAAATTTTATTTAAAAATTTCGCATTTTCGGTCTCAATGCGCGATAGGCTAACAATGGGGTAATAGAATAATACTTCATATCTGAGTCATTACCTGTATAGAGACCAAAAAAAATGATGGCTTTAATCAATTTCTCAAAGCTAAAAAAAATGCCATAAAATTTCATGACCTAGTTTTTTTGGCACAAAAGTGGTCTGGGGCATTTGCTATTGCTTGGCGAGGTTTTATTCGATTTTGAAGTTTTATAGCTTTCTGAAAGAATAATTTTATAGTGATCCCGAATTATATAACAACTTGTTGGGAAAGTTAAACTGTATAACGAAATTTTCGTAAAATCTGAAAACGTCATATTTTCCCCATATACATAAACACACTTGAAATTTTCAATCGCGTTGAGGTACGACTAAATGTTTTTTAATTGGCCCAAAATTTTGTATTTCTCTATTTTTTTTGAAATTCGCATATTTCTATGGGGTGAGACCGAGAGTTTGAACACTTTTTTCCCCTCCATATAATGAAGGGCCACCCTAGTGCTGACTCAAGCTTTAGGCGGCTGGCCCCGTAAAATGAGTCAAAGACAGGATAATGAAATAGCAGATTTTAAAAAATATCCAAAATTGCTAACTAAATTGGTCATTAGCAATCTGAAATTAAAAAGATGTGCTCGTACTGTTTCCATATGAGCAATTGGGATTGATCTTTGAAGTTATCTTCCTGTAAAAAAACGTCTGACATCAGAGAAAAATCGTTCGACTCGCATAAATTTTGCTAACGAACACATAAACCGGTTAAGATGGAAATGGAATACTGTTCTCTTTTCAGATGAGTCCAAGTTTAATTTAAGAAGCCATGATGGAAGAACGTTTTTACGGCGACCAAGGGGAAAAAAGTTAGACCCAAAATATAAAAAAAAATGTTAATTTTCGCGGTGGCAATATTATGGTATGATTTTGCTTTTCTGGCCAGTTCATGTAACAAAATATACTCTAACTTGAATTAGATACAGGCAAATTCTAAATATGCGATGCGTCCTTACGCTGAGGATTAATCTCGAAGTCATCTCTAAATGTTAATGACTTCGGTTGAAAAAAAATTGTTGATCAAAATCTAATTTTTTGTGTTATTTTTTTTAATTTCAAGTTCTATAGGGCTTAAAAAACGCCCTCTAGTTTTACTTCTATGTTTGCTGACAATATATTTAAAAAGTCTTAAAATTTCTGTCAGAAGATTCTGAAAATGCCACAGTGCCCTAAAAATCCTTACCACAGGCCACGAATTTCAAAAGAGAATTTTATTTGAAAATTTGCGAATTGAAAACTTTAGCCTTATTTAGTTTTCGTCCAAATCAATGGGTTAAAGATTTTCTTCCTGCCATTGAAATATGGCTCACATAGATTAAGATATCATATTGTTTTTATGCCAATTTTCATGCTAAATCATGTTTTGTTTTGTTCTACCTAAATCTTATATTTATTTACCATAATATGATTAACATAATTTTCCTTTTGTATTCGTTATCAACACCTAACATCTTCATAATCATCTTCAGGGCTATTATTGTTATTATAATCGTCGTGACAGAATAATTGTATAATTCGTTAATATTCGGTAGAAAATACATAAGTTTGTTTGGTATTGTTGTTGTTGCTGTTTTTGTTAGAGAACGTTTGAAACTTCAATTGTGTGTTTATTAAACAATTATTATGTTGCTATTGTTGTCACAATGACTGGGACATTATAATGTGACAGCTGTCAATTAATAAAACAAATTATGATTTGTTCTATAAAAAAGAACAATAGAAAAAGAATGTGAATAGAGAATGAAGAGAGAAAATTTCATATTGGGTGGTCTAAAGGAGTTTTCTTTTTTGTCAAAATAAAATTTTTAGAACATAACCGAAGGTAGTGGCAGGTGACTTCAGAAGAACATTTTTTTTTTTCATCTTTAACAATAAAGACAGTTGAAAGAACTAAAACTCTAGAAGTGATTTGGGCCAAAAATAAGCCATAAATTCAATCTCCAATTATGTGAAATATTACTTTATGTTAAATTATTTTTATACCCTATACCACTATGTACTCAGAGTATAATGACTTTGTGCTGATGTTTGTAACTACCAAAAATATTCGACCAAGATCCATCTTTTACTGTACCGATCAGAATCACTTACTGACCGATTTGGCGATGTCCGTCCGTCTGTCCTTCCTTCTAAGTGTCCAGCTATTTTATTTGATGAAATTTAGCATATAAGCTTTTAGCGGCCATAGGATAAACGCTATAGAAATTGGTGAAAATCGGTTCATATTCAGACCTAGTCTCCATACAAATGACCCCTATGAGATGGACTTAAATTGCCATAATATCCAAATTCTCATATAGATCTCGGTCAAATTGGATTTGTGTATGTTTATTATATCCATTTATCTGTAGTCCAAAAATAAACCCTATAGGCCAATTCTTAGTCGTAGCCCCCATACGAAGCTGATTCCCCCCGATCTTCACTTAAATCTATCAAAAAACAAAAATATTGCACAGATTTAAGAAAACTTAAGTAACCTCACCAAATATGGTCGGAATCCCTCAATTTTTCGACGTAGTCCCCTTAAAAAAATAGCACCCGATATGAACTTTTTCTTAACCAAAGGCAAAAAAATTAATAACAAGGCCATTCAAATTTGGTTAATGCTTTTTTTCTATATCTTATTTGTTGGACCTAAGAAATAGGGTCTGTAAACGCATGGCATAGCGTATCGGATAGTCGGTCTAGACCGACTATAGTTTTCTTACGTGTTAATTTTTTATCAGGTATTCTTAATATAATTACCTTTTAAGCAACACCACATTACTTGACCTAAATTTTGAAAAATATTCTAATTAAATCTGTGTTAATAGACTTTTCTTGTAGCAACTTTTATTTCTTTAAACATTTAGCACTTGATTTTGAAAGCAAAAAAACTTAAACTTTTTTCCAACAACTTGTGAAATAAAACACTTGAAATAAAAACACTTCAAAGTCTAAAGCCTGAATGAACATAGAAATACTTTCAATTAAACAAATATTTATTGTTTTTTCCCTTTTTGAACACAGTAATTAAAACGATTTTTGTCTTCTAATAATTTATGACTTAATATGACTTTTAATAAACAGACATGAAATTTTTTAGACAATTAAGAAAAAAAATTAATTTACTCTATTTTTAGCAAACACAGATGAACAATGAACTCATCCTTTTAGAACAAACGATCTTTTTGCATATTTGTGCCTTTTATAAATTTCACAAAGATATGCTAGAATTACTTCATTTATTTATTAGAAATTAGCTTGGTTTTGCACACAAAAGGCACTTAAATGATTATTTAATTAAGATTTTTTCTTTATTTTTTTTTTCTTTCAAACATAATTGCTTTACTTTATTTTTGCGAAAGTTAAAAATTATTTAGTTGCAAACTCTTTGAAAAGAATTATTATTCGTACTCGACGTAATTTTCGCGCGTTCAATAGATCAAATGTTTAAAATTCGTTAAATTGTATCATTTTTTTTATTCAACTCTCCCGTTTCGTTCACGTTCAATTGTCAACAGTTGGTTGTCTACTAAATGTTAAACATTTGTCTGATGTTTATAACTTGTTTAGCAAGTTTTAATTGTTCGTAGTCCACTACGAAACGTAAAACAGCTGTTCTTGGTTCTTTGTCTTGATCTTTGAGTTTGTTTATGTTTCATTCCACGATCGTTTCTCTGCTTTACGCAAACACATATGATAAGCAATGACTAAATGTTTGCCGGTTGGTAGTTTATACAGTTTGATAATTACTGCTGAAAGATGTAAATAAAGTTTTGTTTTACTTCGAAGTGGGTGACAATGGCAGCGACGTGCTACACCCGATTTTTTATTTTGTATAAATTTAATTTTTTTTTTAATTTATGCTGACGGCTAATATTTTCGTTTTTTGCTTTCCTTTGCGTATTTATTCAGAAACCTATATGTTGTCTGAATGATTATTATTATCGAATTTTTTCTAAAAGAAAATAATGGTTGAAAATTAATAATTCGTGCTGTTTAAATAACCCATGAAGAAGCATGAAACATCACTTCGCGGTATTTTGCAATTTGAAACTATCTTCTGAAATTATTATAGAATAGAGATTCAAATAAAAAAATTTTTCAGGCTTTCCAAAATAATTTTGAACATATTCAGAGCTCTCTAACAGCGAAACTACTATTTAAGTACTCTTGCCGTAAAATATAACTGAAAACATCTTGAAAGAAAGAGGACACAAAACGACACATGACAGTAATTCAGGTATCTGAACAATCGCTCCACCATTTTCCAGAGCCATGTCCGTACAATTTTTCACTCATTTGTAGTATTTTCTGCTTTTTACGTGGTTAGCCAAATCCCTCCTTTATATGACTGCTAAAAACAATTCGAAATACCTCTCACATGGCCTTAGCTATTTTTTCTATGTTCGCTTTTTTTTTGGGAATCTTTTACTCAAAAGACGTTAATAAGTTCAAAAATATCTGTAATAAATGTCATGATGTCATTACAATATTATTACCTTCTAAGAGTTGAGAACATAGTTAAAATTTAGAGCTTTATGGCGCGTTAATAACACTGCCTATTGCATTTTGAATATAAACAGGTGGCATCGCTGTGCAAATGGTTGATGGAATAACAAAAAAGTTACAGTAGTCTCAGTTCACACAAAGCAATTTTTGTTGCGCAATTTTTGAGTTTGTGGGAGAGAGGGTAAAGCAGAGTAGTATTTGGTACGGAGTTGCTTTTACCCGGCAACTCGTTTTGTTATGCCAATCGTAATTATAAACATGAAGTTAGCTGCAGCTTATTATTTGACATTTCTTTTTAGTCTTTGCTTCGATGTGAAAAATTATTATTTCATTTATTTTATTATCTCATTTTTTCATTGACTTCAATTTTTTCACACAAATAGATTTTTCACTTTGAACCAATAATAAATTCTTTTTACACAAACTAAATAAAATGAAATGTCAAAAATGTAAGTATTTGAAAGCAAAAGAAAACGAAAAGTTGCGGCAATAAATTTCTATGTGTGAACGTTAAGGCAACTTTAAACGAGGATCAAAAAAAGTTGTGCAACATAAATTGCCTTGTGTGAACCTAGACTTAAAGTCAGAAAACTTGTCAGCAACATTGGGCATGCAATAGTTTAGAATCCTGGTAAAGGATTTCCCTGGCAGAATTTAACTGTGGCGAATGAATTTTTCCAATTCATTAACTTCCTAACCGTTTAATTCTTTTATTGATATCTGAGGAAGCTAAGCTCATAACTGTGCTAGCTAGAATATCAAAAAAAAAAAAATTTTTTTTTTGACCGATTCGTGTTTAGCACAAATTACATGAGTAAACTCTCTTTAAACACAGGATATTATTTGAGTTTCTTACTGAATAAAGGCTTTGTTTTCATTCATCAACTGAAATAATTGAAATTATGAAATATTTAGCATTTCATTCCAGTTCCTGAAAGACTACTTTTCACTTAAGATTTTGTCAACTTAGCCCTGAGATACCTAAGCACTAAACGGTGCTGACCCTATCAAAATCCGTAGATTTTTGTTATGAGAACCTGAGTCTCTTCTGAATTTTCCAAATTGGAATATATCGACATGGTGTCGCACTAGTCATATTCGGATTCAACCCAAAAAATTACATAAACTCTATCAGATTAGAAAACAAGTCTCATTTTCGTGGGCTTGTATTATTCTGATTCTATTTTGTTATTCGAATTGGAAATTATTTAAATTATTATTATTATTTAAATTCATATTTGAATTTCTTTCTGGCTGAAATCCTTACTAATTGATGCAATCATTGCAATATTTTAATTTTCGACTTAGTGACTTAAACTTATCGCTTAAGCTTCTGAAAGATTTTAATTTTTCCATAAGTTTCTAAAATATTTTCATCTTTAATTTATCCATAAAATACTAAACTTTAAGAACAAACATTTTATTTTAGACAGTAACAAGGAAAATTTGTAAATATATTACAATTTCGGATAAAGTTATTAAATTGATTCATTTATATTTCCGATTAATGTATATACATAGGTAGTATATGAACTCATTCTATATGAATTCCTTCAGTTCGTTTAAATTAAAAAATAAGTGGTGACTGAATGAAGTCTTAGCTATTTCTATTTTTTTTCTTGCGCTGTATTCAAAATTCAAGCCTTCAATTTTTGACTGAAGTCCCTTCAAATATTTTACTTACGTCCTAAAAATACTTAGGTTTTCCTTGAAATACTGAAGTCCTAAAAAAGTGTAAATAAATCCATTTATTTTATAAGAAAATTATATCTTAATTAAGCTTTTGAGGTAAATTATTGCATATATATTATTGTGATTAGTAATTTAATAAATTACACGAAATTTCCATTGGTAAATTTCAAAAGGTTCTCATTTTTATTTTCTGGTCATCGCCTGTCGCCTTCATTGCAATTCACCTCTCTGAAAGAGCTATTTTATTGTTGTTCGCTCATACTCATGACATGTATTTGTTCTTAATCTATCACTCACAGTTTGTCAGTCATATGTCTCCTTCATGTCACTTTAGTTAACAAATGATTTGCGGTTGTCAGTGTTGTTTTTATTCAATTCAATTTTGTGTGTAGGCGTTTATTAAAAGGATCCTATATTTTATTCGTTTTTTTTTTATCACTTTTCGATCGTTTTTCGGTATTGTTTTCTCACAGCATCTTTGTGTTGTCGTTGCTGAACGAAATTGTTGTGTATGAGTAAAGATTTTTTAATTGGAAATTTCAATAAGTCATCAACATAAATTGATAGATTACAGAGACTTAATTTAAAATTTTACATAAGAATAAGAAGAATTTTTAATACGGAACAGGCATACCTAAGGAATGCTCTAATTAAGTGAATATCTGGTAGCACTTGTTAGATGAGTCATTTTGGTGCTGTGTGCGAGTATATAATATGGGCAATAAACACTTTGTTATTTGTAACAACTTAAAAAAGATTTCTTTAAAAATAAAAAATACAGACACAAACTGAATATGATTTTAGTATAAAAATGTTTTTAATAATAATATAAAAAAATTAAAGCTATGAAAAAATATTAAACATTAGTAAACATATAGATAAATCTTTTTTTATAGTACTCGCACTTACCCGCTCTTAATCTTTATATAAAATTACGCTTATCACTGACTCACTTATATGTAACGCTGTTTGCTTAAATTTTCATTTCGTAACTAATCACTCATTCGTCTAATCATTAATGTTTTGGATCTAGGAACTTGGAATTCGGAATATAGGTCCTATTACTCTTTTCTTCAAAAATACCTTTTCTTAAAAAATTAAATTTTCTCCAAAAAGTAAACTTTTTTAAATAATTAGTACAGATTCTTAAAAAATTAACTCTTTTTAAAAAATTTCCTAAAATTTACCTATTTATTACAACAATACTTTTTTCTTAAAAAAGTACCTTTCATAAAAAATACTTTTCCTTAAAACAGCATCTTTTCTTAAAAAGTAATTTTTCGCAATAACTTATTTTTCTTAAAAATTTAACTTTTTATTAAAATATAAATCTCTTTAAAAATTTATATCAAAAATTTAACTTAAAAAAAATACTTTTTAAAAAAGTACCGTTAAAATAGTAAGTCTAACCAGTAAATTTTTTAAAGATTTTTTTTAAAAACTTATCTTTTTTGAAGAAGGATATTTAAAAGGACTTTTTTAAAGTACATTTTAAAAAAATTACCTTTTTAAAAATTACCTTTTTAAAAAATTACCTTTTCTAAACAAAGTATTTTTTTTTTAAAATTACCTTTTCTAAACAAAGTACCTTTTTTAAAAAATTCCTTTTTAAAAGTACCTTTTTTTAAAAAATTCCTTTTTTAAAAAAAGGTACTTTTTTAAATAAGCACATTAAAATTTTTTTTAGTTAAATTTTTGAAGAGACTTATATTTTAAAAAGTAGTTTTTTAAAAAAGGTACCTTTCCTTAAAAAGTACCAGTCCTTAAAAATTTATATGTTCTTAAAAAAGTACCTTTTCTTAGAAAATTACATTTTCTTTAAAAGCTACCTTATCTTACAAAGACCTTTTCTTAAATAATACCTTTTCTTAAAAAGGTACATTATCATCAAAAATACCTTCTTTAACAAGTACATTTTCTGAAAAATAACCTTTTCTTAAAAAGTGCATTTTCTTAAAGAAGTACCTGTGATTAATAAGGCATCTTTAAAAAAATTGAGTCTTAAAAAATTAACTTCTTGAATAAAGTAACATTTTTAAAAAAGTTTCGTTACAAAAAATTTACCTTTTTAAAAAAATTAACTTTTCAAACAAGTAACTTTTTCAGATTGCACCTTTTAAACAAATTACAGTTGAGAAAAAGTATCTTTTTTTAATAAAGGTGAATTTTCTTGAAACAGTGCCTTTTTGTAAAAATTACCTTTCCTTAAAAAGTTACATCATGTTAAAAAAGTACCTTTTCTTAAAAAATTCCTTTTCTTAAAAAAAGCCTTTTTTTCTTTTAATGTACATTTTGTTCAAAAAAGAAATACCCTTTATTAAAATACTACTATTTCTTAAAAACTTGCATTTCTGAAAAAGTTATTTTTCTTTAAAAAAAATTTACTTTTCTTTAAGAATTTACTTCTTTAAAAATCGCCTTTTTTAAAAGTAACCTTTTTAAGATAAGAGTACCGTTTTTTTAAGACACACCTTCTTTAAGAAGCGCCTTTTCTTAAAAAAGAACATTCTCTTCAGGCAGTAATTTTTCATAAGAATGTAGCTTGTCTTAAAAATAATTTTTTTTTAAAAGTAATCTCTCTAAAAAGACACCTGTTCTTGAAAAGTACCTTCTTAATAAAGTATATATTCAAAAATGTACCGTTTTGAAAAAGTCCTTTTATGAGTACATTTATATAGTACACTAGCTGTTTTTACCCGGTCTTGCCCGGGATCCAAAGGCCTTTGACATGAAAAATGGTTCACTATGCTTACCAGGCGCTGAGTACTTAGCGCCCAATGAACAAATTCCTCAAAAAACTTAACTTTCTTCCCAAAAATTTGTATTTACGTTTTTTGGGGATTTTTTAATTTAGAAGTTTTTTTTTTTAAGACGTTACTGCAAAAATAAATCAAAAATAAGCTGCGAAAACGCTTGACGTTTTTTTTTAAAGTTTATTTATTTTGTAAACATCAAATATAACGGAATCGTTTGCAAATTAAAGGAATCAGAGGTTTTAAAAATTGAATTAATTTATTCAACAAATGATCACCATTGAGCAGAGACGTCAAATTTATAGAAGTTTCAAAAATGGAAAATGAATGCGACGTTTAAAATTGTGCCGCAAGGTTTCTTTATGCAACTGCTTATAGCATATATGTGGCCTATTTTGATCAACAGGTAATTATTTCACATACGTAATTAAAATTTATCATAAGACTTTTCACTGAGCTGTGTTCCGCAAGCGAGTCGCGACCGCGTCCGCGCGTTTGTCGGCCACACCCGTGCTGCCGCGCAGTTTTTGTCAACTTATTTTAATTGCCAAAATATATTTTTCAGATCATTTCGATATTTTAGCTGAGCTGTGCTCCGCGATCGCGTCCGCGTCCGCGAGCCGCTTCCGCGCGTTTGGCAGCCACACCAGTGCTGCCGCGCAGTTGTTGTCAACTTATTGTAATTGCCAAATTATATTTTACAGATCATTCTGATATTTTAGCTAAGTTCTGTTCCGCGACCCGCCTCCGCGCGTTCGGTAGCCACGCGTCCGCGCCCCGATTCCGCGCACCGAAATGATGCTATTAAAAAGAATGCAGATATTAAATAAATTGTTGTAGGACAGATATTGAGAGCAGCATGGAGAATTAGTTCATTTCTTTCAGGGACATTTTTTAAATTTGGGGAATTTGTTCATCGTGAACGTTCATTTTTTTTGGGAATTTATTCTTTGGGAACTAAATACTCGGCGCCTGCTTACCATTACAACTAACTAGATACCATTACCATTACCATTACAACTAATTAGATATTCTAGAGCTTTGTAATATGCAACATTTCTGGTTTTTCCTTCTGGTGCATATACGAAAATATTATACTCCGAAATAGGCGACATAAAATTGTCTATGAGAAAAACAGTCGGTAAGGAGTTTGCTGAGCTGCGTTCCGCGAGTGCGTCGAAATGATGTTATTGAAAAGAATACAGATTTTAAATGCGTATATTGCAGGACAGATATTTAGATCAGTATGCAAATTTTCACTTAAACAAATATTTAACAAAATTCATTAAATAAAAATATAAGAACGAATTTGGGGAGTAAGTTCATTTTTTTATTTAGTTTAAAACAAAAATGGGGAATTTATTAATTTCTTTTGGGGACCTTTTTTTAAATTTGGGGAATTTGTTCATCGTGAAGTTATTCCCGTGTGTACCAAATTTCAGAGAAAGTCGTTGAAAAATAAAAATTTTTATAGCGGTCAAACAAACAAACAAACAAACAGAAAATGAATTTTTTATATATAGATTTTCAGTTTTCATTCCTTATTTTATTATAAGAAAAAAAATTTATATACAGAGAAGTAGGCGCGAAATTAGGCGTGGCTAGTAAGAAGCATATGGCGACCTTTTCTGGAGTACAGAGATCGTGCGTACCAAATTTTAGAGAAATTCGTTGAAAAATAAAGTTTTTTATAGCAAACAAATATACCAAATCATAGAAAATGAATTGTACACAAAAAGTGGGAGTAAAAGTAGGCGTGGCCGGTTAGAATCATATGGCGACCTTTCATGCAGTACAGAGATTGTGCGTACCAAATTTCAGAGAAATCCGTTGAAAAATAAAAATTTGTATAGCGTGCAATTATACCGAAAAATAGGAAATGAATTGTATAAAAAAGTGGGCCTAAAAGTAGGCGTGGCCGGTAAGAATCATATAGCGACCTTTGCCGGAGTACAGAGATCGTGTGTACCAAATTTTAGAGAAATCCGTTGAAAAATAAAAATTTGTATAGCGGTCAAACAAACAAACAAACAAATAAACAAACAAACAGAAAATGAATTTTATATATATATATATAAATATATATATAGTACATTTATGAAAAATTTCCTTAAAAAGTGCCTTTTAAAGTACATTAAAATAAATACCTTCTTTAAAAAAGTACCTTTTAAAATTTTACATTTTTAAAAAAATTGTTTTTTTTAAACTGCCCTTTTCAAAAATGGGACCTTTTTAGAAAAGTAGCTTTTGAAATACGTACCTTGTAAACAAAAGAGCTTTTTAAAAAGCATCTTTTTAAAATAAAGTAAAGTTTGTTGAAAAAGTATATTTTCTTTAAAAAGAAGCTTTTCTTAAAACAGTACATTTTCCTAAAAAGTAACTTTTCTTAACAAAATGTAGCTTTTCTGAAAGAACTACCTTTAATAAAAAGAGTTCTTTTTTTTTTCTTAAAAATACATTTTCTTAGGAAATCCATTTGCTTAAAAAAGTACAATACGTTTTCTTAAAATGTACTCTTTTTTAAAAAAGCACCTTTTCTTAAAAAGTACCTATTTTAAAAACGCACTTTTCTTAAATAAATAATTTTTGTTCAAAAAAGTACTCTTAATTAAGAGTACCGTTTCTTAAAAATACATCTTCTTAATAAAAGCATCTTTTAATCTTTTTGATATAAGTTCTTTGAATTTTTGGCAATAAAAAATTATTATTTTAAAAATTTTTTTTTCACTATTTTTATTTGGTTTTTTATATTAAATCTCTCAACTTTCCGGCTCTTATACTTTAATCATTAACGTAACGTGGATGACAACATTTTCTACAGGATTATTTCCCGTTGTTTTTATTTTTTGGTTTACTTGTTAATTGTACTTAAATTTTGTAAAACTATAAAATAATAATATAGATAGAGTTGAAAAAAAAAAAAATAAATTCAAAAAATTTAGTTCTTTTTTTTTTTGCAAATAAACAAATTTTTGCATCTGTGCTGATGTTGTAGTTTCTATAACAGAGGTTCTCACTAATTTTTTGAACTAATGGATATTCCTTATAATTAAAAGTTAAACTACAATATTGTATGGTTGACCTTACCCTCTTGAAGAAATTTTAGCGGTAAGACCTACGGGTCCGTAATATAAAAACATCTTCCGCATAGTAACAAAGGTAACATCTTCCGCAAATATTACAAAATTCCCATACTTTGTTTACATAGCTCCAGAGCCTTATTATTTAAGGATGCCTCCGCTTTACATTTGAGAATCTCTGTTGTGTAGAGCTCACTCACAAAATATGAACAACACGAAGATAAAAAAACATGCCAGAATGAATTGTATGAACATTTTCTGGCGCAAAGAAATAAAACATTTCAAATATTTTTTTTTTGTTTTCGTATATTGTTTAAAAACTTTTTTTAAAACTTCTATAAATTTTATAGTTTTGTACGTTTCGATTACGATATAGTACGGTAAGGTAGTTTATTTTAATATATTGTACTTTTTTTTTTTTTTTTAGCTTGTTGAAGTATTTTTGGAAAATAGAACAATTTCTATTTTGAAATTTTACAATTTTTTTTATTATGTTTATGCATTTATATACGAGCAAGTTTCATTAATGAATATGTTTGCTTTTGTTCTAGTTATATTCTTCTGCTTCAATTAGCAAGCGCATGTGATATTTTAAAATTTTTATGAGTGCGATTTTCAAGTAAATTAATGATAAACTTTGCTGATGAAAATACTGAAATTAATGTTGTAATCATGAAATAATTGCCATGAATTAACTTAGATTTGAAAATTATTATGGAAATATTTAAACTTGATTTCTGAGTGTAATAAATTAGTTGCACTTCTAACTTTTATCTATGTTTAACCTGACTATTGCACTCTCAAAAGTAGTTTTTGTAAATTTCACATAATTTTCACTTTTGTACTCTCTGAAAAACATGGTTAAAATTAAAAAAAAAACAGGACTTATTTGACTCACTCGTACTAAATAATATTAAGAACTTTCCAGCGATGCCTTCTTCTTGGACGCATATTTTTAAAAATACATCAAAAACAGCCACTCTTTTAATGGAAGGCAAAACTCAACATTTAATTGAAAACTAAAAGTCATAATAAGAGCTCTCCATCACTCAAGCTCCGAGTTTCTCGAACACTAAATGAGTTACTCGAGCCGAGCGAGTAGCTAGAGTATTAAAAACCAACTAGCAGAGCCCAACTTTCGAAATTGGAGTGCAAATTATAAGAAATTTTATTCTTCATTAAATTTCACTCTTTCAATATTTTCTTAATCTATATATGGGCATTTCCACAGGAATGTCTACCGCAGCCAAAAAATTCAAAGTCTATAAAAGTATGTTGTTTTAACATATTTTTATAGCGAATCTATCAAATTTAACTAATGTAAACAAATTTTTCATGTATTCATAGCAGATTTTGAAATATTCAAATGCAAAGTCGCACAAGTGAAAATCTTTTGTTTTAAACATTTCTATTGCACGTTTTGTTTTGCTAAATATTATTAATGAGAAACATTACGCATTGACATTTGCTGTTTTAAATCTCGGCACTTAATTTACTTGAAATATGGCTTCTAAAATGGAATATTAAAGTCAATTCTGAAAAGTCAACTCATATTACATTTTCATTAAGGCGCAAAGATTGCCCTGCGATTACCATATATCAAGAAGAAAAACCTAAAAGCGAAACAGTAAAATATTTGGGAATGACAATGGACAGACGTCTCACATGGAAACAACACATAAAAGCTAAACACTATCATCTAAAAATAAAATCTAAAAAACTTTATTGGCTTTTAGGACCAAAATCCCAACTTAGTTTAGACAACAAACTCCGCATATACAAAGCAATACTTAAACCAGTTTGGACCTATGGTATACAAATCTGGGGCACTGCCAGCAAATCAAACACAGACATTTTTGAAAGGTTTCAGTCAAAAATGCTTAGGTTAATTACAAATGCACCCTGGTTTATAACTAATCATCACATTCGACTTGACTTAAATATGCCTACTGTCAAAAAAGAGATTCAAAAATTTAGTGAGAAATATTTACAAAGATTGAGTGATCATAATAATCCATTAGCTATTTCGCTCCTTGATGATACCAATGAAATAAGGCGATTAAAACGTGCCCATATCCTAGACTTGCCATTCAGAAGCTAATTTTTATTTCTTTTTTTTTTATATGGAATATCATTAATATCATTATTGCACATATTTAATACTTCACACATTTCATTATTATTATACTTAATCATTATTGTATATATTTAATGTTGCATACATTTTATTATTTATACTTAGTAAATTCATTTTATGACTAATAGTTAATTGTTAAAAGTTATGTAGTTTAATGAAATTACATAACACATGTTAATGTATATATTGTCAACTAATTTGCTTATTGTCCTAGGACAGATTGTAAATAAAGAACCATTTATACAAAAAAAAAAAAAAAAAAAAATCTCGGTTTATATTTAAAGAATATTAATGAAATGTAAAAGGAACGATGCGATTGCCAATTACGGTAAATTTTTAATTTGATTTACCATATATTTCAATGTCAAGTTCGACATTGAAAAATATCATTAGTTATCAGTGCATCAAAAATAAATTATATAAGAAAAAATTTGTTTGAAAAAAATCAGCGCTTCGCTCGTGGTACTTATTTAGAGTTTGTAGCGTAGTGTAAAATGTATAAATTCAAAATAATTTCTTTTTTTTTCTAAAATAAATAAAATATAAGTTCAAAATATAAAATTTTTGAATGTAGATGAGTAAAAACGACGGCGAGAAAAATAAATCCAACTGCAAACGGTGGAGAGAAAGCTTAAAGGAAGATGAAACAAAATTACAAAACTATAAATTAAAATACAAGGAGAGAATGCTGAATGCTAGACAGAAATGGAGAGCGCTGGCGGAAGGTAAAGAAGACATAATTCAAGAGAAACGGAAATATAATCGCATACGACAACGAGAGACGCGCCAAAAACTCTAAGAAAATGAGATATCAGGCGCACGACAAAGCAAAAACGCGCCTTACAAATGTAGACAAACCTTGTCGAAAGCGGTTAAAGAAGTGGAGAAAGCGATGCCAAAAGACATGCACAGAAGAGTGAAAGTTCTTGACGTCCTGGTCAGAAAATATAAGTCGATTGTAAAAAAGGAAAACGTAAACCAATCCAGCAGAATAATGCCAGAGAGTATAGTTAATGCCATCAATGATTTTTATCAGAATGATAATGTTAGTGTGCAAGCTTAGGGATCAAAAAGACACCATCATAATTGAAGGCAAATTAGTAACTAAGCGCTTTATGTTAATGACGGTGTCTGAATCATATGAGTTGTTTAAAAAAGATTTTCCGTGCGAAGCGGTAGGCAAATTCACTTTTTTTAAAATGCGAGAGATTTCAAAAACTTTTCTTAAAGCTGTTTTCTGCGATATTCAGAATGAATATTGCATGACAAGTAATTGCAAGAAGTACCTAACAGATTTAAAAGATCAACTTATATCTCTTGCATCTTGGGCTAATATGAAAAATGAAGTAAACTGTCAACAATGGCTCTGTCAAATACAATTTCAACTATATCTGAGTTAGTCATTGATATGGAAACTTAGTTACCATCATTTAAAACCCATTTTTTTTATTTGTAAACATCTATACGCGCAGGGGGGTAAATTTATAATTCACAATACAATCACAAAAACAGCTTAATATGTGAGCGTAAGATCTTACGCGTAACATGTAAGCATTAAGACAAATCGGTGTGACCTGATTGTTTGGTGAAAAAATTATGATATATAATAACCTTTTTGTCGCTGTTTTCTGCATTTTATTTATTACCAGATGTTTACACATCTCGCCTGTGATCGGACTCACATGATTTTTATTTTTTTTTTGTAAAAAGAGCTCAGCAAAAATATTTTGAGGAAACAAAAATTACCTGAAAGCCTTCCGAGCTCGTTCTTCAAATTGATTTTGCCGAGAACTATAGACTGACACACCAAAACGAAATACAAAGTGCTCATTTCAATTATCGCCAGGTAACAATATTTGCCTGCGTAGCTTGGTTGGCTGATGCTTCACAGTCGTTTGCGGTTATAAGCAATAAACTTACGCATAATAAACATGACGTATTTATTTATGTTTCAAAGCTTTTAATTGAAATTAAAAAAAATTGTGGTCATTTTTCAAAGATTTTAATATTTTAAATAATATACATAAATAAATATAAATAAATAATATAAATAACTAAATATATTTTGCCAAGCTTACATTACATTATTAAACAAATTGGATGTTTATATATGGAATGGAATTTTCTTGCTAGTTCTCACGGAAAGGGCGCCGTTGATGGAGTTGGAGCCGTCATTAAAAGAAAAGTTTGTCAAATAACCAAATCTGAAAACGTTATTTACCCGATGTATTATCGTTTCATCAATGTGCATCTGCCCAAATTGAAAATTTATCTCAACATTATAAGTTGGACGAAAAATAGAAGGAAGTGAAAAGCATTCCAGGTATATCCCAGTTGCGTACGTTTTGTTGCGATGGCCAACAGGTAGAAGCAGCTAGGACTGCATATTCTATTAAAAAAACTTTATTTGGTAATAGTAATACTCACCCCTGTTCTTGAAACCACTATCACAAAAAAACTCGTAAATGAAAAAATTCTTAAATCTACGAGTTTTTTTGCTGTTCTCTAATTTCAATAAGAATATTTTTTCTCGTTTAAATTCACATAGAAAAGGCTGTGTGAAATCAAAACAAATGCCCTTTTTTCTACTAAGCAGGTCTTAAGAAATAAAAAAACTAATTGATATTTAAACTCTAACATGTTTTTTTATTGAACCTTGTCATTATTTTAAAAAATTAGACATTAATTTTATGAAAAAAAAGACGATTTTAAAAACGTCTACATTTTGCGCTGATTTAAAAAAAATCTCGTAATAAGTGGTCTATGTTAATAAAGCACACTTTTTGCGATGATGCTGTTCTATAACTAAAATAAAAATTTTTATTTACACAATCTATTTTCCATTATAATTTTTTCAATTGTAACATAGATTCTTTATGCACTAATTATTGCAAATAAAGGAATAAAAAAAAATTTTTTCATCAAATCACATATTTTTATTTTTTTTTATATGTTCGAAACAGTAGTGATGCCAGTCAAATCCAATTTATTTGAATTTCGAAATTTTTTTTGGTGATGCCTAACTTTTTAAAAATAGAAAAGTCATTTTTAATTGAATGAAATTGAAGAACAAAAACAATTAAATGAACAAATAAGTTGTTATTTTAAAAGAAAATATTTTTCTTTATACTTTTTCTATAAACTTAAGAAAAAAAACATGCACAAAATACTTAAAAGTTTTTTGTGAAACTAAATAAAGAACCATATGGCACCTCGATTTCTAGATAACATTTGTTCTTAACTCAAACATATCGTTCTTAACTCAAACATATGTTTCCATTAAATAAATAAAAAAAAAGTGGTTTCAAGAAACCCAAAATTTCAATTTCATGTGATTTTAAATTCACTTTTATTCAAATAACAACGTTTCAGGAACAGGGCTGACTATTTTCAGTTAAGTTAGTTTCTGTTCTTATGTTTGTTTTGTTTTATTGAAGATATTTGGTGATTTTATAATTTTTGTTGTGAAAATAAATATATTGAATATATTAAAAATCATTTATAATCATCTTATGCATGTCTCATTACATGAAAAGTAAAAAAATAAAAATAAAAAGTATGAAGAAAAAAAATGTCGCATGCAACATGTAGCAAGCGACAGTGATTATAATTAAATAAAAAATAAGTTACTTAATATTTTTGTATCAAATAAAAAACAATTTTAAGATTCATCAATGCGTAATATTTTAAAATTTTTCGCGCTAAAATTTTCCTTCAGGTTTCTCTGCGATAGGTGTTTGAACTGTTCGCCTTGAAGCGACTTCTGTTTTTGTAGCATGCGAATGCCTTGGTTTTTTGAAATGGTCTTGAAAATGAACAATTGCCCAAAATCAACCTTAACACCAATTATAGTGCTAATCTAGAGCTACAATTTTCGCCTTTTGTCAAAATAAAATAATGTTTTGACATGTGTTTTTTTTTTCACTTTGAATGCGTACCAATGTCGCATTCGACATTAGAGAAATGCCCATATGTATGTATATAAAAATGTATGCGTATTTAAATAAAATTCATTAAATTGTGAATTTTTAAATGATATACATTAAATTTCATTATAAATATTTGATGAACACACGGAAGAAATATAAATGGGATTGTTACGATTCCCAAAAGCATATATTTTTGATACTTAATACTGATATTTATCTCTTTAAAAACATCTATATATTAATTCGTGCAGGTAAATCTTCCGTCCCGTTTTTAAGAAAAATTAGCGTACGGAGGAGTGTGAAATTTGGCTTAGTTATAGTTCATATGGAGCAGAAGTGCAGAATGATAAAATTTATGTATAATATGTGTTAAAAATTTATTGAATTAAATAAAATAAAATATTTATAATAAATTATTATTAAAGAGCCTAAAGGTATGCTAACCCATTTTATGCAATTTATGCAATTGATCCATGTCCAAACTTAGCATATCTTGAACACTGTGTGGGGCCTCATCCAACGCGACGGGGATTTCTCCAATGCACTACTATATAGTAGAATTATTTTCTCTTCAATAGCTCCTTCTTGGAAATCTGATTTCTTCGAAATTCTATCATATATAAAGTATCGTCTAGACTAGAACGTGAAGTTTGAATTTCTTTAATGTTCGCAGCTTCTATATTATATGCATTTGTGGAAGATCAAACAACATGATCTTAAATTTGTTGTTGTCCTTAATAGGATGTCTAATAAATGTATGTCATTTGTTTTACATATCTTTATGATTTCATCATAGTCGAGTAAGGTATTAGGCATGACTTTTGTCCCTATAGACACTCCTTTATACTTGGAATTAACACCAAGCATTTTACTTAACCTTCTTCTACACTGCTATTGTCGTCTTCTATATCGGAAAACAATTGAAATCTATTGGTATTAGTCTTTATTGAAGATTTTTGCGTTTTAAACCTTGGGCTGTGCCACCAGATTTTTTGCGTTTTGGTAGCATTATCAAATATAATCAATCAAGATAACTGAGAGTTAAAAGTGTTTGTTTACAAATTTTATACACGCGGTTATAATACACGACCGTATGTTGCGAATGTCAACAAAACAACTGAATTGTTGATTTAATTTGTCATATGTCAAATAAAATAAAATAATAAAAAAGAAATAATACATACATATATTGTGATAATTTATGGAACGTTATAATTGAAAATCATAGATTATAAAAACGTGTAAAATTATTTAAAGAAGTGGATGATAGAAGGGTGTGCAAGAAATATCCTCTATTATGGAACCTGAAGATGGTATCCAGTTCCCATCGCCTGTTTTTTTTTTTAATTTATGGTTATAATTTAAAATACCAATTTGACATTCAAGGGCACACTATCATTCCCTGCATTAAAGGTAAATATATAGAGATGCCCAGAACGCAGTCGTGTAGACACAAAGGTACTTAATTTTCTATTACCTTACCGCAATTAATAAATGATTCCCTTCGCTATTGTAAGGCATTTATTTCGGCAGCAACTCGTGATTTAGCAACGCGAATTCAACGTATTGTATGGCACCTGTCATGTATGTGAAAATTCCTTCTACGTCTGTATTAACAGTACAAATGTTTGTGAAACCTTATTATCACGATGTGATCAGCACAGCCATTTTAAGCTGGTATGATTAACTGCAATGTTATACGCGCGCATAAAATAAATGTTTTTTTAGTAGACCCATATGAAATGCTCCAAGGACCTGAACTGAAATCCAAGATGTATTCAAGATGCCTACCACTGCTTGTTTTTTCCGGTTAGAAGGTAACGAAAGCAGTCGTTGTTGCAAAGACAATCAATTGAACGAGGAGGTTATTGTAAGGTTAAGTAAGTAATGGGTTTGTGCTAAGAAATATATTTGACCTAGATACAACTTTTATATTGTCGATCGACGAAACAGAATCAGTTTTCCATCACCAGTAATAAAACTATAGGTAGCAAAAATAAATAATGGTACATACGAAGATATGTTTAAATTCGTAAATCAGTTGAGTTTAAGTGACACAATTACAAACCTCCTACGAGGTCAACTTGAGATGAAATGATTAGACATAGGTCGAAAAATAACCAATTGAGGACCTTTTTCAGCAGTATTATACGTAGTTCGCATTAATGTGTAAATGTCTCTTGAATATGTAGATGTCATTATTTAATACCATTTTTACCTAGTCCCCATATTATATTCACATCCAATATTAATCTAAATATTTCTCTAGGTAGCAATGACTACTACCTGCCTTTTTATTAATAACTAGCAGTAACCCGATGCGCGTCTCTACACACCTCGTATCGAAATAAAAAGCAAGCAATACATTTTTTAGAAAACTATTTTTTTATATAGGAGGTGCCACGCCCATTAGTCTGATTCCGCCCATTTTTTGGGCAACTACTCATATTAATAACTTATGAACTCAAACAAAGTCGCTACACTTTCATTATTATAGTACTCCAGTTATGTTATATTAAATACTTACTTTGTATGGGGAGTACTTCGCCTACGGGTTGAATCTCGCCCAGTTTTTTATGGGACTACTCACATTAATAATTCATGCACTCAGACAAAGTTCCAAGGCTTTCACTATTACGGTACTTCGTATAAATGACATTATATATTTACTTTGTAATTGAGGTACCACGCCCACTGATCGGATTCCGCCCTTTTTTTCGAGTACTAACTTTGATAACTTATGAACTCACACAAAGTCTCAAGACTTTATCTATTACAGTACTCTAGATATATGACATTTAATATTTACTTTGTATGGTGGGTACCACGCCCATTGGTCCGATCACGCCCAGTTTTTCCGCAAGTCTTCGAATTATTTAAATATGTATATGAAAATAGTTTCAGAGCTTTTGCTGTAGTAGTACTCCAGATATTATATGTTAAAATTAGATGTTAAAAATTCACTTTGTATGGGAGGTGTCTCGCCCACTTGAAAAATCAAAAGAAATATAGCCTATTTTTCCATCCGGATAGGCAGTCACCTACTGTAAAAATTTCAAGACGATCGGTCTAGTGGTGTAGTCTACTATAGACGACAAACAAAGAAACAGACACACAAACACACACAACTCCATTTTTATAAAGGGTCCGCCATCTAACGTTTTTTTTCAACTAGTGCTTATTTCGTGAACGGTAACACTTAGGCCATGACAAAAAAAGTATAGACATTTATAAAAAAAAATTTATACAAAAAAATTTATATTACAAATTTATAATTTTTTTTTTTCATATATAAAAAAATTTTATAATAATAAAATTTTTAATTTTAATTTTATAATAATAAAATCTTTAAATAATAAAAAAAAATTGCGGTTAAAACTTTTCTATAACTTATATAAATAACTATATATTTAATGCTAACATAAGAAAATGTTCTTTGTTTGTCATATCTTTTATGTCAAAAAGGGTTATAAAGAAAAACATATTAAAATTTTTTATATAAAAAAATTTTATATTAGCAATTTTTTATATAAAAAAATTTTAATATTTTTAATTTCATTATTTTTTATAAAAATAAAAAATCTTATTTTCCATCTTTATCATTTTAATGACTGAGTTTGAAATTATGCAGGCTCAAGATCAAATGTTTTTACTTGAAATAAAGCAGAATATAGGTCAATTTTTTGAAACAAATGTGCCAATGTCAATGAAATTATGCAGGCTCAAGATCAAATGTTTTTACTTGAAATAAAGCAGAATATAGGTCAATTTTTTGAAACAAATGTGCCAATGTTTTGCTTTATTAAAAGTAAAAACATTTGATCTTGAGCACGAATATTTATTTAAAGTAAAAACATTTTATCTTGAGCCTGAATAATTTCAAACTCAATCATTGAAATTTTATTATATTAAAAAATTTTATTATAGAAAAATTTGTTTTTAATAATTTGTTTTTATAATAAAATAAATATTTTGATATCAAAAATTTCGACCCAAAAAAAATTTTTTATCAAAATTATATTTTAATTTTGATATAAAATTGTTGTTGTAATATATGAAATTATGATATTTAAAAATTAGTTTTAAACATTTATTTGGTGAAAGTAAATTTTTTTTGTTTTTATATTTGCAAAAAAAAAAAAAAAAAATCAAAAGAAGTAAAAAAAGAAATATTATACAAAAAAATACTATATTTTGATGGAAGTAATATTTATGTAAAAAAAGTGTTGGTAGATTTCCATACATTTAAATATCTAAAATAAATATTTAGTTAAAAATGAGAAATTTTTAAATAAAAGATAAAAAAATGAAAAAAGTGAAAATAAAATATTTTATGCGAAAAATCATATATTAATTTTGGTATTTTCAACTTATTTTAAAAATGAACTAAGGTGAAAAAGATATTTTGTGCGATAAAGTTGTTAAATATATGTATGTTTATTTATATATACTAGCAGATTCCAGCCCTCGAAATTCGAGCGCAAATTCTAGGAAATTTCATTTTTTTATTAAATAAAGACCCTAAAAGTATGATAATCAATTATAGCCAATTCACAAATGAACAAAAAACAAACTCATTTTATTTATTACAAACACATTAACAAATTTACTAAACACACACATAGCATTGTATAATTTTATGTATGTGTTTGTAGCAACTTTAAATGCAATTTACTTAATAAAGGGTCCGCCATCTAACGTTTTTTTTTTCAACTAGTGCTTATTTCGTGAATGGTAACACTTAGCTCATGTATGATTTGACAGATAATTAGTTTTATCCTTCTGCTGAACGAATATGGTTGTGTATACGCTTGCACAACGCTGGGAAATATTGCGACATTACTTTGAAAATCATGGTAATGTTGCAGAATGTGTGCGAAAATTGCGTACGGATTTTGGAAGAAGAGAAGCACCGTCAGCTCCGTATGTTCGTTATCTTGTGAAAAAAGTGGCATCCTCATCGATAATCCAAAGCGCGAAAAGCCAAAAACAGTGCGTACACCCGAGGATATTGCTGCTGTGGCAGAAAGTGTGCGTGAAGCGCCATCAACATCAATTCACCGTCGTTCTCAAGAATTGAACATTTCGGAGGCATCAATGAGACGAATTTTGCATAAAGACCTTGGTATGACGCCATACTAAGTCCAATTGGTTCAGGAGTTGAAGCCAACTGACCATCCAATGCGTTTTCGCTTCGCTAAGTGGGCCTGCGATAGATTTACAGAAGATGCCGATTTTGCCAAAAAATCATCTTTCCAGATGAAGCTCATTTTGATCTTGGCGGGTATGTAAACAAGCAAAATTGTCGCATTTGGGGCACAGAAAACCCGCACGCATACATTGAGAAGCCGATACAACCAAAACGAGTCACTGTTTGGTGCGGATTTTGGTCCAGAGGCATAATTGGGCCATTTTTCTTCGAAAATGAGCAAGGAGTGGCCGTTACAGTTACTGGCGATCGTTTTCGGGCCATGTTGAACGAATTTTTGTTCACAAAAATTGAAGAGGAGGATACTGGCAACATTTGGTTTCAACAGGATGGCGCTACGTGCCACACAGCCGAAGCTACACTCGATGTTTTGCGCCCTGTTTTTGAAGATCGCATTATCAGCCGCAGAGCTGATGTCGTTTGGCCACCTCGGAGCTGCGATTTGACACCGTTGGACTATTATTTGTGGGGTGCCCTCAAAGATAAGTGTTACGCCAACAAGCCAGAGACAATTGAAATACAGCTGCACACAATCGATAATGTGCTTAAAAATTGGACCGATCGTGTAGGCTGCTTCATGGCCAGCCGAGGCAGCCATTTGGATGAAATTATTTTCCATTATTAACCTGAAGGATTGTACTTTCAAATAGAAAAAGAAATTTGAGATAATATTCGGACCCTTTATATAAGATAGTAAAATTTATTCTTTTACAAATCTTAGCAGAATTTTGGGTTATCCTTTACATATGCGGATATGATAATTCGAGTATGATTTTAAATTGGTGAAAATCCATTTTATCATTTAGTATTATATAATGAACCAAGGATAATTATTTTGTTTTTTTGATGTGTAAACATCTATACGCGCAGGGGGGTAAATTTCTCTTTCACAATACAATCATAACATGTGAGCTCACATATTACGCTGTGAGCCGTAAGACAAATCGGTGTGACTTATGATTGTATTGGTGAAAAAATTATAATATAAAATTGTTTCAGCTAATTCAACAACCCTTTCTTGTAAAACGACAAAAATTTCACAATATTAATTAAAAATTTTTAAAAAAATAAATAAATAATAATAATAATAACTTTTGTTTTTTTCTTGATATGTAGTATTAGTAAAAATTCTGGAAAAGTTTATAGTATTCTCCGTAGTCTTTGGTCTTCTCAGTACTTCACACCGCAGAAAATTAGATTTGTTCTTGCAAAATCGTTTATCTTACCTACGCTTTTATATGGTTGTGAATTGTTGTCAGGTTGTGATAGTGCAGACATGGGTAAACTTACACGCGTCTTTAAAAGTCTAGTTAGATATGTTTATGGTTTACGCAAATATGATAGTATCTCCGCTTTTCTAAATAAAATTTATGGCATTTCATTTGAAGACTATCTTAAATTTAGAACTTTACTTATGGTTCATAAAATTATTTTCACTAAAGAACCCGTTTACCTTTTCGAGCGATTACTATTTACAAGATCTAACCGTAATAACTGTCTTGTACCAATATTGTACAATAGACTAATATCCGAAAGACACTTTTTTGTAAATGGAACTCGTTACATACTTTAAATAATCAACTTCACAAAATATCAAATACAACATCATTTAAGAAAGAACTATTTAAACTTTTTCTCAATTGATTTTTAATACTTCATTTTAATTTCTTTAGTTAATTTAATTTTAATTTCTATATAATTTTTACCTGCTGTGCAGGATATTTTTACACATTATTTTTACATTTTTATTTTATTTTTTATATATTTTATATTATATTTTATTTTATATTATTCTTCTAATTTTAATTATAAATTAAACTTACATACATTCACCCTATTGAAAATTAATTTGTTATGACTAATGTTGTTTTATAAGTTTTTAAATCTTGTTACATTAGGATTTTCATTAATAAAAATTAATAATAATAATAATAATAATAATAATATTTCACCATTCATACAATAGAATTTATATACCTATAATATCAATTGTCTCTACCATTTCACGGTAATGTGTATTATATAATTCATTAATTACAACAGAATAATTTAGTACATGGGACTACCAAAATTTGATTGGCAACAAACTCGGTTGCAACAATGAATCCGTTTTCAATGTGAAGCAGCTTTGACATCGAATTACAAAAAATATTTGACGAACTCTTGGTACAAATATATACTTTAGAAAATTATTAACACGAGGCCTCTTCGTCTATCAAATTTCAAAGAACTCAGACAATAATTATGCTGTTGGCGAATTACTAGTCGACAAAGATCAGCCAGTTTCCATACAAATATACAAAAAAATATATTCCGTGCAAAATTTACAAAAATTTCGAAAAAAAAAATTAAGGTACAAATTTATATTTATTAAAATTGCAAATAAGAGAATAATTGTGCTGTTGGCGAGATACTACTCCAAAAATATCATACACTTTCTATCCAAATGTGTGAAAATTTTCTTTTATATCAAGTTTGTTGTAATTTCACTGAAAATTTTCCCTAACGACTTCTTGAAGCTATCGCATTTAGGTTATTAAACTATTCCTAGAAAATATCTGGAGACGGCGAACTAATACTCGAAAAAGATGCGCTCTATGAATTTATGTTTTTGAATACAAATTGTGTCAACGCCATATACAACAGATTTTTTTTCTTTATCAACTAACTAGTTTATTTAGGTCGTTTTTTGAAATCTTTATGTATTTGAGAAAGTTTAGTTTTAAGGTAGTTCCTGTAGGTGTTATAAATATTTCAATCGATAAAAGGTTTATCCATATATGTCGATGGAAAGGAAGCTTACCTGATGTCAAATTTAGAAAGTGCCTCTTTATTCCGCTTAAGATCTCAACAGATATCATATAATTATACAGGATTATACAACTTAGCTGTTCAAGCAGCTCGCACTGTAGTCCCTAGTCATAACAATCCTTGTTTTACAACTTCATCCAATTTGATAATAATCAGACCATTTTGCGATAAATCTTAATGCAAAACATTACATCGCTACAGTGTCCTTTAACATTTACTTAATTTGTACCAAATATTATTTCAATAAATAAGTAATTCCTTAACAATTTATGCACGACTAAACGTATAAAGTCATTCTTGGAGGATAATAAAAACAATATGTAAACCAATTTGTAAAGTAACATAATAAACAATTTTCTTTAGAACTAAAAATGTAAATTTTATTAAACAATATTTGTTTTTTAAATCTACTAAACAAAGTCAATTTACATGTTTATTATACGAAGGAAAAACTTTTATACATGTATGTATTCAGGATGATCACAGGATGACACGTAATCATACTTGTATATTATTTCGAGTACACAACTGCATAGAACTTTTAATAAAGAACTTAAGAAAAGAAACAGGATTACTACTAGACTCTTATAAAAAAAATGCAAAGCGGTATCCTAGAAAGCGAAAAGGGGGCGAAATTAGAATGGAACTAAAAGCGCTTGCACGGAATTGACGAACTGTCGAAAATAAAAATGTTGCACAAAGAGTGAGTATAGGGCTTGATGGCACTGTATCACTGCTTTCAAAAAAAAATCGCTAAAGGAATTTTCGAGATATGGAGATTTCATCGATTTTTCGCAAATCCATTATGTTGGGGGGTGAGAAATTGCAAGTAAGTCAGAGGGAAATTACTAGTACCAAGAAGAGGAAACCAAACATATACTCTTAGTACATTTGATTTGACCATATGGGTGAGAGTATAGAGAAGAGTTGAATGAAAATACAGCCAAATGGTAAAACGCGACCCATAATGATACTGGGAATGGGTTGTGTGTAAATCGATTGATCGGGTATTTGTCTTGATATTCGATTAGTACGCACTGGATGTTCCAAGAACCTTCTACAGAAACCAAAGTAAGCTCCAATAAATATCAACGTTACAGAAGCACAGAACCAGATGATTGTTCACCCCAGAGGACAAGATTCATCACAAATAGAAAACAATTCCTGGACACAAAATAGATGTCAAAATGACGTTACTCTCCCGTTTGATGCCACTGAAAGTTTTATAAATACGAGCTGAAACATATCCAGCTGGTGTACCCAGGGCAACATATAATACCATAGAACATATCATCAAAGCATCATCCAAACAAGCGAAAGCAAACGTTACCAAGGTCATGCAGAAGACTTGGATGAATCCCAAAAATACTGCCAATAACATGCCTTTAACATCACCATACACTTAATTCCCACCGAATTCTTCTTGAGCATCTTCACTACTCATTTGATTGTAACGGTATCGCCGTGTAGGGTACGCAACATAATCATAGCAACCATGCCGGACAGGAATAAAATAATAAATAATGTATTTAATATAGACAACAATTGGATGTTCGTATGTGGCATAGATTCCAAGATGTAATTCCATCTAGATGACCATTTAGCGTTATCATTACGTGAAAATTTCACGCTATACGTACGAGGTGTATTCAAAGGAAAAGGTGAATTTTGAATTTTCGCGGGCTGTGTACATTCGATTATCGATATTTTGTTTTTGTTATATTCGGACATATATGTGTATAATATTCTTGCAATAGCAGCCAATTTCGATTAGGAGTTTGTTTTTGACAACTGAAAAGGTTAGACGCGTCTTTGTGTGCTCTTCGATTTTTAACTTCTGAAAAAAATAGTTTGAATATGTATTAGATTTTGCGTCAAAAATGGAATAAAGTGCTCCAAGGCACTTGAAATGTTAACTGTGGCATTCGGTGAGTCGGCTTTGTCTCAAAAAAGTGTTTACAAGCGCTTTACAGAAGGCCGAGAAGATATTGATGACGATGAGCGTCCTATGAAGGTTTTGCGCACTGCTTTTTTTGATTAGAATGGTGTGGTGCATCATGAGTTCCTGCCAAGAGGTCGTACAGTTAACAAAGAATACAACAAAGAAGTTATGCAACGTTTGCGTGAAGCAATTCGGCTCAAATTGTGGAAAAACAAACCTTGGATTCTGACGATAATGCACCAGCTCACACATCAATGCTTGTACGTGATATTTTGGCCAAAAACAACATCGTAATCGTGCCTCAACCACCGTGTTCACCAGATTTGGCTCCCTGCAACTTTTTCTTATTCCCAAAACTGAAGAGACCAATGAAAGGCAAGCGTTTTGCCACAATTGATGAGATCAAGTCAGAATCGAAGAACGACCTGATGGCCATACCGAAAAGCGCATTTCAGAAGTGCTTCGAGGATTGAAAAAAGCGTTGGCACAAGTGTATTATATTCGAGGGCTATTACTTTGAAGGGGACAAAATGGATATTGATGAATAAATAAGTACTTTTCAAAAAAAATTCAAAATTCACCTTTTCCTTGGAACACACCTCGTATATATAGTGGATAATTTTACTTCAGTTGTTAGTGGGGTTTCTTTAATAGCCAAAGGATCGGTATTCATACAATCCAACTTCTTGGGATCCACATGATTTATAGAGCTGGGTATTACCTTAACCGAAGTAATGCCTCCACCATTGGTACGAAAACCAACGCCCCAATCTTCGGTTTGTCCACTGTGATAAGTAATTTTTAAATCAACATGATTGAAGGAATAGTAGTAGCCACGTCTGCTATAATTGGGATTTATTCAACAACCAGCATCGCTGTCACTGTGTACCAAACACCCCATAGGGAAACCGGCACTACCATATTGTTTGCTATTTTCCAACGGATAACACTATGTCACCGGCATATTTTTTTTTTTTTTTTTATTAATCAACACTCAGGGGATGCCCCCTACAGATGCAGTGCATTGTGTTGATCTCAGGAAAAGAGGTTTAAGGAGGAAAGAGGGAGTGTGTTCTTTTTTTTTTATTTTTATATTTTTTTTTTTGCAGCGGCAGACCAAAGCCTCTGGTGGGAATCGAACCCACGACCCCTCAAATGATAGGCGAACACGCTACCTACTCACAATCAAATGATGTTGGTAATTCAAACTGATGCCCTTCTGAGGGACCATCATACGTCTATCGCTGTCAGAACTGCCACCGGTGTATGTTTTAGTGCAGATCGCTTTGCATTCCATATTTTCTAGGAAATTAATTTTATATGGACCAGGACGTATACGTTCACCAAAGACCACTTGGCCTAAATTTTCCACGTTCATATGTAATAACAGATCCATCGGTATTTAAGCGATTCACATAGAGAGTGACATTAGACTTACAATTATTGGATGCATCAGATTTTATGCAATAGTTCACTGGGACCAAACCCGGCAAATAGAATTGTTGACTCACACCAATGCTGTCCAATAATTTTGTTTTTCGATATAATTAAGTAAAGATCGGGAAAAAGCTTTATATGAGGGCTATGACTAAGAATTCTACTAGAGGGTTTATTTTTGGACTACTGATTAATGGGTGTAATGAATACAATCAATACAAATTTGGCAATTTAAGTCGAACTCAAGGGGCCATTTTTATGGGGACTGGGGCTGAATATGTACCGATTTCCACCAATTTTAATAGTGACTCTTCTATGTTCAAATTTTTTTTTGACCTGTAGTTTGATTAAAATGTTTGCATGGACACAGACGGACAGACGGAGGGACAGCGCTAAATCGGTCATTCTGTCATTCTGAATCGATGGCTATAATAAAAGGTTGATCTGGGTCAAATATTTTTGATAGTTATTAACATCAACACAAACTCATTATACCCTGACCACATAGTGGTAATTGGTATAAAATTTGAGTCCATTTCTGTGACTAGATTTTAAGTGTGATAAAAATATTCCCTACTTTTTCCTGCTTTTTATTCCCTCTTCATATTTTTAATGGTGGCTGATCTGTGAACACCTTAGTGTACATACATATTCTTTCTTGTAAAAAATAAACTCACAAATTTTGTTGCAACACTTCATTGTAGTAGAAAATAAACATAATTGAGTTTTTTCTTTATTAGTTTTTTTTTTTTTGTTCAACTCGTAGAATGTTTTAAGACAATATTATTTAGTTGTTCAAAGAAATTTGTGGCAATATCTTTTTCAAGAAAATTTCTTTATACACATTTTTAAATTCAATTGAAAATCTTGAGGTTAGTTGAAAGTTTAAAATATTTTTTGTGTGTCTGTTTGATCAAACTTAAGTCTGTCTGTTTACGAGATTTTCTTTATTTATTTCTTATATTTTGTAAGACTTAGCGGTTTTTTCAGATTTCTTTTTATAATTTATAGCCGGTGACATTTTATAGCGCATTATTTATGACGTGCAGAGATTTTTTTTTATATCTGAAGCAATCCCCGTTCTGTTTATAATGTGTTATAATGACATGTTAACATAAATATTTGATTATTTTTGTGGATGTAAAAGATATTTCATTGGTAAAGGAAAGGCGAGTTTTTTTATATCTAATCTGATAAGCTAATGATATTGATCATGTGTCATGTCACACAGATGAGTATTTGACCCATAAAGCTGGCCGAATAGGCAATCTTAATATATAAGATTTCTTATATATAGGTCGATGGAAAACAAAATTCGTCAAAATTAAAGCTAAAATAAATTTGTGATGAGATTTTTAATAAAAACGGTTTCAATATATAACAGGCATGAGTGTTAAATTCGTCTTTGCCGAATCTTTGATATCCTCTAACTGTGTTTTACGTTTCACTTAATATCTGGACTTATTGCACTGTTTATAACAAATGAAAACAAATATTTGAAATAGAAATACTAAATTATTACACCAAACACACTGAATTTTTAGCAAATTTTGGAGGTGTCTACATATTTTGGGCCATATCTTAATTCCAGATTTATTCCATTTTAAATGTCAATCATTAAATGGCTTATTTGGTTAATTAGCGTGATTTCAACAGACAGACGGACTGATGGTCAGACGGATATTACTATATCGATTCAAGTTGTTATAAGGATCAAGAATAAACATAATTTACAAACGGAAATACAAATTGATATATACCATCTGAACAGTGGTGTGGATGGTATAAAAAAGAATAGAATTAAATCTATAATATTAATAGACTAGGCGATTTCTTGTGACCGATGTTTTTTTCTAACGTTTGATTCCGATTTTGACCAAACGTACATTATTTGAAAAGTATTTCTTTTTAGCCGTTTTGCAGATGTACAGATTTTAAAATTTTTTCCTTTATTTTCAGTAAATTTCATTTAAAGTTACTACTAACACGTACCTAAAATTATACAATGCTATCTATGTTTATTAAATGTGTTAATGTGTTTATAATAAAAATGAGTTTGTTTTTTTTTGTGTTGATTTGTGAATTGGTTATAATTGATTAGCATACCTTTAGGGTCTTCATTTAATGAAGAAATAAAATTTCCTAGAAATTGTAAAAAATAATTTTACTAGAAAATTTGATTGCCAGTGTGATAACATAAAACAAAACAAAAGGGTTACACTTATAGAATAAAAATAAAGGGTCCGCCAAATAACTTTTTTTTTTGATAATGCTATAAAAAAAAACTACTGAATATTATCTCAAATTTCTTTTTTTATTTGAAAGTACAATTCTTCCGGTTAATAATGGAAAATAATTTCATTCAAATGGCTGCCTGGGCTGGCCATGCAGTAGCCTACACGATCGGTCCAATTTTTAAGCACATTATCGATTGTGTGCAGCTGTATTTCACCAATGGCTTCACGAATATTGTCCTTTAAAGCGTCAATTGTCTCCGGCTTGTTGGCGTAACACTTATCTTTGAGGGCACCCCACAAATAATAGTCCAAAGGTGTCAAATCGCAGCTCCGAGGTGGCCAAACGACATCAGCTCTGCGGCTGATAATGCGATCTTCAAAAACAGGGCGCAAAACATCGAGCAAAACATCTTTTGTAAGTCAATCGCAGGCCCACCTAGCGAAGCGAAAACACATTGGATGGTCAGTTGGCTTCAACTCCTGAACCAACTGGACGTTGTATGGCGTCATACCAAGGTCTTTATGCAAAATTCGTCTCAATGATGCCGAAATGTTCAATTCTTGGGAACGACGGTGAATTGCGCTTCACGCACACTTTCTGCCACAGCAGCAATAATCTCGGGTGTAAGCTCTGTTTTTGGCTTTTCACGCTTTGGTTTATCGATGAGGATGCCAGTTTCTTTCACTTTTTTCACAAGATAACGAACATACGGAGCTGACGGTGCTTCTCTTCTTCCAAAATCCATACGCAATTTTCGCACACATTCTGCAACATTACCATGATTTTCAAAGTAATGTCGCAATATTTCCCAGCGTTGTTCAAGCGTATACACAACCATATTCGTTCAGCGGAAGGATAAAACTAATTATCTGTCAAATCAGACATGAGCTAAGTGTTACCATTCACGAAATAAGCACTGGTTGAAAAAAAAAGCGTTAGATGGCGGACCCTGTAGAATTCTAAAAAATTTATTTTATCGGCAATTTCGATGTGAAGGGGTTCGAAACCGGTTGCTCTAATAATATTTTATATTAAATAAAATTTACATCTAAGAAAAAATTATTTTGCTAACTTCTTCATATCGGCCGAATGATGGACCTATAAAAATTTTATAATGGTATTTAATAAAAAAACGGTTTTGATATCAGAAATAAAAATTCGATTAAAAAAATTAATAGAAAACGGTTTCGATATAAAAAAAAATTAAAAATTAAATTTAATAAAATCCTTTTTACTGGGAAAATCGTTCAAAACCGTCTGTAACATGGTCTCCTTTAAAATTATCTGATGCGATGAAAATATAAAACGGTTCCATTTATTAAATAAGAACAAAATTTAGAATTCGGTCAGGAGTTTCAAAACCGCCCGAGGTGTTGTCCCATAACAAAATTATCTGATACGATTTCAAATAAATTAAAGTTTTATATATTTATGGGGCGTTTCATGTCAAGTGAGCCAACTTTGGAAACCGATGTCTTCCGATCGGTATAAAATTTGCACTAAGGTTAGTCCTATTGGATAGTAGTTTAGACACAATTTCTTAACAAGATCGGTCAAGAACTCTCGCAGTCTTTCATCCATCTTACTTATCGCCTTTATTTACTGTTTTTTTGCCAATCTTTTCTTGGCATTACTAGGGTTAGCTGTTGATTAAACTGATGTTGAAGGAAATCAACTTAAAGTTCTTAACAGATAATTCGCCAGAAGATTTACACGATTACCGCGATTGCGTTAAATTGACTATGTGTCCTAATGCAACAACTTCTTGCCACTTAGGTGAATGGCCAATTGCTCGGAAACCACATTCATCATAGAAAATTTAATCAACTGTTTTGATCGCGTATAATCTTGGATTCAGACTGACAGATGCACATTGAAAACAATCATTTTAAATGTGGATGATTTTGTGGAAGAAATGTGTAAAGGATTGCTGAACTTGAGAACCCATGACTTTTTAGTCAAAGAGCAATGGTCATTCTTCAAGGATTTGAAGATACATTTGAAGTCTGGTGAATTCGTTATTTCATATGATTTCGCAGAAAACTATAAATATGTTCTTGAGGATTCCATACAAGCGTTCCACTTCAATAACGACTAAGCAACTATATTCACAGTAGTTATTTACTACATGAAAAATGAAAAAGTTGAACACAAAAGTATGGCAATCATATCCCACGATTTACAACATGATATCGTTGCAATTTATGGGTACAAGAAGATAATATTAAGGTATCTCAAAACTAAGTTTACGGTAGAGAACGTATACTACGTTTCGGACGTAGCTCGTCAACATTTTAAAAACAAAAGTAGCTTCGCAAATCTTATAGCTCATAAAAAAGATTTTGGAATGCCAGCTGAGTGGCATTTTTATCCTACTGCTCATGGTAAATGAGCATGTGATGATATTGGAACAAACCTTAAAAGAAATGCAGCGAAGTATAGCGTCCAGTGCTCTTATGAAGATCGCATCTTAGATGCAACTGCTTTATTCCATTGGGCAAATAATTATTGTAAAGAAACTAAAGTAGTTTTTAGTAGCAAAGAGGGTCATGAGGAAATATTGAAAACACTGAAGAGCAGATTCGATGGTCGGGAGTTATCGATGGCACCGCTCAATACCAGGCTTTTATACCGCTTGTCGATGGAAGATTCAAGATGAAAAAGTTTTCTGCCTCTACTCAATGCGATTTTTTTCCAAGGCCAAAAATGAAACCAGCAGCGAAATCAACAGCTGTACTAGGTTCGCCAAGAAAGGATTGGCTAAAAAAAGCAGCAAATAAATGCGACAAAAAAGCTGGATGAAAGACTGGATTATTAAAAAGTTACAAAACTTAAATACCTAATCTGCTAAAATAAATTCAGTATAAAAATAATTATGATATAAATGGATCTAATGTTATTAGGAATTAATTTTATTATATTATTTGTCTATTTATTTTTATTATTATTATTATTATATATTAATTTAACTATTATTACAAATAAATAAAAAATGATAATTCTTCAACATATAAATCTATAGAAAAAAAGTGATTTTTTCCTGAGGTTAACGTATTGCGGGTATTACAGTATCGAAGGTATGAAATTTTAGTTAGGTATGTTACATACCGTCGGAAAGGGTAATCTGTCTGGTTTCTCAGGGCATGATTTATTTGTAAGGTTTTAGAAAGACTTACACACAAATAGGAAAAAACTCAAAATAGTACATATGCTAGTGCTTGAGTTACAATACATTTATTGATGTGTAAACATCTATACGCGCAGGGGGGTAAATTTCTATTTCACAATACAATCGCAAAAACAGCGTAACACATCGGTATGAGCTGAAGTGTAAATCGGTGTGACTTTCTCTGATTGGATTTGTGAAAAAATTATGATATGTTCTTTTCTAAACATTTTCCAATTGTCTTTCAAAAAATATCAATATAATTTCAGAAAACATAAATAGAATTTCAGAAAACATCAATATAATTTCAGAAAACATCATTTGAATTTCAGAAAACATAAATAGAATTTCAGAAAACATCAATATAATTTCAGAAAACATCAATTGTATATCAGAAACCATCAATATAATTTTAGAAAACATCATTTGAGTTTCAGAAAACATAAATAGAATTTCAGAAAACATCAATATAATTTCCGAAAACATCAATTGTATTTCAGAAACCATCAATATAATTTCAGAAAACATCATTCGAATTTCAGAAAACATAAATAGAATTTCAGAAAACATCAATATAATTTCAGAAAACATCAATTGTATTTCAGAAACCATCAATATAATTTCAGAAAACATCAATTGTATTTCAGAAAACATCAATATAATTTCAGAAAACATCAATATAATTTCAGAAAACATCAATTGTATTTCAGAAAACATCAATTGTATTTCAGAAAACATCATTTGAATTTCAGAAAACATAAATAGAATTTCAGAAAACATCAATTGTATTTCAGAAACCATCAATATAATTTCAGAAAACATCATTTGAATTTCAGAAAACATAAATAGGATTTCAGAAAACATCAATATAATTTCAGAAAACATCATTCGAGTTTCAGAAAACATCATTTGAATTTCAGAACACATAAATAGAATTTCAGAAAACATCAATATAATTTCAGAAAATATCATTTGAGTTTCAGAAAACATCAACTGAATTTCAGAAAACATCAACTGAATTTCAGAAAACATCAATATAACTTCAGAAAACATCATTCGAGTTTCAGAAAACATCAATTGAATTTCAGAAAACATCAATTTTATTTCAGAAAACATCAATTGTATTTCAGAAAACATCATTTGAATTTCAGAAAACATAAATAGAATTTCAGAAAACATCAATTGTATTTCAGAAACCATCAATATAATTTTAGAAAACATCATTTGAGTTTCAGAAAACATAAATAGAATTTCAGAAAACATCAATATAATTTCCGAAAACATCAATTGTATTTCAGAAACCATCAATATAATTTCAGAAAACATCATTCGAATTTCAGAAAACATAAATAGAATTTCAGAAAACATCAATATAATTTCAGAAAACATCAATTGTATTTCAGAAACAATCAATATAATTTCAGAAAACATCAATTGTATTTCAGAAAACATCAATATAATTTCAGAAAACATCAATTGTATTTCAGAAAACATCAATTGTATTTCAGAAAACATCATTTGAATTTCAGAAAACATAAATAGAATTTCAGAAAACATCAATTGTATTTCAGAAACCATCAATATAATTTCAGAAAACATCATTTGAATTTCAGAAAACATAAATAGGATTTCAGAAAACATCAATATAATTTCAGAAAACATCATTCGAGTTTCAGAAAACATCATTTGAATTTCAGAACACATAAATAGAATTTCAGAAAACATCAATTGTATTTCAGAAACCATCAATATAATTTCAGAAAACATCATTTGAATTTCAGAAAACATAAATAGGATTTCAGAAAACATCAATATAATTTCAGAAAACATCATTCGAGTTTCAGAAAACATCATTTGAATTTCAGAACACATAAATAGAATTTCAGAAAACATCAATATAATTTCAGAAAATATCATTTGAGTTTCAGAAAACATCAACTGAATTTCAGAAAACATCAACTGAATTTCAGAAAACATCAATATAACTTCAGAAAACATCATTCGAGTTTCAGAAAACATCAATTGAATTTCAGAAAACATCAATTTTATTTCAGAAAACATCAATTGTATTTCAGAAAACATCATTTGAATTTCAGAAAACATAAATAGAGTTTCAGAAAACATCAATTGTATTTCAGAAACCATCAATATAATTTTAGAAAACATCATTTGAGTTTCAGAAAACATAAATAGAATTTCAGAAAACATCAATATAATTTCCGAAAACATCAATTGTATTTCAGAAACCATCAATATAATTTCAGAAAACATCATTCGAATTTCAGAAAACATAAATAGAATTTCAGAAAACATCAATATAATTTCAGAAAACATCAATTGTATTTCAGAAACAATCAATATAATTTCAGAAAACATCAATTGTATTTCAGAAAACATCAATATAATTTCAGAAAACATCAATTGTATTTCAGAAAACATCAATTGTATTTCAGAAAACATCATTTGAATTTCAGAAAACATAAATAGAATTTCAGAAAACATCAATTGTATTTCAGAAACCATCAATATAATTTCAGAAAACATCATTTGAATTTCAGAAAACATAAATAGGATTTCAGAAAACATCAATATAATTTCAGAAAACATCATTCGAGTTTCAGAAAACATCATTTGAATTTCAGAACACATAAATAGAATTTCAGAAAACATCAATATAATTTCAGAAAACATCATTTGAGTTTCAGAAAACATCAACTGAATTTCAGAAAACATCAACTGAATTTCAGAAAACATCAATATAATTTCAGAAAACATCTTTCGAGTTTCAGAAAACATCAATTGAATTTCAGAAAACATCAATTTTATTTCAGAAAACATCAATTGTATTTCAGAAAACATCATTTGAATTTCAGAAAACATAAATAGAATTTAAGAAAACATCAATTGTATTTCAAAAAACATCAATTGTATTTCAGAAAACATAAATAGAATTTCTGAAAACATCAATATAATTTCAGAAAAGTCATTCGAGTTTCAGAAAACATCATTTGAATTTCAGAAAACATAAATAGAATTTCAGAAAACATCAATATAATTTCAGAAAACCTCATTCGAGTTTCAGAAAACATCATTTGAATTTCAGAAAACATAAATAGAATTTCAGAAAACATCAATATAATTTCAGAAAACATCATTCGAGTTTCAGAAAACATCAATTGAATTTCAGAAAACATCAATTTTATTGCAGAAAACTTCAATTGTATTTCAGAAAACATCTTTTGAATTTCAGAAAACATAAATAGAATTTAAGAAAACATCAATTGTATTTCAAAAAACATCAATTGAATTTCAGAAAACTTAAATAGAATTTCTGAAAACATCAATATAATTTCAGAAAACGTCATTCGAGTTTCAGAAAACATCATTTGAATTTCAGAAAACATAAATAGAATTTCAGAAAACATCAATATAATTTCAGAAAACATCATTCGAGTTTCAGAAAACATCAATTGAATTTCAGAAAACATTAATAGAATTTCAGAAAACATCAATTGTATTTCAGAAAACGTCATTCGAGTTTCAGAAAACATCATTTGAATTTCAGAAAACATAAATAGAATTTCAGAAAACATCAATATAATTTCAGAAAACATCATTCGAGTTTCAGAAAACATCAATTGAATTTCAGAAAACATTAATAGAATTTCAGAAAACATCAATTGTATTTCAGAAAACATCAATAGAATTTCAGAAAACATCAATTGTATTTCAGAAAACATCATTTGAATTCCAGAAAACATAAATAGAATTTCAGAAAACATTAATTGAATTTCAAAAAGCATTATTTGAATTGCTGAGAACATTAATTGTATTTCAGAAAACATCAATTGATTTCTGAAAACATCAATTGCATTTTAGAAAACATCAATTGAATTTCAGAAAACAGCATAATTGGCTTATTTTTTATGCACTGGAAAATATGATGTTGATGTTTTCTTTAATTATTAGATGTTTACACATCTCCCTTGTGATCGGACTCACATGATTTTTTTTGATAGATATTCCACTCGCCTCCCACTAAGCAACAAAAATGCTCTTAAAGGAAAAAACCTAAGCTTTCTTTTGAGAAAAAAAGGGGCCGTTTTTGAATAAAAGTTAAAAAATTTTTGATTTAGCAAAAAAAAGTAAAAAAAAATAGCTATCTAAACAATTTGGAACAAATTTTGTTAAGAACAATAGGTAAAAAGTTACATGGATAAAAAAAAACCTGTTTGGCCAAAATGTCAAATTTTGACACCCTCTAACTCAGAGAGTTCCAGATCGAACTTGTTCAAAAATTGTGGCAAACTACTATCAAATAGGAATAACATTGGCGCAAATTTCGTCCCGATCGGAAGACATCAGTTTCAAAAGTTGGATCACGTGACATGAAGCGCCCCTTATTCAAAACAAAATTTAAAAGAAAATTTTTACTCGAAAATTCAATAGGTAGGTATTTCAAAACCACCCGACGGAATATCCTGTATAAATTTTTTTAAAGGGTTGTAAATAGATAATCTTTTTCAATATTAAATAAAATTCTTAAAATTTATTTTATTTGAAAATTCGATGGGTTCTATAAAAAATATTCCGATGGGATTTAAAACAAACAAGAGTATTAAGTTCGTCTATGCCCAATCTTTAATACCTTCCACCTGGGTTTTACGTTTGCATTAATACCTGCACTTATTGCATTATTTGCAGCTAGTGTATTATATAATATTTGAAAAAGTAAACAATTTGATAAAGTAATACTAAAGAATTACAACAAACACTCAGAATTTTTTGTTAGATATCTTTGTATTTTAGGCTATATATTGGCACAATTTCATCAGATTTGACGGAATAATTACAAATAATATTATCTAAACTTTTTCCAGGAAAACGGTTTATTTTGTGAATGAGCGAGATTTCAACAGACAGACAGACCGACCGACAGACATATAGACGGACATGGACAGATGTGGAGAGGGTAAAAAATTGTTTCGATATAAAAAATAAAAATTAAATAATAAAAAAAATTGATTTAACGGGAAAGTTCGATTAGGAGGAGGTTCAAAACCGACCGAGTTATGGTCCTATTAAAAATTTTCTGATGATATTTGAAATGAAAACAAGTAAGATAATTATAGTCGGTCTAGACCGACTACGCGATATCCTATACCGTGGTTTAGAGACCTATCTCTTCGGTCCAACTAATTCGATATAGAAAATAAGCATAAACCAAATTTGAGTGGCATTTTTATAAATTTTTTTGGCTGCAGATATGAAAAAGTCCATATCGGGTGCTATGTCTATATGGGGACTAGGTCCAAAAATGGACCGATCCTGACCATGGTTGGTAAAGTCTCTTGTATTTTGCGAAAATATATTCAAACAAAATTTGAGATGAATCAGTACAATACTTTTGTTTTTTGATAGATTTAAGTGAAGATCGAGAAGCAGCTCTATATGAAGCCTATGACTAAGAGTTGTCCCATAGGGACCTTTTTTGGACTATTCATTAATGGATGTAATAAACACATACAAACCCAATTTGACTAAGATCTATACGACAATTTGGATCTAATGGCAATTTATGTCGATTTTATAGGGGTCATTTGTATGGGGGCTAGGTCTGAACATGGACCGATTCTCACCAATTTCAATAGCGTTCATCCCATGGCCATGAAAGCGTATGTACCAAATTTCATCCAAATATATTCATATTTGCGACCTGCAGTTTGATTACAAAGTTTACATGGACACACAGACGGACGGACGGACATTGTTAAATCGATTCAAAAAGTGATTCTGATTCGATCGGTATAATTAAAGATGGGTCTAGGTCGAATATTTTTGGTTGTTACAAACAGCAGCACAAAGTCATTATACCCAAACCACATAGTGGTATAGGGTATAAAAATGGCTTATTATAAAATGTATATAAAATACATTTTACTAGAACATCTAGGGGTGCCTGGAACTGACGCGCTCAATAGTCGCTATAGCTTTTAGTAAGTCTTATTAGACTATTTAATATAAAAAGCGGCCTTGTTATTCAAAAAATATGTTAAATAAATTTGGCCGACTATTAGGGTCATATACTCCTCTATGCTAAAACTAACTATTGAAACACTCGAAAAGAATTTAGGGCCGTATGCAAAAAAATTAAAGTGTACTTCAAGTAGACTTTATCAACAATTTTGTATGAAAAACATACAATAAAGTCTACTTGAAGTACACTTTAAGTTTTTGCATACGGCCCTAAGTATTTGAAAAAAAAAATGTTATACTTTATAAAATTGGACATACGAGGAATCTATGTCTTTAAAACTTCAAAGAGTTCCGAAGAAAATTTTACTGAAAATTTTCTTTCACAACTTGTTAAAAATTGATGTGTTTTTAAGTTATCCATTTCAGGACATTATGTCCTTAATCCTTCGAACTTTTTCAAGAAAAATTCTGGAATAGTTTGATGTTATGTTATAAAAATATACATTTATTTTACTAAATGCTTATACTTATCTTTTTGCATATGTTTTCAAAAATGAAAAATATCAGTTTTTACTACTCGAGCTACTCGTTCGGCTCGAGTAGCTTATTAACTACTCGAGCAGTTCGAGGCTCGAGGAATGGGTAGCTCTGATATAATTATCTCAAAAGTCGACTAACAAGGAAGATTTAATGGAGGAAGCCTGCACTTTTTTTGGGGTGCCCAATCTCATTTTACGTTGCAGATTCTTCAAATCGATCCAAAGAAATCACATACAAATTGATCATTAAATGAAAGGTAGTTGCAAGGCCTATTCAGTAGCATACAAGAAATGTATGATTACACTAAAATACTAGTGTTGTTTAATCCTAAAACTTTAGCGACTTTTTTATGGATGCATATTATGAATCTGAAATAACTCACATACATATATCACTCATAGTTCAGTTTTAGTGAGGTTGTATTGCAGTTTTTTTTTTCGATTTTCATGTTTCAGCCGATTTATTTTTGACGGTGGAACCCCTATATATAAAATATGGGCAACACAGATATCAATTATGTTGTTTTTATGATACATATTAAATACATACTAGCAGATTCCAGCCCTCGAAATTCGAGCGCAAATTCTAGGAAATTTTAACACAAAAAACAAATTCATTTTTATTACAAAAACATTAACAAATTTAAGACACACACACATAGCATTGTATAATTTTATGTATGTGTTAGTAGCAACTTTAATTGCAATTTACTCAAAATAAAGAAAAAAAAATAAAAATCTGTAAATCTGCAAAACGGCTAAAAAGAAATACCTTTCAAATAATATACGTTTGGTCAAAATCGGGATAAAACGGTAGAACAAAACATCAGTCACAAGAAATTGCCTAGCCTATTAATATTATTGATATAGTACCATGTAAACTTATTTTTAATGTTTTTAAAGTCCTTTTAAGTTCTTTTATGTTTATGTTTCTGGAACGCAAACGACTTAAGCCAGCATAAAGACGAACTTGATCATTTTCTTCGAGACAACCAAATTGATATTTTGCTTATCTCTGAAACTCACTTGATTCGTAGGAGTCTCTTGGAAATAATCTAGTGATTTCATCAATATATTTTCCCCCAAGGTTTTCTATATCAGAAAATCAATACACAAGTTTTTTTAAATCACTAGGCCCTCGTTTCATAGTTGCTGGCAATTTTAATGCCAAGCATTCTGGGGGGTCACGGCTAATTTCTCCGAAGGGTCGTGTTTTGTTCAACATAATTTCTAAATGGGTAGCGGAGAACCAACGATCGATTTAGGATTAACGAAGAATATCGCAAAAGAACTTGTGCATGCATAATCTTAATTGGAGCTCTCGTCTGACCACACACCCGTTATTGTTACTATTTCGAACCCCCAAAAAATTGTGTCCCCTTCTGGTGATTTAACGCTTTTAAGTAATATTGATTGGCTAAAATACAAAAAGTTTGTTAGTACCCATTGCACAGAAAGCTTTCCGCTAAGTACACCAGATGATATTGACCTCTCGAATGTTCGCTTCGAACAAAATCTCAAACTAGCTGCTCAACTTGCTACTAAACCTGCTCGTCACACCAGGCCATATAGAACTACTTCTGTAGATGTTGAAAGGCTATTAGGTAAAAAAAGAAGAACTCGATGAGAGTGGCAACTGCACAGATCTCCTCAACTTAAGCAACAATTGTAAGAATACACGAAAAACCCACGGAAACTGCTTGACACACAAAGAAACGCAAATTGAATAGATATCTTGAAAAACTGGGTCCAACAGAAAAAACTGATTAGTCTGTATGTTGTTGTATGTAAGCCTCCTCTAAGAAAAGAAAGTGGAGGATGGGTTAGGAATGGTAAGGAGAAGGACGATCTGTTTGTGGAACATTTTAGAAAGTTTTTACTCCGAATATAACCACTAGTTCTATTAATAAGTTTCCACCTGTTACTCCACAGTATGGAGCAGTGTCCTTCGTTTTTACATTCGAGAGGTCGGCATCGCAGATCGTTGACATCAGTAATAAAATGCTTTTGGAGTTACCCCGAATAACATTAAGAATAATTCTGTTGATTTTTAATGCTATAATACGCCTTGAAGATTTTCCTCCAGAATGGAAAGTTTCACTTGTTTCAATGACACCTAAACCAGGTAAAGATCACACAAAGGTCGATTCGTATAGACCAATAAGTTTACTGTCCAAATTGTCAAAATTATTCGAGAGAATTTTGGTAAACAAACTTACAATATCCGTAGATCAAAATAATGTCATTCCAGCACATCAATTTGGTTTCAGACGAAAACATAACACCACTGAGCAAGTTCACAGATTTGTAAGTGCCATAAGAAGAGCTTTTGAAGAGAAAAATTACTGCTCTGCAATTTTTATAGACGTCTCGCAAGCCTTCGATCGAGTTTGGCATGAGGGACTTCTCTATAAAGTTAACTAGTTGTTGCCCTCGAACACACATAAGCTAATGGAGAGCTACATAATTAATAGAAAATTCTCTTTAAAAGAGAAAAACTTTGTGAACCCTCCACAGGCAATTCATGCTGGTGTACCACAAGGTAGTATCTTGGGCCCGCTTCTATACATCCTTAACACATCAGACATGCCAACAAATGAAAACACAATTACGTCGACATTTGCGGATGATACTGCAATTTTAAGCGTACACGAAAACCCCTCAACAGCATTTCTTCTTTGACAGAGCCATATTGAACACCTGGAAGATTGGCTCGATATGTGGAAGATTAAAGTAAATGAACAAAAGTGTATCAACGTAACTTTTACCCTAAGAAGGGAGACTTGCCCTCAAATTCGAATTAGGAACCAGCCTATACCTCAACATTCCTCTGTTAAATATCTCGGACTACATCTTGATCGCCGACTTATCTGGAAAAGCCATATAGACGCTAAATTGACACAAATAAAATTGAAATTAGTCCAATTCACATGGCTAATTGGCAGGAACTCAAAGTTAAGTCTCGATTGTAAGCTCTTGATTTATAATTTTATTTTCAAACCCATTTGGTGCTATGGTATACAGTTATGGGGAACAGCCTCAGCTTCAAACATAGTAAGAATACAAAGATGCCAAAGCAATACAAAGATGCCAAATATTTCTCTGGTAAAGTACGAAATCACTAGATATAGTGCAAACTATTTGGAAAAGCTAATGTCTCCCCCGAATCCTCTAGCACGTAACTTAATCAACAATCGTATCCACCAACGCTTAAGAAGGAGGGAGACTGCTGGTCTCATTGGATGAAAAATGGATTGCTACAATCTTTTCTTTTTTTTTATCATTAGATTACATATGTAGATATATAGAATAAATGAAATTTTGTCTGGCACTGGCTGGATTTAATATTTAAGTTTTAGTTTTAAGATTTGAATAACTTATTGTTAGTTCACAAACCTATGTGAAGATTCAATAAATATATATGAACTAGCTGATTGTGTGGAGCCTAGGCGCCCGTTTAAAAATTATGAATAAAACAGTTTAAATTTAAATACACGAAAAATTTATAATAAATTATATTTCTTTTAATATAGTAGTAAATTGAAAATTATATTGTTACATATGTACATGTGACAAAAGATTGTGTTTGTAGAAATTGTATACATAAGTATCAAAACAGATAAGAAATATTGGCAAAAAAGTTTTTCAATTTAGAATCTCTTGAAAAACTATATAGTTTTCCTTGCTGTGGGTTCGATTGAATACGTATCTTAACTTGGCTTGCAACTTTTGATCGTGACAAAGCCACATACAGTTGGCCGTGTGAAAATACCGCGGTCTCCAAATTAATGCCAAATCAAATGACTGGCCTTGAGCCTTGTTTATGGTAATTGCGTATGCAGGAATTACTGGAAACAGGCGGCGTTTTAATATGAAAGGTAATGTGGTGTCGGTTGGGGCGAGATCAATCCTAGGAATTAGAACCGTATCATTTTGGTCAGCGTTACAGAATCAGTCAGTCTCTCAGTCAGTCAGTCAGTGGGTCAGGGATCAGCGTAAATATATTTAAGATAATACCCGGCCTTCACACGTTATATTTTTGGCTTTCAGGTTGTAATGCACTCACACTTTTTTACTCTTTTTTACTAAACAATCATACGTTTCAATTCTATCTTTCAATTTTTCAATGGGACAGTTGCTTAACAATTTTTTGACTATTGGATGTGTGATCAATTTGACTTGAACATGGGAAGGCCGGGTAAAGTGAGGAGATTGGAGATTCCCAAAATTATTAAAATTTAATACAATGGAGTTCGCTTGTAACGAACCCTGGTTGTAATAAATTTTTGTTTATAGCGAAGAATTTCTTCGGTCCCAAGAGTTTTAATCACATTTTTCATACAAATTGCTTCTCATATAGCGAACAGTGGTTATATCAAACATTTAACTTTAACAAACAATTTTTTTTCCATTTCAGAATTTCCCTATATTATATATTTATTAAAAAAAAATAATTTTAATTTAATTTAATTTTATTTTAATTTAATTTTAATACAAAACAAAAACTTCGATTTTAAAATGAAGTTTTGTAAAAGGTCCTTTCATGTATATTTTCGTAAAAGTTTGCCAGTAGCCAACCTTTGCTTTGAACTTTCTGCTTCTATACATAAGGAGTTTTTCATATTATATGATTTTAAAAAAATATTCTATTTTGATAGAAACTCGGTAATTTTAGTCTCATTAAGACAAACAATTAATATGTATCTTTTTAGCAATTTAATTTATGTTTTATAACTTTTTAAAATGCCCCAAAATAAATAAACTTATTTAACTAAAAAACTTTTTAAACCTTTCGGACAAATCAAAAAATACTACGGTTATAACGAACTTAGTCTATAAGGAACTAATTTGACCGGTCCCGCCGAGTTCTCTATAACCTAACTCCATTTTATTGTAGAAAAATAGAATAGGATAGAAAAAAAAAAAAACGTTTTAGAGCAAGGTTCCTAAAAGTTTCTTAAGGGAGGTAAGGTTTTAAAAGTTAAAAAAAGTCGTATTTTCATAATTCTTTTTTGAAGATATGAATAATGTTGGATTATCTATTTCATATATACGTTATACGTAGCATTATATTTGAGTAATCTTTGAAAAAAATTTTAATTACAAATTTTAATAGATAAGTCCATGACAGCGAATCTCCGGAGGCGTTACTGTTTTGCTGTGAACATCATAACTCGTTACCGGATCATGTGAAATAAAAAAATCGAAAGCGTTTCAAAGGTGACATGTTTCCTGTGGCAGTGACGAAGAGGGTTTTAATTTTTTTTTTTTTTTTTGGCAGCATTTTGAAGTGAAAAACGATTTTTGCTATACAATTTCGGGAATTTTTTGTTAAAAAATGGGGGGAAAAATGGAATTAAAAAAAACCCTTTGTGGTTACGTGATGATTTATGTGTAGATATAGTGTCTAAAATTGCAAAAGAATCGGTCAAGTAGATTTTGAGTTAAGATGTTGACGGACTTCGAATTTATATACTATGATTTATATACTATATACCGTATGAGGCCGGTCGCTGGAAACGCTGTATCTTCTGAAGTTTTGCTCTGATTTACTTAAAATTTTGATACAACACTCTCGATATGTTGTGCATTCAGAAAGGGAAATGCAAAAAAGGTTTTAAAACCTACCACCCCTTAAGGAAGTGCAAACACCAATACACATAAAAAAAGAGAAAAAATATTTCATGTCATCATAAATGTGAACTTTAAAAAGCGAACATTTTTTCCAATTATCTATAAATCCAAAAAAAAAAAAAAAAAAAATAAGGGCGTATTAGTTTTACTTAAAAAACAAAATTATTATTCCAAATCGCCTTTAATTCTTCTATGATAATTTCAATAAATTATTCAAATTTAAATCTTAAATATACCTATTTACGTAATTTATGTTTGTCAAAATTTTTTGAAAGCAAATTATGCAAAAATTAATATTATGAGTAAAAAAAAATATTTTCGCACCCCTCTTCTGAAATTACAATGTAATTTAATTAAGCAAAATCAGAATAATTTAAATTTTAAACTTAATATTGCACTATTTTTTCAAGTGCTTTTCAATACAGAGCTTTAAACGAAATCATACGTTGGACAACAACAAAATCCACATTGAAGATCTCTTTTTTCTCAAATATTTATCAAAAAAAAGCACTCTTTGGTAAGTGCTGGCCATCAGAGAACCTGAGCGAAAGCACTCCTAACAATTCAAAACAATTTTGAGATGAAAAACAAAACAGACAAACGGTAAAGTTTAGTTTGATGAAAAAAGTATGTATGCATATCGGACGGCGTTATATGAGAAAAATAAAAATGTTTAAAATTTCCTTCATTCCTCTTTTTTGCAGAATTTTTTCATTGACCAACAAAGGGAATTTAAAGAAGAATTAGGATAGATATTAGTTTTTTGATGCATTTTTGCTCCTAATTTTGACAACTTATTTGAATTTCGACGATTTTTCAATTTGTTAAATGATTTGTTAAATTTGTTATAATGATGATTGAAGATTTTAAATTTTCAGTAGTATAAAAATTAGGATTTCAAGGGTTAACAATAATGGGTTGTAAATCGAAAATTGATAGTTTTAGTTCAGTGTAAATATAAATTACAAAATATGTATAGATTTAATTCTGGGTCAAGTCGTTTCAAAACGGAAACAACTTGAATAGCATCTCCATTTAAGATTTAAGTTTTAATTAAGGCGATATTTTAAACCTATGTTATATGTTTCAGCTATAGATACATATCAATAAAATTATTTAGTTGATTGCTGTGTTAAATTTTTTTCGTTGAAATTTCATCACTAATACATTTTTATATATAGAAATAACCAATGCTGTAATAATATTCGTAATATGAATGATATAAATAAATTTTATTGCTTCCTTTTGTAATATTTTTTCGAGTTTTATAAGCGGTAAAATTTTCTTGACAATTTCTTGTTTTAAAAATGACAATTTTGGCGATTTAGTTTCCAAAATTATAGATTTTCAAAAGATTTTATTAGCAGCACTGGTCGGTAACAAAGAAAAGAGAAAATTGTGTGTGAGTTTGTATAAAATGAGAAAGATTAAATTTTGTTTGTCTATTTCGCATAGCTTTGTAGGGAGTGCTATGTGTGTATTATTTCAGCGTTACAGAATCAGTCAGGCAGTCAGTGAGTCAGGGATCAGCGTAAATATATATAAGATTACAAAAAAAAAAGTTATTTTAAAAACTAAATAAATTTAAAATTTGTTTAAAAAAATTTTAGATGAATAACGATTTTTAAAATTTTTACATATAAATTTTAAACATCAATTAATTATATATTATTTTTTTAATTTTGTAATAAATATTAACTGAATTTTATTTGCTTAACAACTATTTTATTAATTCTCTTAAGATAAATTGTTCTTTAATACATTTCTGTAAACTGGCCTTCAGGGTCAGCTTGCAGCATTTTCATAGATCACAATCGATATATTTATGTCTATACAATTTTTTTCCAGTCAGCAATATCACGATCTATTTGTTCCTTGAAATTAATATTCATTTAACATAAAATCAAAAAAATACAATTGAAAAGCAGCCTGCTTTTGAATTGCATGCTTTGGAATTAAAAAAAAAAAAAACAAACAAATCTCTTCATCATTATTTTCAACTTTAGAAAAACGAAAAACAAAACAGCCATATGCCTTCCAAACTCAAAAACAAGTTTTTTTTCTTCAATTTTTGTCTATGCTTTATTTAAAAAAGCATTTAGATTTTTATCTAAATCGTACCTTATGGTTATTTAGCAATGCTTTTAGGAACCGAAAACTATTTTTAGATTGAAAGTCTTAAACATTTAAAGATGTTTTTGATTAGAAATAAAAGGAAATTGTAGAAGAAAACAATTTTTTCTTTTGTTGTAGTCGCCCAAAATTTTTTTATTTCAATTTTCTTTTAAAAAAGAGTTAAATATGGTAACCTACTTTATAAATAAAGATTTAAATGATGCTTTCGCAAAAAAACCTCAAGTCATTGCAGAAAATTCATACAATATCTTGGCTGTAAATTAAACTGATGGGGTTTTGGTTTAAATGGTGTTAATAAAGTGCACGTTTTTGCAATTAAAATTTATTTGAGACAGACGGCCAGCCAGGCAGCCAGACTAAATTGTATATAAAAGCTGTGATATTTTAAAACAAACAAACAAAAAAAAAAAAGCAAATTAAATTAAGTAATTTTAAGTAATTTTTGTTAAACTGTTTCTGTAAACTCTGAAATTTTATAAAGACCATAATTTTATTTCAGTTTTGAAAAACTAACAATTCAGCTAAGTTAATTTAAGATATTATTATGTGTACTTTATAAAATATTTGTAATTTTTAAATATATATGCTTTTCAGTTTTGCTGAATATGTTTTTCCTTAAATGTCCTCAGCTGAATAAGTTTAAAAAATTTAAATTTACTAAAAGTTAATGAAATAATAATCAGTAAATACAATTCAGCTAAGGGTTTTGATTGCCTTTTAAGTTTATTAGTTTTTGATATTAATTGACTTTTATATAAATTGTGATATTTAAATTTCCACTAAAATTGAATTCGCCTAAGCTTATTTTTGAAATGATAATGCCTATTTACCAAATTTTATTAATTTTTAAAAATATAAGCTTTTCAGTTTTGCTGAAAATATTTTTTATTAACATATTGAGTGAAGAAAAACTTTCCCGGAGGGCAAGCACTTTTTTATAAGAAATCGGCGTAAAAGTGGTAAAAACTGTCAATGAATTTCGGACAAAAACCTATGCTAAAAACACCAAGAATTTAACGTAGTGTCGTACAAAAATGAACAACAAACTAAAATATGCAGCAACTTCTGTCGTAGTAAACGTATGACGTGGCACTTAATATGTTAAATGTTCTCAACTGAATATGCTAAAAATTTAAGAATCTATTAATAACTGATGAAATATTAATCAATAATGTCAATTCAGCTAAGTTTTTTAATAGCCTTTTAGAGTTTTTGTTTTGTGTTGAGAAGTTTTTTTAAATTTATATCAATTAAATTTTAAATTTATATCAATTAAATTATATTTAATTTCCATGTGCAGTCTAATTCAGCTAAGCTTATTTAATAAATTATTATGTCTATTTAACAAAATAATTTTATTTCAGTTTTGCTGAATGATCTATCCTTAAAATCTGTTAATATCTGATGAAATATTAATCCATAATGTCAATTCAGCTAAGTTTATAGATTTTCTTGTAGATTTTTTTAATATTTCGGCAAGATTCTTTATATTAATTTTCATTAAAAGTTCTAATTTTCAGCATGCAAGTTTATTTTTTATTTTAATTGAGTTTTAAAAATAATTACATTTAATTTACTTGTAAAATCTAATTCAGCAAAGCTTATTTAAGAAATCATCATGTCTGCTTAACAAAATTTTATGTATTTTTAATAATATGTGCTTTTCAGTTTTGCTGAATGAGTTTTCCTTAAAATTGATTAGCTGAATATGCTAAAAAAAAAATTTAAAATCCATTGAAATTTATTGAAATTTGAATCAGTAATGTCGATTCAGCCATTTCTATTTTTTACTTTTCTGGTTATCATTTTTTTTTATTTAATTGGCTTTTTAATAAATTATGATTTTTAATTTACCTCTAAAATCAAATGCAGCTAAGCTTTTTTACTTAACAAAAATTTGCTTAGCTGAGCACGCTAAAAAATTTTAAATCTATTAAATCAACAATGTCGATTCAGCTAATTTTTTTGATAGCCTTTAGATTTGTTAATTTTCTGGTTGCAATTTTTTTATTTTTGGCTTTGAAATAAATTGGCTTTTAAAAAAGTTGTGGTATTTAGTTTACCTGTCAAATGTAATTCAGCTAAGTTTATTTAAGAAATTATCATGTCCACTTAACAAAATATTATTAATTGTTAAAAATATATGATTTTTATATAGCTGAATACGTTAAAATTTTAAATTCTATCAAAATTTAATGAAATATTAAAATATTATTATTATTCCGCTTAGTTTATAAATATCATTTTACATATTATTGTTATCTCTTTACAATTTTTGTATATTAATTGAATTTTATAAAACCACTTTTTTTAAATTTCAAGTAAAATCTAATTCAGCTAAGCTTAACATTCAAAGATAAGTTTATATATATAAAATTTTAATTAGTTTTTATGAATAAATTCTTCAGAGTTTAGCTGAGTATGATTTCATTTAAAAACGCACAGGCTGAATACGCCTTGTAAGCAATAGCAGTAGTTAAACGAATAAGAAATCCTTTAAAAATTACTACTATTACATTAATAATCCTTATACAGTTATATTTGTGGTATCCTCCTACATTTTTAAATATTATACTAGAACTTTTACTTTATTTAAATTCACTTTAAATGTTGTATTTAATAAATAAAACAGTACTTTAATTCTAGCGGTAGAAAAAACTATCAATCCCGCTAAAGTTATTCAACAAATTTTTATATCTACTTAACAAAATATTATTAAATTTTAAAAAAATGTGCTTTTAATTTTTTGCTGAATATGACTTTCTTTACATCAACCTTGCTGATTTAGATCTGTTAGTTAAAATTAACTTAAATTTGTTTGACATCTTGTACAATTCAGCTGAGCAAAATTTACATTTTTTTTGATAAATTTCAAAATAAAAATTGTTTTGCTGAATTTTCTTTATATAATTCAACCTAGTTTAAATCCATTAAAAAAATAATAATTTTTTCTTGTATTGAGTTAGGTTTTATTGAATTGTGCTACGCTGATTTTGTGTCCAGTAATATAATTTTGAAAATTAAATTTATATATATATATATGGGGGATTTCATGTCAAGTGCACCAACTTCTGAAACCGATGTCTTCCGATCGGGATGAAATTTGCACCAAGGTTAGTCCTATTGGATAGTAGTTTAGACACAATTTTTCAACAAGATCGGTCCAGATCTCTCTGAGGTAGAGGGGATCAAAATTTGACATTTTGGCCAAACAGGTGTTTTTCTCATCCATGTAACTTATTTCATATTGTTCTTAGAAAATTTTCTCCCAAATAGTTTAGATAGCTATTTCTTCAATATTTCGGAAAAAAATACTTTAAAAAAAAAAAAAAAAAATTGTAGACTTTTTTTTTTTTGCTAAATTAAAGCATTTTTTGCCTTTATTTTCAAAAAGGGCATTTTTTTTTTCATAAGAAAGCTTAGGATTTTTCCTTTAAGAGCTTTTTGGTCGCTGAGTGGGATGGGAGTGGGATATCTATCAAAATAAATGGTTTGTAACTCAAGACAACGGTTTTTCAATTTTTCACAAATGCACTATTTTGAATTTTTTCCTATTTATGTCTAAAACTTTACAAATAAAACTTATACTGAGAAACTAGACAAACTAAACTTTCCGAAGGTATATAACATACCTAACTACAATTTTATTCCCTCGATACTGTAATACCCAGAATATGTTAACCTTAGGATAAAAAATCGTTTTTTTCTATAGAAATGTTGAAAAATTATTATTTTTTATTTATTTTTAATAATAATTAAATTAATGTATAATAATAATAATAATATTAAAAATAAAAAGATAAATAATTTATTAAAATTTCATCTTAATTGCATTAGATCCATTTATATCATAACTATTTTTATACTTAATTTATTGTAGCTGATGAAGTATTTAAGTCTTGTAAATTTTTAAATACCCAGTCTTTCATCCAGCTTTTTTTCGCCTTTATTTACTGCGTTTTTTTGTCAATCCTTTCTTGGCGTTACTAGATTCAGCTGTTGATTTCGCTGCTGGTTTATTTGTTGTCTTTGGAAAGAAATCGCATTGAATAGAGGCAGAAAACTTTTTCAACTTGAGTCTTCCATCGACATGCGGTATAAAAGCATGGTATTGGGCGGTGCCATCGATTGCTACCGCAGCATCGAATCTGCTCTTCAGTGTTTTCAATGTTTCCTGATCCTCTTTGCTACTAAAAACTATTTTAGTTTCTTTACAATAACTCTTTGCCCAATGGAATAAAGCAGTCGCATCTTGATGAGAGCACTGGAGGCTATACTTCGCTGCATTTCTTTTAAGGTTTGCTCCAATACCATCACATGCTCCTTTACCATGAGCAGTAGGATGAAAATGCCACTCAGCTGGCATTCCAAAATCTTTTTCATGGGCAATAAGATTTGGCAAGCTACATTTGTTTTTAAAATGTTGACGAGCTCCGTCCGAAACGTAGTATACCTTCTTTACTGTAAATTTACATTTAAGAAATTTTAGTATTCTCTTCTGGTACTCACAAACTGCAACGGTATCATGTTTTAAATCGTCGGATATGATTGCCATACTTTTGTGTTCCAGTTTTTCATCTTTCATGTAGTAAATAACTACTGTGAATATAGTTGCTTGGTCGTTATTGAAGTGGAATGCTTGTATGGCATCCTGAAGAACATATTTATAGTTTTCTGCGAAATCATATGAAATAACGAATTCACCAGACTTCAAATGTATCTTCAAATCCTTGAAGAATGACCATTGCTCTTTGACTAAAAAGTCATGGTTTCTCAAGTTTAGCAATCCTGTACACATTTCTTCCACAAAATCATCCACATTTAAAATGATTGTTTTCAATGTGCATCTGTCAGTCTGAATCCAAGAATCAAATTTGACCTCCTCTATATGTTCTCGATCTAAAGAGTTGATTAAATTTTCTTTGATGAATGTGGTTTTCGGGCAATTGGTACATTCACCTAAGTGGCAAGAAGTTGTTGCATTAGGACAAATAGTCAATTTAAGGCAATCGCGGTAATCGTGTAAATCTTCTGCCGAATCATCTGTTAAATACTTTAAGTTGATTTCCTTCAACATCAGTTTAACATTTTCATGGTAAACGCAAATACATACTGTGTGAGTTCCGCTGCTTTCTGCCAAAACGCAATTTTTTGGCCTCATTTGGGTTAATTTCCTGAAGCCAATTCTAACATCCTCGTGTTCAGATTGAAATGTTGCAAATAACTCTTTCAGGTTACAGATAACCATTCTCTTCTGTTATGTTATGAAGGTATGTTACATACCTTCGGAAAGTTTAATTTGTCTAGTTTCTCAGTATAAGTTTTATTTGTAAGGTTTTTCACACAAATAGGAAAAAATTCAAAATAGTGCATTTGTGAAAAATTGAAAAACCGTTGTCTTGAGTTACAAAACATTTATTTTGATAGATATCCCACTCCCATCCCACTAAGCGACCAAAAAGCTCTTAAAGGAAAAATCCTAAGCTTTCTTATGAAAAAAAAAAAAAAAAAAAAATGGCCTTTTTGAAAATAAAGGCAAAAAATGCTTTAATTTAGCAAAAAAAAAGTCTAAACATTTTTTTTTTTTTTAAGTATTTTTTTCCGAAATATTGAAGAAATAGCTATCTAAACTATTTGGGAGGAAATTTTCTAAGAACAATAGGTAATAAGTTACATGGATGAGAAAAAACACCTGTTTGGCCAAAATGTCAGATTTTGATCCTCTCTAACTCAGAGAGATCTTGTTGAAAAATTGTGTCTAAACTACTATCCAATAGGACTAACCTTGGTGCAAATTTCATCCCGATCGGAAGACATCGGTTTCAAAAGTTGGTGCACTTGACATGAAACCCCCCATATATGTATTTCCTATTGCTGAGATATATTCAGCTGGCTTAAATTTATTTTTTAAATAACTTGAGCCATTATTTAAACAAGACATTATTGGGTTTTTATATACAATTCAGCTATAAAGAAGTTCATCTAGTATTTATTATAGAAAAAGTTTTAATACATTTTCAGCGTTCCCTTTGTTATGGAGCTTAGCTGAATTTAACAATAATTTTAAGAAAATATAAAATGATAATCAATTTAAATTAGTTCATTAAAATATGGTCTTAATAGCAGAAGTGCAATTCTCATTAAAGCTGAATTAAAACATATTTTAAACAGAATATCATAAATAAATTCCATTAAAATGTTTACTCGCCAATTCTGCTCCCAAATTGTTGTTTAATTACGTATAAATATTTTTTAAATTCTTTAACCTTTTAGTTGTTTTGGAAAAAAAAAACACAAACTATTACGGCAAAAACTAAAATAATAACCTCTCATTTGTTGCTAATGTTCCTGCTATCATTTAAATTTAGGTTAGGTATGTAACGAAAGGTATGAAACAAACTATTGGCAAAGAGACCATACAACAACAAAAGCACGTGTATATCCCTGTAACATTTTCAATTAAATATACATTTCAAAAAAACAAACTGTTGACTCATTTCCTCTTTGCTATTCTATGTTTGTTGTAGCTCCTCAAACGAATAGCAATACGAAAATACACGCCCTCGTTTAAAAGTTTGTAACCAAATAGAACAATTTTCAAACATACAAAATTGTGTACATCAACTTATGCAACTTACACGTGTCGTAGGTAAAAACATGCTCATAAGGGTGGCCTCGCATTTTAGGCGTTTTTTTTGATAACGAATTCTACAAACATATTTAGGACCATAACTCTTTTGATTATTATTTTACTGTAGTTGCTGAATTAAGCTTAAACTAATCTGAAATATCGATAGATGCGTAGAAATTATTGTTTGCGACAGTTATTGTAAATTCAATACCTTTACGTGCTATTCAGAATAGCTGAATTAGATGTTACAGCAGTAATACCAATGAAAGATTTATGTGTATGTAAAATTTTATATAACATTTTCTTAAAATGTTATTCAGCTAAAGTTGATGACATATTTTATATTTAGAAATAACAAAAACGACACATTTGATTAAGAATATTTCCAATTCAGTTGGTTAAATTTAATTCAGCTGGGTTTCATGAAGCTGAGAATATACTTTTTATTTTAAAGTTTTTTATATGCAAATTTTTTCCCTCTTAATGTGACTTTAAAGTAATTCAGCTATGTTAATTGAAGTTAAATTTTTATTTAAAAATTAATATGTGACCTTCTCCGAGAAAAGGGACCTTGTGTGTGAAAATTAAGTTTTGAGAAAAAAACGCATTTAGAGTTCCTACACCCTTTTTGGTCCCTTTTCTTGGAGAAGGTCACATATATATATATACATAGTTTCCTCTAAATATCACTATTTTCCTATTCAGCTGCGTTTGTGGAAGTCAGAAGCTGAGTTTTTTATTAGAAATTTTTAAATAGTTATATCTTTTTCTTCAAAAACTTCTTTTAATGCAATTCAGCAAATATAACTTTAGCTATATGAGATCAGAATCTAAATTGATACAATTGCCAGATTTAGTTTTTATTTGGGCATTTCAAAAGTAAGTACAGTTTCCTCTCAATGTCACTGTTATGCTACTCAGCTAAGTTTATTGAGAGCTGAGAATCTGAGTTCTTTATAGGAAGTTTTTAATTTTATTTTAATGAAATTCAGTTATTTTTTATTTTTACTTTTCAAATTCATATTATTCTACTCTAAATCTAACTTGAACGCAATTCAGCTGAGTTAAATGAGATTGGAATTTAAAAATGATTTTGCTAATAATTAAACGTAAGTTAGTTTTTACTCTATACCTAGCTCTAATACAATTCAGCTATGAAAATGGGGACTGAGTTCATTTATATTTTAGCATTAAGTAAATATATTATAATCTAAACAGCTCTAGCTTAGTAAAATGGGCAAATAGTTTATATTTTTGAATTTTTGCCATTTATCAAAAGTACTTTTACTGTTATATGTACGTTGGACGGAGGTAAGTTACATTATTTTACACATTCCCATTCATACATTTGAGTGGAACCTTAATAAGTTCATATAGAACATGTAGCAAAAATACAAAATGCTTTCAGCTAGTTGTAAGTCTGATATCAAAAACATATTAAACCGACAAAAACACTAAAACACATTTTCCACATTTGAAATAAAAGACTTCAAATTACTACAACTACACATCCATGCACCTTCGAATCCCTTCAAAGAGAGGTTAAACAAAAATAACTGAACCAGTAACCAGGAACGACTATTTTCTTTACATATGTATGTGATTCTGTAAGTTTGCATGCGTGTGGGTATGTAGTATATCTTTCAGCTATATTTTGTCTATATTTATATGTTTTGCTTTCCAAAAGGATTTCTCTCTATTGTCACCGTGACATTTACTTGTATACACACGTTTCCGGGGATTTTCAATTGTAATTAAAGCTTTAGATGGAAATGTTGTTCGTTATTGTTTTGGTCTTCTTTCTTTTATATATTTTGACAATGTTTAAATGTTATACAAATGTATTAGTAGGTGTATAAGTGTGTATGTGTGTAACTGTGAATGACAAGTTAAATATTTAGGAAAACAATTGGAAAATTTTATTTTTTTTTGTGGGTTTTCAAAGATATGGAAAAAATTGGATTTCTATAGAAAAAAATCAAACGGAACAAAATTATTTTCATTAAGATAAGTTAATTGGAATTTTTCTGTTTTTTTTTTTTGGTTATTGCTATAGAAAATTTATTGGATATGTACAAAATTTTTATATTTTTTAATAAAAAATGTAATTTCGTCTGACTAAACTGTTAATGCAAAAGATATTGAGAATACAATTTAGCTCAGCTGAGTTGACTTCAATAATTAAACGAGATAAAATATCATAAAATAGCTGAATTGTCAGTATAATGTAATTAGTAAGGATTTTAACTGTTATTACTTTCGTAAGATTAAATTAATTTCCTTTTTAAGCAGCTGAATTGATCAAAAAGTAATAATATGTTGGAAAATATACCATACACAGCCTGTTTAACTGCTTTATATAGATGGACATAAGCTGAATTGAATTAGATTTAACCTTAATTTGGTCTAATGCAGCTCAGCTGAATTAGATATCAATTAATTTAATTCATATCAAAACACAATATATTGGAATTACATTTTGTTTAAAATTTTTTTTTCCAAATTTGGTCACAACTTGAAAAAAATATTCAGCTGAATTAAATTAAGATTAAATAATTTAAATTAAGTTTTAAATTTTTTTATATTTCTGATAGTTCTATCTTAATTCAGCTTAGCTTAATGTAATATAAATCAGAAATACAATTTTTTACAAAGCTTTTCTTTCACTTTAACAAATTGCTAGTTTGAAACAAAATTCAGCTAGACTGAAGGCAATATAATTAGTTTTTGATTAATTAATATATAAATAGTAAATAGTGGAAGAAAAACATTTTTGTACTAATACTGTCGAGCAATAAAGGTCATAAAACAAAATTTAGATTTAAGTTTGTCAAATTTAACAATTAACTTGCGAAAACTTGAATTTGTTTAATTAGTTTACTTGAATATAAACTTTATTCAGCTTAGATGAATTTGAAAAAAAGTGATTTAATTCATATGAAAATATATTATTTGAAGCACATTTTTTTTCCATAAATCAAGTCAAAACTTGAGAAAATTTCTCAGCTGAATTAGTTATAATTAGCCAATTGAAGTTAAATTGTATATATTTAAGTTTTTGAAAGTTTTAACTTAATTCAACTAAGCTGAATGGAATATAAATTCGAAATAAAATAGTATTACCACGATTTTTCTTTAAATTTATTATATTGTTAGTTTGAAACTAAATTCAGCCAGACTAAAGAGAATATTATTTGTTTTGATTAATTAATATATGATTAGTAAACAATAAAGTTCATAAATCAAAATATAATTCAGCTAAGCTACATTGAACACAAAGTTGTATTCTTCATACATAAATAATAAATTCTATCTGCCCGGAAATGACTTTAAAACAAATTTTAAGTTTATTTAATCTAAAGCTAATTCAACAATTTCTTAGCTAAATTAGCTGAATATTTATAATTTGTTTCTAATAATGTGAACTTAATTGAGCCAAGCTGAATGGGACATACAATTGTTTTATTCATACATCAATAATGTGAATTTGCCAAAATTTCTTAGCTGAATTTATAAAAAAGATTTGTTTCGTTTTAGTTTCAATTAGGATTGACTCAATTCAGCTGAGCTGAATTGAACATAATGAAGTTTTGTGCACATATTTAGTGTATATTATAAATGGTTATGAAATCTTAAACAAAATTTTCAAAGTTAATTTAACTGAATTAGTTTTAAGTTAACTGAATCGATATAGATTTGGTCTTAATTCAACTAAGCTGAATGGAACATAAATTTATTGTATTTTTATACCAATTGTTAATTATAATAACAGGACATATTTTCGAAACAGTATTTTGGATAATTAAATGAAAACTTTGAAAAATTTCTTAGCTTCAATTAATATAAGCTAAATTGTAAAAAATATGAAACGGTTTCTATCTCTAATAGTTTAGAGTTAATTCAGCTAAGCTGAATTGCATATAAAAGAACTGCTAACGAATTAAATTATTTTCAACTTAAAAGAGGAAGAAAAATGTTCTTGATAACTTCATTTAATTTTATCTAGAGTTTTGTTGAAAAATTAAATCTCTGATTTATTGTTCTAATTTTCATATCGTACGTTGTCAATTTTTTCTCATTTTTTATTTGCTTTGATATCAGCCAAAAAATTACTCTCGTCTATGCATTCTTACAAGAGGAAAACATTTTTCTGTCTATTATAAATTTCCACAAAATTAACCGCACAATTTTTGTTGTGGCAATCGTAGCTCGTAGTTGATTTTCTGCTGTTTGCTTGCCTTTTCAAGCGAATTAAGTCGTCTAACTACTGAAACAAATGACTTCAACTCGTTCGGCGCCCCCATTGCCGTCGTTGCTTTTAACATTATCACAACTTACTTCAATAATAATTCCCCAAACAATTGTTAATCGTTAGTCATTTGTTATTAAAGTCAACCAAGGTTGCCAGTGACAGCGTGCAACAAAAAGCAAATAAAGGAGCTTACGAGTCGCGGCCACATTATATTTGGCAATCTGAATTTATGGCGGCAGAGAGTAGTAAAACCTCTCCACCTTTTTTTACTGGCTGTGTGGTTAAGTCTCAATCAATTTTACTAATCCTTTGCAATTGTTATTAAAGGTCGTTGGTTGTTAAGCTCCTGCCATCGCCAACTTTACAGCTTGTGCCATTTTAAGTATGGTTGTAGAAGATGTTTGCATAAATTATGCACTGGTTGGTAATTATTCTTAAATGCACTCGGTTATGCAGTCAACGGAAACGGATATAGTTAGGTGTGGGTATGGCAGGGTAAATGGTATTTGGTGAGTGTATTTATATATATTCTTGTTACACGATGATGTTTTCCAATAAAATTCCAAAGCTTTTAAAACATAAATCTTTGCCAATGGAAATATTTTATGGCTTTTTTGGGGTTTTTTTTTGTAAGTAAGGAAAATTTGTTTCCACAATTTTTCTCTTAAAACTAGCAGGTGCAAATGACGCCAGTTTTATGGCTGAGGTAAAAGTAACAAAAAAAAAAAAAAGCATTAACAAATTAATTTATTGATGGCTTTATTAGTGAAATTTTAAATGTGAGTAAATGTGGAATTTTGGAAGAATGTTTTGCGTTAAAATTATGAAATATTTTAAAGGCTCAAAAATAGGTTTATGATTTTTAAACTCTTTCTTTTAGCTCATACTCTCTGTCTGTGTGTCTGTCTGTCATGAGGCAACCCCATCCCCTCTCATCCAATTGATCTGAAACTTGGCCCATAGTCTTGTTGTGACTATAAATTAATTTTGGGGTAGACATGCACAGTCACGCATAGTCACGCACAATCACGGAGCGCTTTAAAACCCTTTTCTCCTTATCCGATCGATCTGAAACTTGGTCAATATGCTTGCTGTGAAAAAGATTCACTTTGACGTAGTCACGCACAGTCACGTATAATCATGCACAGTCACGGAGAGATTAAAATATTACTTCCGCTCATCCGATCGATCTGGAAATTTGTTCATAGACTTGTTGTGGCCAAAGATTAATTTTAAGATAGCCACAAAGGGTCACGCATAGTCAAGCACAGTCACGCAGTGATTTGAACCGCATTTCCCCTCATACGATCGATCTGGAACTTTTTCCGTAGACTTGTTGTGGCCAAAGATTAATTTTATGATAGTATTTATTACACAAATAGAAAGTTTATATCTTTAAAAACAGTTATGAAAAAATTAAATATACACTTGGCTGAATTAAACATTTTAGCATAATAAACTTACATCTATAATATTAATAGGCTAGGCAATTTTTTGTGACCGATGTTTTGTTCTACCGTTTTATCCCGATTTTGACCAAACGTATATTATTTCAAAGGTATTTCTTTTGGCCGTTTTGCAGATTTACAAATTTTTAAATTTAAAGTTGCTACTAACAAATACATAAAATTATACATATGTTATGTGTGTTTTGCAAAATTTGTTAATGTGTTTGTTAATGAGTTTGTTATCTTCATTCACAATAATAATTGCTGCCTAGAAATTGCACTCGAATTTCGAGCGCTGAAATCTGCTAGTATTCATAATTATATGAAATGTACATATTTTCAACAAACTCAAATAAAATCAAGTCATATGTTTATATTCGACTAAGCTTAATTGAGAAAATTTTATGTGGCGAACTTAGAAGCAATATGAAAAAATTTATACAAAATTACAATATAATTCAGCTAAAGAAATTGTGATATCTTACATAAAATCCCTTTTTGCTTTAAATTCCAAGAAAGTTTATGGTTATTTCTCTAAGCTGAGTTGATACTTTTTGTGTAGAAGTCTTAGAACAAAACAAGTAAGAGTGTTAAATTCGGCTGGGTCGAATCTTTGATACCCTTCACCTTTTTCGTTTTCAATTTTCATTTTTTTTTTATCATTTTCAAATTTTTAATTTTCATCTTTCGTTTTTCGTTTTTAATTTTTAGTTTTTCATTTTTGATTTTCTGTTTTCCACTTTTCATTTCTCATTTTCCATTTTTCAATTTTCATTTTTCATTTTTCATTTTTCATTTTCCATTTTCCATTTTAAATTTTTCATTTTCCGTTTTCCATTTTTAATTTTTCATTTTCCATTTTTCATTTTTATATTTTCATTTTTTATTTTTCATTTTCCATTTTTCATATTCCACTTTCCATTTTTCATATTACATTTTTAATTTTTAATTTTTCATTTTCCATTTGCCATTTTAATTTAAAATTTTTCATTTAAAATTTTTCATTTTCCGTTTTTCATTTTTAATTTTTCATTTTCCAATTTTCATTTTTCATTTTCCATTTTCCATTTTCCATTTATTATTTTTCATTTTCCATTTTCCAATTTTCATTTTTCATTTTTAATTTTCCATTTTTAATTTTTCGTTTTCCGTTTTCGTTTTCCGTTTTCCATTTTTCATTTTCCATTTTTCATTTTCCATTTTCCACTTTTCAATTTTAATTTTTAATTTTCCATTTTTTATTTTTCATTTTTCATTTTTTATTTTCCATATTCCATTTTCCATTTTTTCATTTTACATTTTCCATTTCTCATTTTTCATTTTTAATTTTTAATTTTTAATTTTTAATTTTTCATTTTCCATTTTGCATTTTTCATTTTTCATTTTTCAATTTTCATTTTCATTTTTCGTTTTTCATTTTTCATTTTTCAATTTTTGTTTTTCATTTTTAATTTTTCATGTTTCATTTTCTATTTTTAATTTTTCATTTTCCATTTTTCATTTTCATTTTTCATTTTTCATTTTTCATTTTTCATTTTCCATTTCTCATTTTCCATTTTCCCTTTTCCATTTTCGATTTTAAATTTTTCATTTTTCATTTTCCATTTTTCATTTTCCATATTTCATATTTAATTTTTCAATTTCCATTTTTCATTTTCCGTTTTCCATTTTTCATTTTCCACTTTTCATTTTCCATTTTTCATTTTCCATTTCTCATTTCGCATTTTCCATTTTTCATTTTCGATTTTAAATTTTTCATTTTTCATTTTCCATTTTCCATTTTTCATTTTTCAATTTTCAATTTTTATTTTTCAATTTTCAATTTTCATTTTTCATTTTTCATTTTTCATTTTTCATTTTTCATTTTTCATTTTTCATTTTTCATTTTTCATTTTTCATTTTTAATTTTTATACCCTATACCACTATGTGGTTTGGGTATAATGACTTTGTGCTGCTGTTTGTAACAACCAAAAATATTTGACCTAGACCCATCTTTAATTATACCGATCGAATCAGAATCACTTTTTGAGTTGATTTAACAATGTCCGTCCGTCCGTCCGTCCGTCCGTCTGGGTGTCCATGTAAACCTTGTAATCAAACTGCAGGTCGCAAATATGAATATATTTTGATGAAATTTGGTATATAAGCTTTCATCGGCCATGGGATGAACTCTATTGAAATTGGTGAGAATCGGTCCATGTTCAGACCTAGCCCCCATACAAATTACCCCTATGAAATCGACATAAATTGCCATAAGATCCAAATTGTCATATAGATCTTACTCAAATTGGGTTTGTATGCGTTCATTACATCTATTAATGAGTAGTCCAAAAATGATCCCGTTGGCCCCATATAGACTGCTTCCCGATCTTCACTTAAATCTATTAAAATCAAAAATATTGCACTGATTCTTCTTAAATTTTGTTTGTATATATTTTTGCAAAATACAAGAGACTTTACCAAACATCGTCAGGATTGGTCCATTTTTGGACCTAGTCCCCATATAGATATAGCATCCGATATGAACTTTTTCATATCTGCAGCCAAAATTAATAAAAATCCCACTCGAATTTGGTTTTTGCTTATTTTATATGTCCAGTTTGTTGGGCCTAAGAGATAGGGTTCCTAAACGCATGGTATAGGGTATCGTATAGTCGGTCTAGACCGACTATAATTTTCTTACTTGTTTATTTTTAATTTTTTATGTTTAATTTTTAATTTTTAATTTTTAATTTTTAATTTTTAATTTTTAATTTTTAATTTTTAATTTTTAATTTTTAATTTTTAATTTTTAATTTTTAATTTTTAATTTTTAATTTTTAATTTTTAATTTTTAATTTTTAATTTTTAATTTTTAATTTTTAATTTTTAATTTTTAATTTTTAATTTTTAATTTTTAATTTTTAATTTTTAATTTTTAATTTTTAATTTTTAATTTTTAATTTTTAATTTTTAATTTTTAATTTTTAATTTTTAATTTTTAATTTTTAATTTTTAATTTTTAATTTTTAATTTTTAATTTTTAATTTTTAATTTTTAATTTTTAATTTTTAATTTTTAATTTTTAATTTTTAATTTTTAATTTTTAATTTTTAATTTTTAATTTTTAATTTTTAATTTTTAATTTTTAATTTTTAATTTTTAATTTTTAATTTTTAATTTTTAATTTTTAATTTTTAATTTTTAAATTTTAATTTTTAATTTTTAATTTTTAATTTTTAATTTTTAATTTTTAATTTTTAATTTTTAATTTTTAATTTTTAATTTTTAATTTTTAATTTTTAATTTTTAATTTTTAATTTTTAATTTTTAAGTTTTAATTTTTAATTTTTAATTTTTAATTTTTAATTTTTAATTTTTAATTTTTAATTTTTAATTTTTAATTTTTAATTTTTAATTTTTAATTTTTAATTTTTAATTTTTAATTTTTAATTTTTAATTTTTAATTTTTAATTTTTAATTTTTCATTTTTCATTTTCCATATTCCATCTTTCATTTTTTATTTTCCATTTTCCATATTTCATTTTTCATTTTCCATTTTTATTAATTTTTAATTTTTAATATTTAATTTTAATGATACAAAAATATGTCGTAAAACTTGCTTAGGCCAATGTGACACGTGCAGTATTAATATACACACAACTGTAATGACTTCAACAATACGAAGAATTACAACATATACAACATATCTTAAGAAAAACAACAAACACACTGAAAAATTTTATTTTTTCAAGAGTTTTTTTCAAAGTTTCATTCATAGCTTGACCCCTTTGACAGATTTTGACGATTTTAAATAGCAACTCCTTTAGGATGTTAGTAAACGATTTTATACAAAAACAAGCGGTCTAGCTTAGATATTGACGGCGTTATCGTGATTTCCACAGACAGACGGACTGACGGACACACGGTCATCGGTAAAACAACTTCCCTTGTTATAAAGATCAAGAAAATATATATCTTTGGGGTCTCAGGAATTTATTTCGATGCGTTATAAACGGAATGACAAACCTATATACACCCTCTGCCACTGAGGTGTGGAGCGTATAATTAGTTCTTAAAATTGAACACTTATGCCTTTATCCATAATTATACAAATTGCACATGGTTTAAGCAATTCAGCTGGAGAAATTTGAACAACTTACTTTCAAAAGTAAACACTCTTCATAATTCGATAAGCTTTGGGTTATTCAGCAGAACTAAATTACGAAATTTTATGTAACACACTTAAAAAATCAAATTATGCTAATAGGAACTTTGTGATTTAAATAAACATGTGAAATAAATTAAACAAAGTCATTGCTGAATTAACCAGTCTGATTTAATAAACTTGACTATAGCCATAATTATAAAAATTGCACATAAATTTAGCAATTCAGCTAAGGAAATTGTGACTGCTTACATAAAAAAGTCTAATTTCTTCTAACTGAGGAAGAGAATATGATTATATAGCTTACCTGGATTAACAAAATTTTATATGAAAGACTTAGAAAGGTTGTTTTTTCTATAATTTCGATATTTATGTTTTTATAAAAAAAAAAAATACGAAGAAATTAAGCAAAAACCTCAGCTGAATTTAGTAATCTACAATATAATCTTGAATTATAAAATTTGCACATGTTTGAAACAATTCAGTTAGGGTAATTGCAACAATTTACTTTAAAAAATAGACGCTATTCAAACTTCAATAAAGTTTATGGTTTTACGATTTTATACGGAATACTTAAGAAATTTAATTGTACTAATAGAACCTTTATGTTTTTGATTTTAATAACTATATGAAATAAATAAACAAAATTAGACTTAGACATTCATCTAAGGAAATTGTGACTGCTTACACAAAAAAGTCTAATTCCTTTAAAATGAAGAAAATATTATGGTTATTCAGCTCAGATGAATTAACAAAATTTTATATGAAAGACTAAAGAAGTCTGTCATTTCTACTAAATGAATATATATGTTTTTATTAAAAAAAATATTGTGAAAATATTAAGGAAAACCTTAGCTGAATTTGACAATTTGCCATGTAATCTTGTAATTATCCATAATTCAGCTAGGGAAATTGGATCAGCGTACATAAAGAGCATACATGCTTCAAACTTCGATGAAGTTTATGCTTATTCAGCTTAACTTAATTACTATATTTTATATCGAGCAATTAAAAAAGTAAAGTACTAATAGGACGTTTATGTTTTTTATTATTTTATTTAATAAATCAATCTGTTACAATTAACAGAATTTTAACAGTTCAGCTGAGGAAATTGTGACTTAAATAAAAAAAATCTATTTTTTTCAAACTGTGGAAAATATTATAGTTATTCAACTCAGCTGAATTTACCAAATTTAATTTCGAAGACTTAAGAATTTGTTATTTCTACAAATTGAACATTTATGTTTGTACTACGAACATTCTGAATTCAGCAATCTACTATTTATTTTGTAGAATCCATAATTATGCAAATTGTACATGTTTTAAACAATTCAGCTTTAGAAGTTATATCAAATTACTAAATAAGTAAATTGTCTTCAAAGTGTATGGATAAGCTGATTGAGAAAATTTATGTGGGAAGGAATCTTTGAAAAAATGTTCAATATGTACTGCAAACTGAAAATTCATGTCGTCTTTTTTTAAATTCCGAAAATTTTTGAAAAAACTTTTAGTTGAATTAATACACTCAATACACTAAACTTGAATACATCTAGAATTGTAAAAATTTTACAAGAATTGAAAAATTCAGTATTTGTTTCAATTAAAACGTAAATTATCTTAAATCTCCTTTAAAGTTTATGATATTCAGCCCAGCTGAATTGATAAATAACATATGTAAATCTTCAAAATATTGTTAATATATAAATCGAACCTTTAAGTCTTTGTTTTAAAGGTAATTCTGAACAAATCTTAGCTGAATTATGCAATCTACCATAACAAACTTGAATATATCCAAATTACTTAAAAAAGTAAACTTTCTTGAAACTGCGGTATAGTTTACGGACATTCAGCTTCGCTGAATTCAGAGTGTTTTTTTTTTAAATTCAAAAATTTCACAAATTCATTTAGGTGTCTTTGTTTTTAAAAATATTTAAAAAAAAGAAACGAAAATCTTAGCTGAGTTAGCTAATCTAACATGATAATCTTGAATATAGCCATAATTTTCTAAAAAGCACACGTTTTAAACAATTCAGCAAGGAATATTGTAAAAATTCTATTTTTTCAAACTTCTATTTACAAATTGTTACATCTCATACGATTATTCTAAGTAAAAACAAAATTTATGTGTCGATTTTTTTTTGTTCTATCCAACCAACCGTGAAAAAACAATATTTCGATATAATTCCGTTGTAAGCTTATCGTTGCTTCACAAAAAATAAACTTTATATTTTCTCTCCCTTCCTCTTGGCCATATTCAAACATTTATACATACCAAAGGACAAAGTAAATCCTCAAACAAGAAGCAAAAAATATTTCTTAACGCCCCACTTCTTATCGATGGTTTGCATAGCATGAAAAAAAAATACAAATCACAAACTCTACTTAAATCAACATTTGAATAGCATGACAGAAAATGTTACTGTTTGAAGTTGTTTTGTAGATTTCTGTATGAAAAAAAAATCACAGTAAGTTTTTTTCATTTACAATTTAAAGTTGACTTTGAACACTTTTACGTTTCGCTGATTTTTTCGTAAAACAGAACTTTTATCACAGCAGCTACAATTTATTTCAACAAAACTTTTTTAAGCGTGTCCTAGAGTTAAAAACAAAGGAAAGTTGTAATAAGTAAAAAGTATTTCAAGTTTCTTTATTCATATCGACTCATTCATTAGGAAAATTTGTAGGATGATTTTTTTGTGTTGCAACAAGTTTATGATTTAACTTTATAATAAAGTTTATGTGAAAAAATTATACATAACTATATTTGAAGTGTGTTGTTATTTTAGTTGTGTTACAAGTTTTTATTGAAAATTTGATTTAAAAGTTGTTAAAAGATATATTGAAGTAAAGTTATTTTTCTATTCCTTGATTATATGTACATTTATAATAAAATGATTAAGTGCAGTCAGGCCTAAACTATAATGTCTGTACAGAGAAAATTGCAGAAGTGTATTTAGAGTTAAGCTGCAATTCAGCTTAGCTGAAGTAATAGCAAATCAATAAAAATGCATTAGTGTTGATAAGTAAGTTTAAACAAAAGGAAAATCTTAAATAATAGTCTCTATAACTACCAACTGAATTGGACAAATAGTGTAAAGAGTTGTTTTGTCAACAGACATATATTTATATCCGCTGGGCTGAATCATTTTTTTGTTGTTTTTAAACGCTTAAATAAAAACTTTTTCTTCAATAAATAAATATAGCTTGCTGAATTGGATTACTGACTGCTTCAAATATTTTATATGCGTGAATTCTGCATGAAAATTATAATAACTGACCTAAGTTCTTAATTCAGCAAAGCTAAATTGCATGTGTAACACCTTTTCACTGATTTTTCCTTAGAATATTGAAGCTTATAACAGCATTACCTAATTCAGCTTTGTTTATTATGACAAATGTATGTTTGTTGTTGACTTCAATTTTACCAAAAGATAAACAAAATCCTTTAACTGTGTAAAAATGTATTATTAGTCTAGGTTTTCCAATGTTAGCTGCGAATTCATCTGAGCTGAATTGAAATAATATTATAATTGCAAGGGTTCTATACAAATAAACAACACATAAATCCTTAATTAACATAATCAGCTTAGCCAAATATCATAATTTAGGATTAAATTTAAGAAAATATATGTATATCCTTCATACTAAGAAAGAATTGCTAAGATTTCGCGTATAAATAATAAATTCAGCTGAGCTGAATTTTGTGAAAAAAGGAAACTCCTTCTGAAACTTAGTTTTATAATTATGATTCAGCTGAGCTGAATTACAATCGTCAGCATTATAGTTTTATGTAATCAACCAAAAGTTTAATCTATAATTAAAAAGTTCCTCTTATCCTATTATCAATGTTAGGATTAAAATTAGCCCAGTTAAGTATTTTCTTTATATATAAAACTAATTCAGCTGATCTTTTACGATACTTCAGCTAAGCTGAATAATATATAAAAGAGCTTTTTGCTTGTGAGGCTTACTTAATTTACCAACGATTTCTTATTTGCTAACCAAAAAAATCTAATTAAGCTAAGCTGAATTTATTTTAAAAATACTAATATTTATTTCAATCCACATAGTGTCTATACAGTTTAGCTGAATTTGAGTTAAATTTTTAAATAGTTTTATGTAAATAACCAATTATTAAATACACAATTAGTTTAGCTTATTCTATTCCAAATATAATGTTAGAATTTGCACAGAAAAATTTATTCTTTATAATGAAAGATATAATAAGATATAATGAAAGATATAATTCCTTACATTCGTTGCATATAAAACTAATTAAGCTTAACTGAATATATGGGATGTTATAAGTCAATGAATAATTTAAAATATTTAATATTGGTAATATTTATTTAAATTATTAAAATTATATTTTTTTAAAGAAGCAAAATATTAAATTAAATCTATAATATTAATAGGCTAGGCGATTTCTTGTGACCGATGTTTTGTTCTACCGTTTTATCTCGATTTTGACCAAACGATATTATTTGAAAGGTATTTCTTTTTAGCCGATTTGTAGATTTGCAGATTTTTAAATTTCTTCCTTTGTTTTGAGTAAATTGCATTTAAAGTTGCTACTAACACATACATAAAATTATACAATGCTATGTGTGTGTTTATTAAATTTGTTAATGTGTTTGTAATAAAAAAGAGTTTGTTATACCCTATACCACTATGTGGTTTGGGTATAATGACTTTGTGCTGCTGTTTGTAACTACCAAAAATATTTGACCTAGACCCATCTTTTATTATACCGATCGAATCAGAATCACTATCTGATTCGATTTAACGATGTCCGTCCATCCGTCCGTCCGTCTGTGTGTCCATGTAAAGCTTGTAATCAAACTGCAGGTCGCAAATATGAATATATTTTGATGAAATTTGGAACATAAGCTTTTATCGGTCGTAGGATGAACGCTGTTGAAAGTAGTGGAAATCGGTCCACTTTCAGACCTAGTCCCCATACAAATGCCCCCTTTGAAATCGACATAAATTGCCATAAGATCCAAATTATCATATAGATCGCAGTCATATTGGGTTTGTATGTGTTTATTACATCCACTAATTAGTAGTCCAAAAATGATCCCTATGGGACAACTCTTAGTCATAGGCCCCATATAGAGCTGCTTCCCGATCTTCACTTAATTCTATCAAAAAACAAAAATATTGCACTGATTCTTCTCAAATTTTGTTTGTATATATTTTTGCAAAATACAAGAGACCTTACCAAACATGGTCAGGATCGGTCCATTTTTGGGCCTAGTCCCCATATAGATATAGCATCCAATATGAACTTTTTCATATCGGCAGCCAAATAAATTAATAAAAATCCCACTAAAATTTGGTTTATGCTTATTTCTATATCCAGTTAGTTGGGCCTGAGATATAGGGTCTCTAAACGCATGGTATAGGGTACCGTATAGTTGGTCTAGACCGACTATAATTTTCTTACTTGTTTTTTGTGTGGATTTCTTAATTGGCTATAATTGATTAGCATACCTTTAGGTTCTTTATTTAATGAGAAATTAAAACTTCCTAGAATTTGCACTCGAATTTCGAGAGCTGGAATCTGCTAGTTAATTAAAATTTAAAAATTTTTAAAAGTGAAAATTATTGATAAATATTGACAATAGAATCAAAACTAACAACATTGTAATTTTAGAAACATTTGCGAGGTATCCACAAATATATGAAATATATCGTTTAAGCTTTTACATATCAATCTTTTTCGGTAATTCAGTTAAGCTGCATTACATATTAAATAGTTTACTTGCGAAATTTACTTAATTTACTAGCGAACTCTTGCTTGCTGACAAAAAAAATCTAATTCACCCAAGCTAAATTTAATTTAATTTAATTGATTTTATCTATTAGATTAGCACAGAAGAGTACATTATTTATAATACAAAAGTTATTTCTATATACTCTTTTAAAAAAATAGTTGAAAATATATCCTTTAAGCTTTTATATAAAAACCTTTTACGATAATTCAGCTAAGCTGAATAATGTTTAAAAGAGTTTACTTGTGAGGTTTGCTTAACTTACTAACGAAATATTACTTGCTAACCAAAAAAGACTAATTCAGCTAAGGGGTAAAAACATATGAAATCAACCGAAAATATTAACATTTGTGACCTCATCACCTCCAAATTTGATAAGATTTTGTACACATGATCTATGGATCGGCACAATAATATTTGCATATAGACATATAGCCTTCGAACTTTCAGAATTATGGCCATTCCAAGTTGGCAAAAATCAATAAAAATGCACTCAGATGCCTTAACACAATTTTTAATATCTCGAACAGTATTCATTGCATGTTAATAATCAAGGGCTCATTTTGCAGACTAAAACATGCGCCATTCCAAAAAAATTTTTTTTTCAAATTTTCGATCAAGGATAATGTAAATAAAAAAGGACTAAAATTTCCAAAGGATATTTCTCGAAAATCAATATTTTTAAAAATTTCAAAAAAATATATGTTAATTCTTATTATGTTTTGTACAAGTCTGTCAAATTTCAATGTGGAGTCTTTATTACAACATGAGTTATTAAGAAAAAAGCAGGCGAAGGTTTATGTATTTCATGAAATGTACCAAAATACAAAAAGGTGACAAATTACAAAAAGAAGGACAAATCAAATGTAACGGAACTTTTTCGACTTTTCTTTGCTTAAACTCTTTTTCTCCATTGCTAAACCTTTAATAAAAAGTACAACATAATGTATTATCATTATTAAACACTTTATTACAGCATATTTATTTATTTCTGAAGGATTTCAATTAAAAAATCTGCATCTGCCGCGTATCGCTTGACTTTAATTTTTTTTTATCTACAGGTTCAATAGAATGCAGCTTTTGAGTTCCAGGAATAGTACGCAAATCTTTAAAACGAATTTGAAGGAACCGTGCTTCTTCTTCGTGGTCTTCTAGAGTTAAAAACTCGAAATTACAGTTCAAAAGATTTTGCAGGCACCATTCATATAATTGTTTTGGAGTAGTTATTTGACCTTGTAATGGACGCTGTAAACTAGCTCGATGTGCCTCTCTCTTTACGGTACCTCCAAGACCGTCACTTGGGCCTTTTCCATGGCTTGTTGCAAAAAAATGCCACTCAGCATTACATCCAAAATCTTCCATATGATAACATAAATTGATAAAGTTCTTTTTATTTTTAAACTGGGCAGCACTACCGTCTGAAAAATACGTGATTTTCTTCGGGGTTGTTTTAAACTTTTTTCTCAAAAATACATTCAGGTGGCGATGGAACAGGTGAACAGCTACAGAATCGTGTACAAGACAATCAGATATTATTATGAAGTTTGTATGTTGTGTTTTTCCATCTGATTTAAAATAAATAGCAATTGGGTATAAAGTGGCCTGAGAGTTGTTCCAGTGAAATCCCTGGACTGCATCCTGAATAGTAAAAGAAGCATTTTCTGAAAAATCGCAAACTGCTATATACTCATTTTCTTCCAAATTTGATTTTCTTTCGCTCAGATATGCTGCCTGCTGTTTTGCAATAAATGAATGAGGTAATAGAATTTCAAGTTTTTCACATAGGGAATCCACAAAAACGTCGGCTTGGCCAATCATGGTCTCCAAATTATCCCTATCTACACTTACCCATTGTTTATATGTTATTTCATCAATATCATTTTGCTCTAGTAATTGATTTAGTTTTGCTTTTAAATTTTCAATTCCTGGACACTTATTACATTTACGTAGGTGACACTTTGAAGAAGATGGAATGCATGTCATTTGTTTCAAACAATCTTTGTAACATTCAAGCTGATAATTCGGAACACCAGCAGTTAATTTTTTTAAATTTATGGCATCAATCATCAGCTTCACATTTTGATGCTTTGTACAAACACACACGTTATGAGATCCACTCGCATTTGCTAGAATTATATTCCTCGGACGAAGTTGGCAAAACTTGGAAATACCTATTTTTATTCCATCATGTCGTTCCTTGAATAAGGCGTACATTTCTCTTAAGTTTCCAAGCAAAAGTCCTTTATTTTTCCTGACTTTTGTACCATTTTCAAAAAAAGACACGAAATCTTTCTGTCCGGGCATACACCTGCTGACGTCATCGGATTCATAAAAGGATTTTACTAAATTGCTTGTCACTGGTGAAATTGGACTTCCCAGTTTTGGGTTAGGCGTACTCATCACACCCTTTGTTTCAACCAAATGCTTAACTTTTCGCGCGATATAGTTTGTAACCAGGAATTCTTCCTCAATTTTATGTATTGCCCAGCTTTTTGGTAAAATTGTTAGCAGTTGGATTTTCTCGCTATTTTTTGTTAATGTTTTAAACTTTTCTTTTAATTGTTCTATTATTTCGGATTGTGGGCACATATGCGAAGTTGATTGTGCTGAACCGTGGAAAATTTTGTCTTGAATCGAATCACTTATTTTCCTGAATTTTCCATCTCTGTACCGTTTTTGATGTAACTTCTTCTTTTTTATCGGAGATTGTTCCAGATACGGTAAAGATTGGTTTAATTTTGAAATAGCAACTTCTTCCGTGCCTGACGCAATGTCATCTTCTTCCGTGCCTGACGCAATGTCATCGAAAGTATCTACATTTTCGTTTTTGTCTGAACCTTCTTCCAAATTAGATTTCTTCAGATGCGAAAATTTTATTCTACATGTCCCACAAATTTTATTTGAGATCGTAATGTTTTTATCCTTAGTATACTGTAGCATCCATTCTTGGACTTGTCTTAAACTTTTATTGCACCCAGTGTGACCGGATTTTTTAAAAGGATTACAGCAAAATGTTGAATGGAATGGCATATTTTTTTTTTTAAATACCACAACCGAATGAATTGTGCACGACTTTTTTTTATTGACAATAATTATAATTTATTTAAATATTTAGTCTCTTTTTTTTTGTTTTTTCAAACGATCAAGTCACTTTAACACTATAACACTTTGACGTTTAGCACTTATGAAATCTAGTATTCAACTGAAGTTTGACTTACAGTCTCTGAACGATTTATACTGTTTTTTTGGTACAAAAAATAGATTACAGGTAAAAAAATACACGCCTTGCTTTTCTTGAATTGGAAAATTTGCGTGAACTACGGGTCATAAAATGTTTTTTAAATAGGGACTGAATTTGCTACTGCCAATAAACCGACCACAGGTCATAAAATATTTGTAAATTTTTTGTGTGAACAGGCAATAAATATTTCGTTTAGGTTGTAAAGTCGAAAAAGTTCCGTTACATTTGATATGACGTTCTTTTTGTAATTTGTCACCTTTTTGTATTTTGGTACATTTCATGAAATACATAAACCTTCGCCTGCTTTTTTCTTAATAACTCATGTTGTAATAAAGACTCCACATTGAAATTTGACAGACTTGTACAAAACATAATAAGAATTAACATATATTTTTTTGAAATTTTTAAAAATATTGATTTTCGAGAAATATCCTTTGGAAATTTTAGTCCTTTTAAATTTACATTATCCTTGATCGAAAATTTGAAAAAAATTTTTTTTTGGAATGGCGCATGTTTTAGTCTGTAAAATGAGCCCTTGATTATTAACGTACAATGAATACTTTTCGAGATATTAAAAATTGTGTTAAGGTATCTGAGTGCATTTTTATTGATTTTTGCCAACTTGGAATGGCCATAATTCTGAAAATACGAGAGCTACGACACTGAAAGTTGGCAAACGCTATTATTATGTTTAACTTTCCCTTCGTACCAAAATTCATCCAATTCGAAATCGGTGCGGTCAACTCATTGGTTGATTTCATATGTTTTTACCCTAAGCTAAATTTGATTTAAAAAGTGTAATCAACATTGTATCCTTAATCTTATTTTTCTTCTCATTCTGAATCTATACAGTTTAGCTGAATTTCAATTAAATCTTTTATGAATTTCGTTCTTAAAATCCCCAAAACTTTTGTCAAAAATAACTAAATTTAGCTCTGCTTAATATCAAAATTATCTAGTTTAATGTACAGAAAATAGTTTATTTCCTTGGAAAATACTCCCTCAATCCCAACTGTTAAATTCTTATTTGTCTACATATATGTGCTTAGGAAAAGCTTCATTTTTCATATTTCGAATTAATGTTATCTTTTTCTTATTCTCTTGAAATGTTTTCTATTGTTTTACTTTTAGCATTGTTTGGTGCTTTAAACAATTTGAGAAAAAAAAAATTGTTGAGAAATTATATAATAGGAGTAGAGTATAAATATGAAATAATCAACCACAAAAACATTTCACTATTGTTTAACGTTACGCAAGTGGAAACGGAAGTTAAATTGTTTTAACTTTTGTTGTAGTTTTATTGTATTACTCTGAAAAAGGGTCCTAAGTAAATAAAAGAAATGTTGGAAAAATATTTACTTAAATTTCTAAAATTGTTGTTCAACAAAAATTTTTAAATTTAACTAAAAATTATGAAAATATAATTAAAAACTTTTTATCGTGTGTTTCCGTTTCGTTTTTGTTTTTATACCCTATACCACTATGTGGGTTGGGTATAATGACTTTGTGCTGCTGTTTGTAACAACCAAAAATATTTGACCTAGACCCATCTTTAATTATACCGATCGAATCAGAATCACTTTCTGAGTTGATTTAACAATGTCCGTCCGTCCGTCCGTCTGTGTGTCCATGTAAACCTTGTAATCAAACTGCAGGTCGCACGTATGAATATATTTTGATGAAATTTGGTATATAAGCTTTGATCGGCCATGGGATAAACGCTATTGAAATTGGTGAGAATCGGTCCATGTTCAGACCTAGCCCCCATACAAATTGCCCCTATGAAATCGACATAAATTGCCATAAGATCCAAATTGTCTTATAGATCTTACTCAAATTGGGTTTGTATGCGTTCATTACATCCATTAATGAGTAGTCAAAAAATGATCCCTTTGGCCCCATATAGAGCTGCTTCCCGATCTTCACTTAAATCTATTAAAAAATAAAAAAACACAAATATTGCACTGATTCTTCTCAAATTTTGTTTGTATATAGTTTTGCAAAATACAAGAGATTTTACCAAACATGATCAGGATCGGTCCATTTTTGGACCTAGTCCCCATATGGATATAGCATCCGATATGATCCTTTTCATATCTGCAGCCAAAAAAATTAATAAAAATCCCACTCAAATTTGGTTTTTGCTTATTTTCTATGTCCAGTTAGTTGGGCCTAAGAGACAGGGTTTCTAAACGCATGGTATAGGGTATCGTATAGTTGGTCTAGACCGACTATAATTTTCTTACTTGTTTTATATAAGAAATGTGTTGAAATGTTTATAATACTTTTATTTTAGTTTAAAAACTGCTAACTGCTAAAAACAATGACATGTTCTGACACGTTTTAGCATTGTACGCTCACGTATTCATTTTTTGAGCAAATTTTTTACACCCATTTAAAAAGTAAAGTAACGTGAAAGACACGTAATTTTTAACTAAAGCTAAAAAGCTTTGGATGAAAATACACAGTACATAGTCTTAAAGGCTTCGAACACATTAAAAGCGACAGTTACCAAAATCGAAAAATATATTTATGATAAATAGAATTCAAAAAATTAAATTAAAAATTTAATCCATCAAACTACTAAAATTTGCTTGCTTAAAGGTACTTTTTTTTAGTAAATCGTTCATTTTAGTAAAAAAGTACCATTTCTTAAAAAGCTCAAATTCAATACCAAACTGCAGCAGATTATAGCGAACATTCTAAACCTAAGTAGTGGGGCCCGCTCGCGCTATTGTGGACAGGAGAATATTTTCAACAGACAGACAGACAAACAGTGAGACCTCTTCCTTTATTATAGTCAAATATAAGTCTTTCGCAATCTATTTCGATGAGTAACAACCGGACTGACAAACTGATATAAACCCTCTGCACTTTTATTAAAAAAGTAATTTTTCTTAAAAAGTGCCCTTCAAAAAATACCTTTTCATAAAAAAGTGACTTTTATTAAAAAGTACATTCTCCTTAAATGGTACTATATCTGCAAAACTGAAAAATTAATTTTGTTAAAAAATGCGTACTCTTAAAAAAGTAAATTTTTTAAAAAAAGTGCCTTTTCTAATACAGGTACCATTTCTTCAAAAACGTATCTTCTCCCAAAAAGTAACTTTTCTGAAAAAGTACATTTTTTTATAAAAGCACCTTTTCTTACTACTTCTTAATAAAGCACATTCTCCGATAAAAGTACCTATTCTTAAATAAGTAAATTTTTCCTAAAAAATTAGTTCACTACTTTTTCTTAAAAAATACATTTTCTTAAAAGGCACCTTTTCATAAAAAAACTTTTTCTTGAAGACTAAACTTTTTTAAGAAACTGCGCTCTCTTAAAAATATACCGTTTCTGAAGAAAATTCCTTTACCTAAAACGTACTTTCTCTTAAAAATTTATCTTCTCGTAAAAACTATGTTTTCTTAAAAAAGTACATTTTTCTTAAAAAATAACAATTTCTTAAAAATTTTAAAAAATGTAATTTTCTTAAAAAAGCGTTTTATACAAAAAGTGTATTTTCTTAAAAGAGCACATTTTCTAAAAAATTACCCTTTATTGAAAAAATTGCCTTTTCTTAAAAAATATCTATTGTGCCTATTCCTAAAATAAAGTAGCTTTTGTCAAAAAGTACCTTTTCTTCCAAAGTACATTTCCTTAAAAGGCACCTTTTCATAAAAAAACTTTTTCTTGAAGAGCAAACTTTTTTAAGAAACTGCGCTCTCTTAAAAATATACCGTTTCTAAAGAAAATTCCCTTACCTAAAACGTACTTTCTCTTCAAAATTTATCTTCTCGTAAAAACTATATTTTCTTAAAAAAGTACATTTTTCTTAAAAAATAACAATTTCTTAAAAATTTTACAAAAACTGGATTTCTTAAAAAATTTAATTTTCTTAAAAAAGCGTTTTTAACAAAAAGTGTATTTTCTTAAAAGAGTACATTTTCTAAAAAAGTACCCTTTATTGAAAAATTACCTTTTCTTAAAAAATATCTAATATGCCTATTCGTGAAATAAAGTACATTTTCTCAAAAAGTACCTTATCTTCCAAAGTACATTTTCTTAAAAGGTGCCTTTCCTTAAAAAGTACATTTTCTTAAAAAGCACCTATTTTTAAAAAGTTCCTTTTTAGAAAAAGTGCATTTTCTTAAAAAATTCTTTTTCTTAAAATAACACCTTTATCTGAACTTTAATTTCGTTTTGGGAATTTAAATAATGTCTATAAATTTCAATTGCTAATTCTGAATTTTAAAACTAAAATTTCTAAATTTCAATTGATATTATCTTAATTTTAGTGAATGTTTTCTGATATTTATTTTTTTATTATCTCAATGTTAATTGATAAATATATTCTGAATTTAAACTTAAATTTTCCAATCTTCGTTCTGGATTTAATTGATGTTTTCTTAATTGCAGTTGATATTTTCGGAATTTAGAATTATGTTGCTTGAATTTTAATTGACAATTTCTGAATTTAAGTCTGAATTCTATAAATTTCAATTGATATTATCTGCATTTTACTGGAAGTTTTCTAAAAATCTGTTATGTTATTTTCTCAATTTTAATTGATAAATTGATGATTTCTGAATTTCAATAGGAAATTTCTGAATTTAAAATTGAATTTTCTGAATTTATTTTTTGTTTTCAACTTTCTGAATTTCAAATTATGTTTTCTGGGATTTCAGATAGAATTTTCTGAATTTCAACTGATGTTTTCTGAATTTCAATTTAATTTTTCGGAATTGTTATTTAAACTGTCTGAATTTTAATTGATAATATCTGAGTAGAAAATAAAAGTTTCAGATTTTCTATTAAGATTTTTCGGAATTGTAATTTAAACTGTCTGAATTTTAATTGATAATATCTCAGTAGAAAATAAAAGTTTCAGAATTTCAATTAAGATTTTTCGGAAATCATTTTAATTATTTTCGGAATTTGAAACTTCTGGATTTTAATTGATGTTTTCTGACGGGCAATATTTATATTAATATTAATTATTCTGAATTTGAAATGGAATTCAGTGAACTGTAATTGATGTTGACTGAACTTTAATTTATATTTGCTGAATGTAAAATAGAATTTTTGGATATAAAATTAAATTTTTTGAACTTAGTTTTTTGATTTAAATTCAGAACGAGCAGTTGTAATTTAGAGAACTTATTTTGAAAATCCGAAAAAATTTATGAAAATTCAGAAAAATTCAATTCAAAATTCAGAAAATTTCAAATTTCAACTGCTTATTCTGAATTTAAAACTGAATTTACTAAATTTCAATTGATGATATTATGTGAATTTTAATGGATGTTTTCCGAAATAATTTAATTTTGATAATATCAGAATGTTAAATAGAAGTTTCTGAATTTTAATTAAATATTTTTTTAAATCATCTTGTTTATTTTCTGAATTAGAAACTTTTAGATTTAAGTCGATGTTTTCTGACTGGCTATGTATATTATCTAAATTTGATTAATTTTTTTTGATCACCATTCGATATTCGTTGAATTTCATAGGTTTTTTTGAATTACAAGTGGTGCTTCTGAATTTTTCTTAAAAAGTATCTCATTCGTAAAAAGAATATTTTCTTAAAAAGTATATTTTCTTAAAAAGTACCTTTTCTTAAATAGTACCTTTTCTTAAACAGTACCTTTTTTATAAATGTACCTTTTAGTAGGAAAGTACAATTTCTTAAGAAAATTACCTTTTCTTAAAAACTACTTCATCTTAAAAAGTACCTCTTATTAGAAAGGAAACTTTCCTGGAAAAAATAAATATTCTTTAAAAAGTACTTGTTCTTAAAAAAGTACTTTTTCATAAAAAAGTACCTTTTCTAAAAAAAACTAAGTTTTCTTAGGAAAGTACCTTTTCGTAAAAAATTTCCTTTTCTAGAAAAGTACCTTTTCTTAAAAAAGTACAATTTCTTAAGAAAGGAAATTTTCTCAAAAAAGTACCTCTTCAAAAAGAATACATATTTTGAAAACCTACCTTTTTTTAAAAAGTATATTTTCTTAAAAAAGTATCTTTTCTTAAAAAAGTACTTTTTCTAAAAAAATTACTTCTTCTTAGAAAAGTATCTGTTCTTCAAAAGTACTTTTTCCTAAAAAAAAGTACATTTTCTAAGAACTGTACCTCATTTAAAACAGTGCCTTTTCTTGGAAAAAAGGTAGTTTGATCTACTTAGGTGCCTTGCAAATAAATAATTGAACCCTTAAAACCCAAGTGCCGGATATCAAAGATTACTCCTCATTGTTTCAACACGATACTGTAACAATTAACAACTGCCAAAAAATATTTTCTTTCTAGTAATTTTAAAATGAGCATTGTAGTAGTTCGTGTGCAAAATATTGATTTATAAACCGTTAATAATTTCTATATTCAAAAGGATTGAGGGTTTAGCAAATGTTTATTAAAATGTAATAGTTTTGTAGCGCGTTGTTGTAGTTGTAAAATAGAGTATGTGAAACACTGCTCTACTTTTTTTGTTTATTATAATATCGTGCATTATCTATATTCAAGAAACTTGTACAAAGAAACTCCTTTAGCTTTGGTGAACAAATTCTTAAAATAAAACATGTTAAATCTTATTATGTATGCAAAAGCTTAACTTTTATATATACAAGTACAAGAGTTTGAAATTTTTCATATAAAAACTTAAATAGCTGGCTCTTCTTTAGGCTGTGCACATGTTTTGCAGGGATTTTTCTTATTATTATTTTGACAATGAACTTGAGCCGTCTTTAAGGAGGATTATAATAACAGTCAGTTGTACTACTCGTATACAGCATTTTGTAGTCCTTGAAGATATTTATTTTTGTTCTGGCTCAGAAATATACTGCTAATTTTTTGCACATACTGCAGTATATTTGGAACGTGCTTAAATAGTTTTCGATTATAGAACCAAAAAATTATGGCAATCACGTACCAGACTAGTCTAGTCTATAGAAAATATTTTGGGTAAAATTTATAATCAATTTCTGGATAAGAGTTTTCATTTCAATAGAACTTCGCACGGAAAACATAACTATTTGTTATGAAAATAGCATTAACTTTAGGTTCAAGAAGATGATAATTATTTAATGATAGACAATGAATAACGAAAAGTTAATAAAGTTGAAATAATTAAACAAGAAAATTTGATTTTGTACCTAGCTGAATTGTAGTTAAAAGTAATTCAGATAAGAAAAATATTCATAGTGTTAAAACTTTATTTTTATACTCTTTAAGTAGAAAAATTTTTAAAAAGCTATAATTTAATATATTAGAATTTTTTTTAAAATACAAAGATTTTTTTTATTATTTAGGAAACTTGACTGAATTACGAAATAATTAAAAATTCTAAAAAGAACTATTTTTAATATAAAATGGAAGAACTGAACTTGGTTGACATGTGGTTTCAACAAGATGGCGCTACATGCCACACAGCTCGCGATTCTATGGCCATTTTGAGGGAAAACTTCGGAGAACAATTCATCTCAAGAAATGGACCGGTAAGTTGGCCACCAAGACGCCTTTAGACTATTTTTTGTGGGGCTACGTCAAGTCTAAAGTCTACAGAAATAAGCCAGCAACTATTCCAGCTTTGGAAGACAACATTTCCGAAGAAATTCGGGCTATTCCGGCCGAAATGCTCGAAAAAGTTGCCCAAAATTGGACTTTCCGAATGGACCACCTAAGACGCAGCCGCGGTCAACATTTAAATGAAATTATCTTCAAAAAGTAAATGTCATGGACCAATCTAACGTTTCAAATAAAGAACCGATGAGATTTTGCAAATTTTATGCGTTTTTTTTTAAAAAAAAGTTATCAAGCTCTTAAAAAATCACCCGTTACAAAAAAATTTAACAGACTTCATATTTCATGACTTGCTAAATTTATAGAAAAAATATAATTCGACTTAATGTTCGCTCAAGCTATTTTTAAACCGATTTATTTATATATTTATATGTTTTAATATAGAACTAGAATATATTATGAAATATACAAATACAGCAAAAATTAGTTCTATGAATAAATAAATAAGTTTTCAGCCATCTGAATATAATTAAAATGCTCTTCTGTAATTATACCCTCCACTCCAATGTGCAGAAGGTATATATAAGTTTGTCATTCCGTCTGTAATAATTAGAAAAAAAATTTTGGACCCCATAAAATATATATATTTGTGATCCTTATAACAACCGGAGTTGATATAGCGATGTCCGTCTGTCCGTCTGTGGAAATCACGATGACGGCATCAATCGGGCAGCTAGGGTGCTCGTTGACATAAAAAACGATTCATTGAATGAAGAGCTAAAAAACGTCTTGAAAAAATATAATTTTCTATATTGTTCTTGTCACGATCACGCCCTGAATAGTGCAGCTACAGTGATCATTTTTAGTGAGAATGATTCATCAAATTCATGGGAAGATTTCTATTTCAAAAATCATTAAAATCGGCGGCGGAACAGGTCCAGGGAAATCTCTGAAAAAGTAAAAAAAAATGAAAAATATGATGTTTCTATATTGTTGTTGTTATTCTAAATGTTGTGTTATTGTCATAGCTGGACTTGTTGTTTTTTGGGGACGCTGTGGTAATAATATAATAAAAACTAACCCTTTGTACATTTTTTTATTAAAATTTAAAGGTTTCCATTGTTTTGGCATCACTATAAAAATTTGTTAGATCATTTCTGTTATTACCACGAGCCTGTCTGCAAATGGCTCACGAATGGCTCACGGGAAATTGGTTAAAATTGATCCAAAATTTTTTCGACAAGCAGACACTACGAGTTAATATAAAGGAAGTAAAACTTCACCAACATCTAAAGCAAATAATGCTAAAATACCTAGTTGTTAATAAAAAAAAAAACAACGTAAATATAGCAAAAAAAAATTTTATGTATAAATTTATTTATAAATTTATATAAACATATTAAATAATACAAATAATATACATATATTCTACATATGTATATCCATAACAACTGCATGTTAGAAATAAGTCGGTATATTATTTTATTTACATAAAACTCTGCAATATTTTGTTGTGGGGAAAATACATTTCTTATGCATTAACAGAGTGTCACTTCATTTTGCTCAGCGTGACTATGCCACAGTAGATGGCGCCACAATTTTTGTTTGTTCTAACTAGCTTTGCAATAGTTATTTCTATTTTAACATGAATGTTAATATTTTTAACTGGATATCATACAGAACAATGTTAAGAGTATACACAGGCTGGTCTTTTATTTCATACGTATTTTCGTTATTATTTTACAAATATGTACATAAGTTTGGCTATTAACTTTTTACTGTCTCTACAAAATAGAGTTACCGAGTTCATCAATGAGTTTTATGCTTTCAAAACAGTTCTACATAGTTATATAGAATTATTATTCTGCTTTACCGACAAAATATCTGATTGCGATTACTTCTAATTTTTAAAAATTGTTTATAATTACTAAAGCATTATTATTCACATAAATACAAAATTGCACTTTTTAAATTTTCCATTCAAATTTAAGAAAATATCAATTCTAAAAACTGGAATTAAAAATTTCCAATTATAAATTACAATTAATTGAATTTCAGAAAATCATATCAAAACGTCGGAAATTATAATTCTAAATTTAGAAGACATCAATTGCATCTTTAATATATAAATTTTATTCGTTAAACACAAATTGAAATTAAAAAAAAAAAAAAAAAACACCAAATACCTATGTTTACATTTTAAAAAATTTTATATTTAAAAAAAATCTTAACATTCAGGAGAAATTAATAGCTTTTCAGTACCGCGATTCAGTAACTTCTTTTAACGATAATCGAATCGTTAAATTTTATTAAAAAAATAAAGATATTAAACATAAACATAAAATCATCCTCTCAAACACGAAGTAATTTGTTTTTTTTTATTCATCTTTGTGTTTTTCGCTTATTTTGACAGAGATGCCACTCGTTTACAATTTAAATAAATTGAAAAATAGATTTGTCGACTGTCGTTAAGATGTATGTTCTTAGTGAATCACTTAATCCTTAGTGCAAACAACAATAGCTGTCGATATATTTTGCGATTGTCGGATCGTTGAAATTTACAGAATCACAATTCAGAAAACATTAATTTAAATTCAATGAATTTTAGAAAACGTCAAATGATATTTAAGAATTGCGAACATAAAAACTGTTACATAAATAAACGCAATTTGATGAGAATGTTATTTATAGGTATGTTTATTATTTTTCACAATTTTTTTTGGATGAAAATTTGAAGTTTTTCAGAAAATAAAGAGAACAATTTATTTTATTTAAAATGTTTGGGACATTTGGTTTTTTGCGTTTGGCATCCCTAATTTGATTATTTATTATTATAAATTTATTCTCTATGTTTTCCAAATATTTTGTTAAAAAAAATTGTGAGAGTTTTTTTTGGTTATTATTTTGTTACTCCATTCGACCTATATGGCCGCAATGAAGAAATATTTGGCCAGTTAATTAGCACGATTTAATGCATATAGCAACCCTACACAACCATTACCTTTGCAATGGAGGTTAGGGCGAGCTATTTAATTAGCAAAAACTAAATTAAACGAGAAGTTATGTCATATAACCGGAAACGCATGCATATAGGTATATAACCTAAATGCATGCCGATCAGCAACCACGATGACCAAAAAGCAAACACCGAAATAAATCCGAAATAATAGAAAAGACGAAAACCAACACAAAGAATTTGCTGAAATAATTTGATATTAAGTTTAAAAAATTGTTTACTTTTTCATTTACATTTATTATCAAGACTCAAACCGAGGTGGAGGGTATCAAAGATTCGGCACAGCTGAATTTAACACTCTTACTTGTTTTATATAATTTTATTAACTTTTTTTAAAACTCTTGAAGAATACAATTCTGTTTTACTCACAAAAAATTTTATAAAAATAAAATTCAGGTTTTAGAGACTTTATTAATTTTTTTCGTTTTACTTTAAACCAACAAAGGTATTAAATTCAGCTAAGATCCATGCCAATAATATAAATTTAGTGAAATCGTCTTAACTAACTTCAATTGAAATGCAATTAATTTGAATTCATCTATAAGGCTTTTCTACAAGCTATTTAGAATTGTTTTCAAATTGAATTTTTTTAAGTGAATCAGAATAATAAAATAATGGAAAATTAAAACCTTTACTGAGCCGAATTTAAAAACAAATGGTCCAGCTAAGCAAAATCTTAATAAAATTTATATTAGAGGTGACAAAATTCTTTCTAAGACTGCGAGCACACTATTCAGCTTTCTAGTTATATCTTTTATCTACTTTTTGGAATCTGTTTTAATAATAATGAATGAAGTCAACGGAAATTAGAATTCTAAATTAGCTTAATTTAATACAACTACATTCCAGCCGTCTAAGATTTTATTATATTATTATGTATTATTCATTTCAAGTCAACAAAGGTATTACATTCTGATAGAGTAATTGCTATGATTATATAAATTTAGAGAAAACGTCTTAGCCAATTTCAATTGGAATAATATTCAGCTAGCTGAATTTAACTAGAATGGTATTTAGGTAGCTAATTTCACTTTTAAGGTTATTCTGCAAGCTATTTAGCAATTTCTTGCATATTAAACATTCCAGGAAAAATCAGCATAATAAATTTAAGTCAAATTTTAAATTTTACCCAGCTGAGTTGAAAAGAAGTATAATTCAGGTAAGCAAAATCTTACTAAAATTTACGATAGACGCTCTAAAATCTTATAGAAAATTCAACTCATCTATTCAGCTTGTTAATTTAACCGAGAATAATATTTTGGTATCTCTTTCACCTATTTATTGCCTTAACAGAATTCAAGAAATTGGGAAATCAAGAGAAATAAAAACTTTGTATCACTGGAATTAAATAAAAATTTAATTCAGCTGTGTAAAGTTTAAATAAATTGTTCTTTGATTTAGCTGATAAAATTATAACAAAATACCTTAAAAATCGAAATACCACTTAGCAACTGTGTTTACCTAAAATTGAATTTAGCGATTATATTTCAACTTCAAACTAAGCAGAATGTTGCCCTTTTATGAAAGTTCATAGAAATTGTAAATCTTACCCAGCTTAATTTAATAAAGACATAATTCAGCAGTGTACATTTTTTCATTAAATTATTTGTAATTCAAAACACTACAGTTCAGCTGAAACATTACATTGAACAGTGTGAATTTTTTTAATATAATTTTAAAAAGTTTCTAATGCTACAACTAAAGATGTAATCACCACTTTGATTTTCTCTTTAAAATTAACTTACATGGTGTCTCGACTAGCCATAATTCATGGCAATGTTCAAGTCAATGGCTAGTGCAGACCGCTAAAGTTCATGTCATGAATAAAAAATCCAACTTTTTGCCATGACAGAAAATCTGACAAAAACTTAGCCATAAATTTGCAGTTTCATTCGATTTTGACGTTTAAGTATATTAAAATGGCGCAACTTAAATTTAATAAAAGCGAAATTATTAATTTCATGCTGAACAAAAAGAATTCACCAAAAATTTTTTTTTTCTTCTTCAATTTGAATCCGTCCGTCCGTCCGTCTGTGTGTCCATGTAAAGCTTGTAATCAAACTGCAGGTCGCAAATATAAATATATTTTGACGACATTTCGTATTTTACCTTTTGTCGGCCATGGGATGAACGCTATTGAAATTGGTGAGAATCGGTCCATGTTCAGACCTAGCCCCCATACAAATGACCTCTATGAAATCAGCATATATTGCCATAAGATCCAAATTGTCATACAAGTCTTACTCAAATTGGGTTTGTATGCGTTTATTACATCCATTAATGAGTAGTCTAAAGATGATCCCTATGGGACAACTCTTAGTCATAGGCCCCATATAGAGCTGCATCACGATCTTCACTTAAATCTATCAAAAAACAAAAATATTGCACTGATTCTTCTCAAATTTTGTTTGTATATATTTTTGCAAAATACAAGAGACTTTACCAAACATGGTCAGGATCGGTCCATTTTTGGGCCTAGTCCCCATATAGATATAGCATCCGATATGAACTGTTTTCATATCTGCAGCCAAAAAAAATTTATAAAAATCAAACTCAAATTTGATTTATGCTTATTTTCTATATCCAGTTAGTTGGGCCTGACAGATAGGTTCTCTAAACGCATGGTATAGGGTATCGTATAGTCGGTCTAGACCGACTATAATTTTCTCACTTGTTAGTTTTTTAACTCTTTTAAATCATTGCGTACAAGAACGCTTTTTTGTTGTTTACGGTTCAAAGACATTTTGGAAATGAAATGTCTAAACATAATTTGCCCACTTCCGGTTTTTTCTCATTTTGTTTCTCTGACTTGAATATGAACATTGCCATGAATTATAGCTAGTCGACACACCATGTTAGTGGCATTAATATAATAAAATCGAGTTAGAATTTAAATTCAGCTGAATGTAAAAAATGTAATTCAGATAATTAAAAAGACTAGCAGAGCCCAGCTCTCGAAAGTTAAATGCAAATTCTAGAAAAATTTATTTTTCAATCAACTATAAATATTTGTTGACATACTGAAGATATATATGTAACTGGGTTTGTTAATAAATAATTTTTTAAGAGCCTAAAGGTAAGCTATTCAATTTTAGCCATTTCACAATTCAACAAAAATTTAATAAACACACACACATCATTGTATAGTTTTTTATTTGAAGCTTTAGTATGTATTTTGTGTAGTGTTAGTAGCAACTTTAAGTGCACTTTACTTCAAAGAAATGTTCCAGACGCAGCAAATCTTTAAATATGGTGGACAGCTAAAAGGAAATACCTTTCGAATGGGGTATGTTTGGTCAAAATCTGCTCGTAACTAACTAAATTTTTTATATTGGGCACCAGAAATCGCCTTGCCTGTTGATATTATAGATCTGTTTTTACGCAAACTTTTTTTGCGCGGATTTCATACAACGCTGTTTCAAAAAATTGCTTTCTGTATTACGCGGTTTTATTTGATTTAACGCGGTTACATTTTTTTGTTTTTTAATTTAAAACAATTGTGTTAAAAAAATATAAATGTACAGAGACTGTCATTAACATTCGGTATTAAAAACACACATATTGAAGAAATGTATTCGTCATTTATATTCAGCTATTTTATGTTCCTGTTAAATAGAATTCTGTAACTCGTTAGGTATCATTATCGAAGTGAGAAATCCACATTTGTTGAAGTACGTGTGCAAGAAGAACACGTTTCTACACTTAATTAATTTTAAAGAATCTACCATAAGAACAATAAACAAAATTAAGAATCTATTAGACAATCTGTGAATTCTGGAGCAAAACTAAGGATTCATACGTCATCATATACAAAATACGTTGTGAAGGAGAAAAAAGAGAACGCACTTTTATTATAGATTGAGATTGCTCACAAAAAAGGATGCCAGTCGGCGGTAATACAATCAAGCAGATGGCGTTGAAATTTTATAACAAGATAAAAGATATGGTACCGCAGCATCAGGCCAGAAAGTTAAAAAATAGGAATTTTCTGCCAGTACGGGTTTTATAAGTCAGCAGTTAAAGTGTTATCTGCAAAACCGTATAAACTACTTCAATATGATGGCCGCACAATTTTTACCCTTTACTGCTTCAAGATGCAATTCAGCTCTTCTGAATTTAAAAATTTTTTCCACAAATTTTCTTCTCCCTACTTTCATATCGATGTTTATATAATTTTCTGAATTCAGCTAGAAAAGACTTATAAATCAAGCATTAGTAAATCTTAAAACTTTTAAAAAATTTAGCTAATTTTCGCTTAGTTACTTTAAAATTCCATTCTGATATGCTAAATTTAAAAATTTCTGCTGTAAGTTTTCTTTTCCCCACTTTTATATCGATGTTCAATTATAATTTATTAATTCAGCAAGGCTGAATTGTATTTTTTTTTTAATTTTTTCCCTTTATTACTTCAAAATTTAATTCAGCTCTGATAAATTTAAAAAATTCTATCATTAACTTTCTTTTCCCTACCTTCGTATCCACACTTAGTTCTATTTTCTAAATTCAGCTATGCTGAATTAGGAAAAACTCATACATCAAGTATGATCAAGTCTGTCATATGAAACAATATTTAGCTAATTTTCCCTTAATTACTTTAAAATGCATTTCAGCTATGCTGAATTTTCAAATTTCCACCATAGATTTTCTTTTCCATATATTTGTACCAATATTTTATTATATTTTCTCAATTCAGCTCAGCTGAATTCGGAAGAACTCATATATCAAGTAAAATCAGATTTTATTTTTTTTTTTTTTTTTACTAAATTTAACTAATTTTACCTTAATTACCTCAATTCAATTCAGCTCTGTTGATTATAAAATGTCTGCCATAAAAGTTTAATTTCCGTACTTTCATATTTATATTTAAATATATTTTCTCAATTAATCTAAGCTTAGTTATAAAAACAAGGAAATTTTATTTTTTCATTAAATAAGCCCCCTTAAGGTATGCTAATCAATTATAGCCAATTCGAAAATCAACACAAAAAAACAAACTCATGTTTATTACAAACACATTAACAAATTTAATAAACACACACATAGCATTGTATAATTTTATGTATGTGTTAGTAGCAAATTTAAATGCAATTTACTCAAAATAAAGGAAAAAATTTAAAAATCTGTAAATCTGCAAAACGGCTAAAAGGAAATACCTTTCAAATAATATACGTTTAGTCAAAATCGGGATAAAAGGGTAGAACAAAACATCGGTCACAAGAAATCGCCTAGCCTAGTAATATTATAGATGAATAGAATGTTTTCCTTTTATTGCATTAAGATTCAATTCAGCTCTGCTGAATTTAAAAATTTCTACTGTAAATTTTCTTTTCTCTACTTTCGTATCGATAATTCAGCCAAGCTGTATTGGAAAAAACTGATAAATCACGCATAATTAAATCTTATGGGCCGTATGGAAAAAAATTAAAGTGTACTTCAAGTAGACTTCATCATTAATTTTGCATAAAAAACATACTTAAAGTAGATTTAAATTTTTTTTCTTTTACTGAATTTAGATAATTTTCCCTTAGTTCAATTCAACTCTGATGAATTTAAAACTTTCTGCTGTAAATTTTCTTTTCTTTATATTTATATCCATTTCAATTATATTTTCTTAATTCAGCAAAGCTGAATTGCGAATTTTGTTATTTTTTGCCTTTATTACTTCATAAGTTAATTCAGCTCTGCTTAATTTGAAAACGTCCGTCATAAGTTTTCTTTTTCCAATCAATATCAATTTTTATATAAATAGCTTTATTTTCTGAATTCAGATGAGCTGAATTAGGAAAAACTCAGACATCCTTTGTAGTCTAGTGTTAAATCTTTTACTAAATTTAGCTATTTGCCCTTAATTACTTTAAAATGCAATTCAGATTTGCTGAAATTACAAATTTATACCATAATTTTCTTTTCCACGCTTTAATGCCCATACTTAGTTATATTTTCTCAATTCAGCTAAGTTGAATTCGAAAAACTCATATATCAAGTATAATTAAATATTAAATTTTTACTAAATTTAGCTGGTTTTCCCTTAATTGCATAAAACTCAGTTTAGCTCAGCTGAACTTAGAAATTTCTGCCATAAAATTTCTTTTACTTTTATAATCATATATAATTATAATGTCTGAATTCAGCTTAGCTGAATTAAGAAAAACTCACAAATCAAGTATAATCCAATCTTATACTAAACAATCTATGGCATCATCATAATTGATTTATAACTTCAAACTAAATTAAATTTTTAACCAAAAAATTATGGAGGAAAAAATACCAGTTTCATTTAACACATTCGACTTTAACATTTACACAATACTACCACCACAAATAACCACAGTCATTTGCACTTCACAGTACAGGAAAATAAGCAAAAACAAACTCAAATCTAAATTTACAGGCTAGGATTTGTCAACCTTGTTTAGTTGTTTTTTGCTGGCTATATGACGCCATTTTTACGTTCACATACCGAATAAAATAGAAAAAAGGGGTTTTGTTGTACTATTGTTGAAGTGGCTGAGTGAGTGAAAACAAAGAAGATGGCTGTGTAAAAAAATTTTAAGTAAAGTATAGAAAAATTCCACTAGACGTTGATTGTATACTTTGAAGGTTTAGTCGTAAAAAAATTTAATTTTAGCTATAGCGTCATCATCATCATCCACAATCATCCTCATCAGCAGTAGTTTTTCGACAAGTAGTAGCGAGTGACAAATATAATTCCATATATGAGTAGCAAATGATGACGTATACTTTTGTCGCGTGTTTCAAAAGAAACAAAAACAAAAAAAAAAGAGCTAGAAAAACATTTTCACGTTATGTTGGCACTAAAAGTGTCTTCGTGTGTGTTGGTATATAAGATGATATAAAAGTATGGCTGTATATAAAAAAAAAAAAAACAATTAAAGAATTTTCAAATGAAAAAATTCAAACTCTGTTGACTCATTGCCGGTTTTTTTTCCTATTTTATACTTTAAGGTAGAAGAAGAAAATCTTGCGAACTTCTATTTATTTTAGCGTGTTTCCTAGTTTGCTTTCATTAAAAATATTAATGACTTTTGCTAACGCAAAAAAATTCTTCTTAATTAAATTTTAAAATTATTTTTTTTTTCTTAGTGTTTATAATCTTTCTTTATGTTATATAGAGTTGACAAAGTTGACAGTTATAATTTTTATAGTTAAGATAAACTTACCATTTGTTGTTGATTTTTAGGTTTTTTATGTAGATCGGGGACCTTAAAGGAAGTTACGGCCTCTATTACCTCGGCCAGTAGAAGACCATCCCGACAATCGGAGGAGAGGTCATTAACTTTCTTTTTAGATTTACTGCGCTCCAAATAGTAGTTTGCCCAGTCGGTGTAGATCTGTAACAGAAATAAAATAACAAGAAATAAATTAGTTAAATAAAATATTAAAGATTTGTTCATTAAATCTAAAAGATTTAAAATTAAGAATCATGAAGATTTATATGTAATTTTTCTTTAAATTCGCTTTTTCTAAAAGAAATACGTCTTTTCCGTGCATATTGTATTGTGTGTTGTAAACTAATGAATCAGCTGATTTTTGTTTTGTTTTACATCAATTTGAAAACTATACACATCAAAAGGAATTTGAAGATTAGAAAAATGTCGAAAATCCTGAATTTGCCTATCGGTCCATCTTTATTATTTATTTATTTATTTTATTATTATATTTATTATTTTGGTCCATTTTTTATTATTTATTTTAATGCTCCGTTTTTTATTATCTATAATATTAATAGGCTAGGCGATTTCTTGTGACCGATGTTTTGTCGTACAATTTTATTCCGATTTTGACCAAACGTATATTATTTGAAAGGCTTTTAAGCCGTTTTGCGGATTTACAGATTTTTAAATTTTTTCTTTATCTTGAGTAAATTGCATTTAAAGTTGTTACAAACACATATGTAAAATTATACATATGCTATGTGTGTTTTCTTAAATTTGTTAATGTGTTTGTTAATGAGTTTGTTTGTTATCTTTATTCACAATAATAATAAACCATAAAAGTGTTGGTTTGTGAATTGGCTAAGCTGAAAAATAAAGCTGCCTAGAAATTGTACTCGAATTTCGAGCGCTGGAATCTGCTAGTTTATTTTAATTAATAGTGACCACAAAATGAAAAATAAAATTAAACAGCTCAACAATCAGCTGTTTTAGTCTTGTAAATGTTTAGTATTGTTAATTTACTACGCCTTTTGCCCTTGTACTTTAACCACAGCGTAATAAATTTTCATTTCATACATTTTGTTGTTGCGGTGTTGTAAATAATAGTACTTTTCCTATATCTACAACATTTACAAGGGGTACAAGTAAAATTTAAATATTCGGATAATTGAAATTTATGGAAATTTATTAGAGCATTTCACCAAAAAAAATTTTTTAAGCGAAACTAAAGTGTAATAGCCCAAAATATTCTTGAGAATTTTTCAAGATTTTTTGGAAGCCGGTAAAAGGAGTCACTGAAATGGATTTTATCCAAAAGAAGTAAGACACGTGGAGTGTTACCAAACATATACATTAATGAAGCAAATGCTACAAACACAACGACCACAACAAGAAAAACAATTACAGCTATCAAAAACAAGAAACAAAATTTAGAATAGTAACAACACCAAGACCAACATTGAAAAATCATATTTTTATTCAAAAGTTTTTTACATTTCCATTGAAATATTGGGACTTATTGAACCGATTTTAATGCTTTTAAATAGCAACTTCCACAGGATGTCAGTGAGTCATTTTCTTTAAAAATGAGGAACCCAGCGTGATCATGATTTCCACAGACGGACAGACGGTCATCTCTATATCAACTCCGCTTGTTATAAGGATCAAGAATATATAATTTATGGAGCCCAGATTTTTTCCCATTAATTTTATTATATACCCTCTGCACACTGGTGTAGAGGGTATAAAAATTAGGTTATAAAACATATTTTTTAATTTTCTCTGTTGTGATTTATTTCCAAAAGGTCAGATAATTGTACCAGCTCAAACCGAGCAATAAAAAACTAATTATTGTACCACAGATCAATAATACATAAAAAAAACTAACATACATAAGGTAAAATGTAGTTGCGATTAATCAGTTAATATTTCACATGCGATTACAGTTCCATCTAGCGGACTGTAGCAAAAACAAAAAGCTTTTCACATTACAAGATGTTTAATAGATCTAAGCTATATAATGTAGAACAAGTAAGAAAATTATAGTCGGTCTAGACCGACTTTATGATACCCTATACCATGCGTTTAGAGACCCTATCTCTCAGGCCCAACTAACTGGAAATAGAAAATGAGCATAAACCAAATTTGAGTGGGATTTTTATTAATTTTTTTGGCTGCAGATATGAAAAAGTTCATATCGGACGCTATATCTATATGGGGACTAGGTCCAAAAATGGACCGATCCTGACCATGTTTGCTAAAGTCTTTTGTGTTTTGCAAAAATATATACAAACAAAATTTGAGAAGAATCCGTGCAAAATTTTTGTTTTTTGATAGATTTAAGTGAAGATCGGAAAGCAGCTCTACATGGGGCCTACGGCTAAGAGTTGTCCCATAGGGATCATTTTTGGATTACTAATTAATGGATGTAATAAACACATACAAACCCAGTTTGACTAAGTTTTATATGACAATTTGGATCTTATGGCAATTTAAGTCGATTTCATAGTGGTCATTTATATGGGGGCTAGGTCTGAACATGGACCGATTCTCACCAATTTCAATAGCGTTCATCCAATGGCCGATAAAAGCTTATATACCAAATTTTATCAAAATATATTCATATTTGCGACCTGCAGTTTGATTACAAGCTTTACATGGACACACAGACGGACGGACGGACGGACATCGTTAAATCGAATCACAAAGTGATTCTGATTCGATCGGTATAATAAAAGATGGGTCTAGGGCAAATATTTTTGGTAGTTACAAACAGCAGCACAAAGTCATTATACCTAAACCACATAGTGGTATAGGGTATAAAAAGCTAAAAGTTGGCAAAAACTCGGCTTGTTCGTACTAACTCGCGTATAAAAAAAAATTCCTCATGTTCTTCATTTAAATATTTGAGAAAAATAGTTGCTTGAGCATGAGTTGAAGTAATAGGCAGAAGGATGCTGCAGATGAACAAGTCACTTTGTTCGAAAGTAGCTACTCCATCTAGCGCTGTCTCAAATTTTCTTCATATTTCCCTTATATTGCCAAAGTATTTTTTTTTTATTATCAGAAAATCTATAGGTACGTGATCTCACACCAAACAATAAAGAACTAATTAAAAAACATCACACTTAGAAATCTTACGGACTTTAGACAGACCTCTTGCAATTCTTATATGATGCTGCTAAAAAATATCACAAACGAATAACAATTTAGTTTCAATTGACCTAATACTGGCTAATTTTCTACTTTTACAGTCTTTTAACTCTTTAAAGGCTTACGTTTGGTCTACTATTTAAATAACATTTTCTTGTGGTTTCTATCACATCTGCGAAAGAAAAAATTTGAAATAACTGAAAAAGAGGCAATAAACAGACCTCCGCAGAAACAATGCCAAAAAAATTTTAAAACAAAAATCAATTTAAAATTAAGATCAGAGGTTTTTTGTTTACAAATTATACAGAGATTTTAATTAATTTAGATTAATTTCTAACTCAAGCAGAAAAAATAATATTTTTTTTAATTGGAAAATTTCCAAACCTTAGATGCTAAATTTCGCGATTCACAAATTTTTTGGATATAATATAATATATTACCTCAATACTTATTAGCCAGGTGATCTGATTAGTTAGAAATTCTATCAAAAATGAATCAATAAATTATTTTACGTAAAAACTTACTGAATTGGTGGTTCTTATTAAAAATTTTTTTAAATTTTTAGTATTTTCATCTTCAAGTGAACGAATACTTTTTTTTAGCAAGTGTATGTATAAAATACGTCCTACGTCTTTTTTAATTCGCCTGATTTATGTTAGTATAGTTTTAAAATATCGAATATTACAAGTTATCACGGAATTGCCCCAATTTTTTGATTTAAAGAAATACTGAGTAATAAATCTGGGAAAATGCTAATCCCAAGCAAAATATATTTATTGAATATGTATATACGCGTACATATAATTTGCTGAAAATTTAATTAATATCTTTAAACATTTTATTGAAGTTTTATTTGACATTTCCATCCAGGAAATGAACCCAGGATTCTTTTGTTACAATGCGCACATATCAAAGCGGAGACAAGAAATGTAAATATAATTTCAAAATAATAGAATTTAAAATATTTATACGTTGATTTTGCAACTTCTGTGACTATTAGCATCTGTTAAGCTAACTAAGTAAGGCCAATAAAAATCTCAAAAATCTCTAAAATTATGATAAATTTCTATAGTGCTTAAAGTTAGATGTACAGCCCACTCAGATCCCCTTATGAAGTCCACAAGATCTCTTAGTGGAATATCTCCTATGCAGCCCAGATTGTCAAATAATTCTTGCCCTACATACCGAAGCGTTGTTCGTTTAATCCTCGGCAATCGTATGGTAGATGCTATACTCACAATATCAACCATGTCTAAAACAGAGTACCAATCTTCCGTGATAGGTATTTTGGTTAAAAAATATTCCCTTGGCTTATCACCAGTAGCAAAAGTTTTGTAAATGAAGAAACTTCAACGTACATTTCCCCTTGTTAATGTTTACTTAAATAAAATTACATAATTTATTTTATTTATTTATTTAATAACTATGTAATAATAAATTATTACAAAACAAGTAAGAAAATTATAGTCGGTCTAGACCGGCTATACGATACCCTATACCATGCGTTTAGAAACCCTATCTCTTAGGCCCAACTAACTGGACATTGAAAATAAGCAAAAACCAAATTTGAGTGGGATTTTTATTAATTTTTTTGGCTGCAGATATGAAAAAGTTCATAGCGGATGCTATATCTATAAAGGGACTAGGTCCAAAAATGGACCGATCCTGATCATGTTTGGTAAAGTCTCTTGTATTTTGCAACAAAATACAAAATTTGAGAAGAATCAGTGCAATATTTTTGTTTTTTAATAGATTTAAGTGAAGATCGGGAAGCAGCTCTATATGGGGTCAAAGGGATCATTTTTGGACTACTCATTAGTGGATGTAATGAATGCATACAAACCCAATTTGAGTAAGATCTATATGACAATTTGGATCTTATGGCAATTTATGTCGATTTCATATGGGTAATTTGTATGGGGGCTAGGTCTGAACATGGACCGATTCTCACCAATTTCAATAGCGTTCATCCCATGGCCGATAAAAGCTTATATACCAAATTTCATCAAAATATATTCATATTTGCGACCTGCAGTTTGATTACAAGCTTTACATGGACACACAGACGGACGGACGGACGGACGGACATTGTTAAATTAACTCAGAAAGTGATTCTGATTCGATCGGTATAATTAAAGATGTGTCTAGGTCAAATATTTTTGGTTGTTACAAACAGCAGCACAAAGTCATTATACCCAAACCACATTGTGGTATAGGGTATAATTATATTAAGTAAGCACTAGCTGCTAAGGCCATCGGCTCTTTATAAAATTTATATAATTTAGTTAGCCCTAAAAATATGTAATAATTATTTTATTTTTAAAATATTACAATTTCTAATAAATATACGAAATGAGATTTTAAGTTCCTAAGTAAACGTTTCCTAGGTTAGAAGCCCAGGATAAAAGATTCTCGCTTGGCAACTGCTCACAGCTAGCAGGAGCGGATTTGTTTGTAGCATATATAAAATGTAATGTCTGTGAATAACTTATGTCACAAAAGCACCTCTCTTACCAAGAGATGCAAATTCACCCAAGTCGCTAACAATATCATTTGAAATGGTCTCTGAAAGAGCTACAAACGTGATTACAGGAGGTATTTCCTCTAAAGTTAAAATGTTTATATATAACAAATAATTTTGCAATATAATTTATTAAAACAAGTAAGAACATTATAGTCGGTCTAGACCGACTATACGATACCCTATACCATGCGTTTAGAGAACCTATCTCTTTGGTACAACTAATTAGATATAGAAAATAATCATAAACCAAATTTGAGTGCCATTCTTATTAATTTTTTTGCTTTGAAAAAAATTCATATCGGATGCTATATTTATGTGGGCACTAGGTCGAAAAATGGACCGATCCTAACTATACTTAGGAAGGCCATTTATTGTTTGGAAGAAAGTCTACAAACTAAATTTGAGAAAAATCTGTGCAATATATTTGTTTTTTCGTAGCTTTAAGTGAAGATCGGGAATTAGCTTCATATGGGGCCTATGACGAACTATTGTCATATAGGTTTTATTTTCGGACTAGTGTTCATAGGTGTTATTTGTATGGGGACTAGGTCTGAATATGAACCGCTTTTCACCAATTTCAATAGCGTTCGTGGTATGATCAATAGAAGATTACACATCAAATTTCATAAAAATATATCCACATTTCCAACCTGTAAGCTTACGTGGACACACAGACAGACGGACGGACGAACGGACATCGCTAAATCGGCTCAGAAAGTGTGCCGAAGTCAATCAGTATAATAAAAGGTGGATCTAGGTCAAATATGAGCACAAAGTCATTATACCCTGACCGCATAGTGGTACGGGGTATAATAACGTCTCTCTCAATTAGTTCTAACTAATCTATTTATGGCAACATTTTCCGATTTATCTGTGATTTAAGCACATTTTTTACTTTATAAAGGATAGCTGAATATAATCGAGGAATATTGGAAAAAAGGCGCATATTAAAATGGCTGTTCTGTAAATTTGTTCACTTTCGGTTAGGGTCTGTTAACCCCAGACAAATAACCTTCCACCCAACCCCTTAAAACTTAACCATACGCCGCACAGTGGCGCCCGTAGAGCAAACGAAGTTGCAAAAATCAAAATTTTCATGTGCGCCGACGAAGTTTTGAATAAACCCATGTTATAGGAAACTTTTCAACGATTTCAAATATGCTACTCTTAATAATATCACATTTTTAGTTTAGAAATATAACCGTTCAAAGTTGACCGACTTTCGGTTTTCAAAAAAACACACAATTTTTAGTCAATTTGTTGCGATTTAAGGTGTAATATCACGAAAAATAGGTAACGAATCGCCTTATTTTTTATTTGTATTGATTGATGTATTTATTAAATGTATAATGATAAAAAAAAAATTAACTGTTTGCTTTGTGTTTCTCCTGGTAAATCACTATTTAAAAACTATCCGTTTTTTCACTATTTTTCAACTTTGACGGAAAATAAAAAAATCTTTATTTTTCTATATTTGCCATATTTGCAAAACATGTTCTTTGATTACTTCTTTACATAATTCAAAAGGTTTTATCTGCCCGTACGTGCCCGTTTGGCTTCTAGAGGTAAAAAAGGTTAAAAAGACATGGTTGCAGAAATTGTATGGCGTGCATCCCTTACATGTTTTGACTGACAGTAGTTTGATCTAATAGTTTGAAAATTGCATTGTAAGTCGGTTGTCTACCTGTGAGCCTCTGCTAAAGTCTACTCCCCATATTCTGTTACAGGCACAGGATGCACAAAAAACTACTCATTGAAATTCGCAGGTACGCACCTCACTTAAAAATTACTTTGGAGTACAAATGGTCAAGAACAATATTGACTTATGGTCCCTCCAGGTAGGCACAAATCTTATTTAGACACGAGCATAATATCAAAATTGCATTATTCAGCCTAAATCCATATGTATGCAGGGAATAGGTAAATTTTTAGGCATGGTAGCATAAGCCTATATATTGCAAAATAAGCATAATGCGTGGATTAGTCTACGACTGAAAGTTGGCGCAACAAGTACTGAAACCATGGCGTTAAACAATTTAAGTACTGAAAACATGGCGTTGAACAATGTAAAATTATTTGAACTGTTTAGAAGGTCAGCCATACCAAAGTTTTTCACGGAAGCTGCTTTAGAAGAACTTGATAGCTTATACGGAAATATTGAGAGAAGCGAAATTATAAAAAATTATTTTTATCTGATATATGCAAATATTAAGGCAAAATGGGTGAAATCTAATCGAACCATTCAGAACTTCAACTCCAAATACGAGGACTGGCTTAATGAAGACACCATCCTGGATATATTGGCAGTAGATAAACCCACCACATCAACCAGAGGAGCAAAAGGAAGGCCAGAAAAAAATATTGAGGAATGTTCAATTTTCACAAGAAAGAGTAAACTTGCCAATGTCACCAATGACTTGACCACAATGCATTTATCGGACGCGCTGTCTATTAAATAAAAAAAGGGTAGTGAAGGAGTTAGGTCACAGATTACAAAATCTGTTGCTGATGCAAGCCCACTGCGACTAAAAAGGATTAAGGAAAGCATTCCCACGCCCACAAACGCACACATTAAAAAGTATGGTTCTGAAGAAGCCTTGGCCTTGTTTATGGACTTACAACTTTCCAAAGAAAAATATGAGATACTACGGGCATCCTTGATGCGACACGGGGCTGACGTTTTACCAGGATACAAGCATATTACGCAAGCCAAAATAAATTCACGACCACTGCATACGGAGTTTACGGAAGTCTCTGTGAAAGCCAATCTGCAGGATCTCATGGGCCATACAGCAAATCGGTTGTTGGAGAGTCTTCCTGAAAATGAGCTGAAAATTTTTCCTGAGAAACTGGCATTGATCAGCAAATGGGGCTGCGATGGATCATCCGGACAAAGCGTTTATAAGCAAAGGATATCTTCCGATGACGCTACAATATCGGACGGAAATATGTTTATTGCATCTGTTGTTCCTTTGCGGCTAAAATCTGATGTTTCCCTACACTGGAAAAATCCACGTCCGTCATCAGTGCATTATTGCCGACCAATAATGTTTCAGTTTGCAAGGGAATCGGCAGAACTCATAAGGACCACGGTGAAGGACATTGAAGAACAAATAAGCAAGATTAAGCCTACAAAGCTGCAAATTGGAGAAGGAAAATATATTGAATGCAATTACGAGTTCCACTTGACCATTGTTGACGGAAAAGTCGTAAGCGAACTGACAGGAACAACCTCAACATTGTCATGCCCGATTTGCAAAAAGAGTCAGAAGAACTTTGGTAATTTAAACGATTCTACAAACGAGGAGAATTACGAATATGGAATGTCACCATTGCACGCAAGGATAAGGTGTATGGAGTTCTTGCTAAAATTGGCGTATACCCTACCACGAGAGGAGGAAAACTTCGATGAAAATACATCAATAAAGGATAAGGAAAAGATCAGAAAGAAGCAAATACGGGATGCTTTTTTTAAACAAGTTGGACTAAAAGTAGACTGTCCCAAGCACGGATATGGTAACTCAAACGATGGAAACACTTCTAGGAGATTTTTTGAAAATGATGAGGCAGTAACTAGAATCACTGGAATTGACAATCAAATCGTGAAAAGACTGGGAACGATCTTAAATGGTTTAAACTGCAAAGAAAATGTCAATTCTACAAAATATGGAGAATATGCATCGAAAACTGCATCTCTTTTAGCAGTAATGTATCCACAGAAGAAGTTGACCCCGACTGTCCAATATTGGCGCATGGCAAAGATATAATTGAGTACCAGTCTTTGCCAATTGGAGAGCTTTCTGAAGAAGTACAGGAGTCTCTTAACAAATTTTATAAAAAATATAGATTGCAGAACACATTCAAAGCATCAAGGGTAAGGCAAAATGAGGACCTCTTCAACATGTTGGCAGCATCTTCCGATCCACTTATTTCTTCCCTGCGGCAAGTGAAGTCACGAATAGAGTTAGAAAATAATTATAGTTTAGAAATGATTAGTCTTTTAGATATACCTTCTCTTACGAATTGTGATGAATATTTTACAGAAAATTGAAAAAATAAATTTAAAAAAGAACTAATTTTTTTTTAATTTGTTGGGTAATAATTTAAAACATAAAACCCTAAAGAAAAAAAATAAAAACAATCTAAAAATGTAAAAATAATATTTTTTAGTTACCATAAAATTGATTTTTCTACTAATTTTAACTCTGATAACTCATAAGTAGGCCCCTACAAAGCATAGCACCTTTCCAAACGCTCATTTCACAGGCTGAACAGCTATCTATAATATGCTGTTTAAACTGTTCAATTATGTTATTCGGTTCAAAAGATATGAGTTTTGCAACAAAAAAACTCAAATGGCGCCACTCTGCGTCGTTATGACAAGTACTTTTTTGGGATATATAATACGGGCTGTAAATATCTGTTTTTGGAAATTTTTAAAATATACTTACATTAGACAAGTATTTATTAATAAAAAACAATACTAAATTTTGTTATAAAATCATATTTTCTGTAATTAATTTTTTAAAATGTACTACCTTTTCAGATCACATTGACAATTTTTATTCAGTAGTCGTCGATTCGAATCAAAGTTCAGCATACATACCTCTAGGGCTGTACAAGGATTACATATTGTTATTAAAATTTTTATTTATGAAAATAATTTTTTTTTATGATACTGAAAAGTAAAAAAGTTTTATCAATCAAATTAAAACTTAACATAGCTTGAGAGAAAGGGACAAAAAATACAGATGGTGATGGTACGTTAAATCTACATTTCAAATAAATTTTAAAATGCAACATATTTTTAGGGTTTATCTATAAATTTTTCTAGATAACTATTTTAAAGTTCATGAAATTTAAATTTATCTTTGGCACAAAAAGTATGTTAAATTTTTATACTGCTAAATATCGAATGCTAATAATATTAATAGGCAAGGCGATTTCTTGTGACCGATGTAACTTTGTCAGTTTTAAACCGATTTTGACTAGACATACCTCAGTTGAAAGGTATTTATTTTTAGCTGTCCACTAGGTGTACAGAATTGCACCGTCTGTAACATCTTTTTTGAGTAAAATTCATTTAATATTGCTAATAGCACATACATAAAATTATGCAATGCAGGGTGTGTATGTATTAAATTTGTTAATGTGTTTGCAAAAATTGTGTATGAAGAGCCCTGTGTTGATTTGAAAAATAATTTTGGACATAAACCAATAACGACAATAATGTAATCGAGTTTCATTATAATAATTACATATCACAGGCCCTGTGTTGAATTGTGATTTGCCTTAAAATTAGTATACCTTTAGGTGGCATAGAAGGTGGTACAAATATCTTTAGGCTCCTATTTCTGTGTATTCAACAAATATTTATAATAAAATAAATTTAATTTATTAAATAGATTAAGAAAACATTGAAAGAAATAAATTAAATGAAAAAATACAATTTGTTAGAATTTGCACTCGAATTTTTTAGGGCTGGGCTTTGTTAATGTTAATTTAACATACTTTAACAGTAAGTATCAAAAGTTATAGAATAATAACATTGATATTTAATTTGATGTTAATATTTGACAATTTGTGTTCGTAGAGTCGGACAATTTTTTCCAAATTTAAATGTAAACCAAAACAAAACATTTAATAAAAATTCACTGCATGAGGAAAATATTACATTGATTCATTTTATTCGAATTAGAAATCATCGTCCAAAAAGCCATCGGCATTCAAAAAAAAATTTTTTTTTTAAATTTTCTGACCAAACAAATCAAGAAATAGTATATGTTTTTCTTATGTAAATGTTTTAAAATTGATGTGAGTTTAGTATTTTATTAAGCCCTAAAAGTACCTCTAATATATATACCGGTTAATATCAAATGTTAACTTAACAGACCTGAACAGAGAGAGGCAAATGATACATAATGACCGTATAATATAAAATTAATCCCTTATTTTGTAATTAAAATTTTATATTAAATTTGAAATATATAATTTTTATTTACATATATTTAAATTTATAGCTCTTCAACTACAAAATTAAGGCTGCCAGAGAACATTTAGAATGCCTTTAATAACTCATGCAACCATGTGTTTCTAATGCATTTTCCCTACATTGTTCGTTTAATAGTGTCCTTAGCAATATTCCATTAGAATCTTAAATAACCTTTTGCAGCTATTAGAAACTCATTAGCCAAAGACATAAACTACATATAATTTCCTGGGGTCTTGTATGCTTGCTGGTTGCTGCTTGCCGCCAGTATGCAATATTTGGGCAGCATATTTTAAATACAATCATTAGAACCGTAAGACAATATTAATAAATATTCTATGAAATTAAACAAACTATTAGACGCAAACTTTCAACACTCCTAAAAAAAAAACAATTATCTTTAGGAAATCTCTCAAGTTTGAAAAATAAAGTTATTTGGTTTTGGAAACCATAAGAATCTTTTGAGAAGAAGACTAATAATAAAATAAGGAAAATTGTTTTTAGCCACATGCCCAGCCTTGCAAAATAGGAAAGACTTTTAGCTTGAATAAACCTTTTTTGTTGAAGATGCAAGAGAGCATCTTAATTATATTCGAGAGTTAATTTAGAAATAGAAATTCTTCTACACAAAAATTTACTTGTGTTTGAAGTTGTTTAGAAACAGAAGTGTTTTATCCAGATTTTTATTATTGTTTAAGGTCAAGTGATTTTTATTTGTTGTGGAAAGAAATTTCATATATATATTGTCTGTGGTTTTGAGATAAAATTATTCTATATTTTTGTGGGTTGATGATAAACACAATCCTTTTTAATTTCATGGCAGTAAATCAAATCTGTATAAACTAAAATTTGTTTAAATTTGTTTAAAAGGAAGTAAAAAAAAAATAATTTAAACTTTAATATATTCTAACAAATTTAGTAATCCCATAAATTTATTTCCTTTTCCATTACCGTCCTCTGTCTATGTGTGATACGGTAGACATTTTAGTTAACAATTTCCACATATGACTTGGCTTTTAAACATAAAATGGCATAAGCATTGTTTTAGATACGAGATTTGATGAGCATTTATATAGCCATGGTGTTTAGGAGTTTATCCTGCCACACAGACAAAACCTATAAAATGGGTTTAGTCACTATATGATGCCTAAACCTGTGACTAACAGACTCATTTTAAAAGTGGGTTTTTTATATTTTTAAGAAAAGTTAATTGAAAATATGTTAGCTTTTAGAATAATGTTTTCTTTGTTCTTAAGTTTAGTTTAGAAATTCAATTAAAGTAAATTTTGTATAAATATAGCATTAAACAAACCTTGGCATAGTCGGCAATATTATCACAGGATCCTTGATAACTAACACAGCGACCCAACATTGTTGTAGTGGTTTGTAATTTGAAATTTCTCAAGAAATTTTTTTTTAGGAATTTTATGGAGTTTTAGACATTTTTATACAATTTTTTTTCTACTTTAGCACAGTCTTTTGTTATCATTATTGAATAGAATTTTTGTTTGCGATATCAAAACTTCCTGTTGTTAGAATTAATAAAATGTTTTTCATAAAAGTTTAGCTTAAATAAGGAACAAGTTTTTATAGCTTTTTTTTTAATTATGATTTAGTCTAAATAAAACATGCAGATTCCTTTAAGAAAACAGCCTTAAGGTACGTAATTTTTTATTATTTTAAACTAATAAATCTTTTTGTGGAGTTCAATTATTTTTCTTTTTATCAGCATAAAAGTTGGCAACATATTGTTGCATTATAATAGCCAGAGTGTAGGCCAACATTTTTACATATATATAACATAATCTAAAAAAAAATTATGACTCACATAATTTATGTGGGATACCCATATATGACCTATATCGATATATATATATATATATATATATATATATATATTCGATTATGGTACTATTGGCCATAACAAGTATATTTGACCAAGGAACCATACCATCATTTTCGAGCCAGCCGAAATATCTATCAAAAAATCGATATAGATATGGGTACCCCATATAATTTTATATTGCCTGCCAAAATTTTGATGAAAAAATCGATCTAGGTCGTATATGGCTACCCCATATAATAAATCGATTTTTCATCGAAATTTTGGAAGGTTTGAAAATGATTTTAGAGGTATAGTTTCTTGGGCAAAATTACTTGTTATGTCATAGTACCAAAAGTCGCGATGAGCCCATGGATATTTTTTCGACCCCTACAATTTGACCCACTCTATAATATATATATGGGGGATTTCATGTCAAGTGCACCAACTTTTGAAACCGATGTCTTCCGATCGGGATGAAGGTTAGTCCTATTGGATAGTAGTCCTATTGGATAGTAGGTTAGTCCTATTGGATAGTAGTTTAGACACAATTTTTCAACAAGATCGGCCCAGATCTCTCTGAGTTAGAGCGGATCAAAATTTGACATTTTGGCCAAACAGGTGTTTCTTCTCATCCATGTAACTTATTACCTATTGTTCTTAGAAAATTTTCTGCTAAATAGTTTAGATAGCTATTTATTCAATATTTCGGAAAAAAATACTTAAAAAAAAAAAAAAAAAAATTTGTAGACTTTTTTTTTTGCTAAATTAAAGCATTTCTTGCCTTTTTTTTCAAAAAGGGCATTTTTTTTTTTTTTTTTTCATAAGAAAGCTTAGGATTTTTTCTTTAAGAGCTTTTTGGTCGCTTAGTGGGATGGGAGTGGGATATCTATCAAAATAAATGTTTTGTAACTCAAGACAACGGTTTTAAAATTTTTCACAAATGCACTATTTTGAATTTTTTCCTATTTGTGTGTAAAACCTTACAAATAAAACTTATACTGAGAAACTAGACAAATTAACCTTTCCGAACGTATGTGACATAACTTCATAACATAACAGAAGAGAATGGTTATCTGTAACCTGAAACAGTTATTTGCAACATTTCAATCTGGCTTCACGAAATTAACCCAAATTTACCATGAAAATGTTAAACTGATGTGGAAGGAAATCAACTTAAAGTATTTAACAGATGATTCGGCAGAAGATTTACACGATTACCGCGATTGCCTTAAATTGGCTATGTGTCCTAATGCAACAACTTCTTGCCACTTAGGTGAATGTACCAATTGCCCGAAAAAAACATTCATTAAAGAAAATTTAATCAACTCTTTAGATCGAGAATATATAGAGGAGGTCAAATTTGATTATTGGATTCAGACTGACAGATGCACATTGAAAACAATCATTTTAAATGTGGATGATTTTGTGGAAGAAATGTGTACAGGATTGCTAAACTTGAGAAACCATGACTTTTTAGTCAAAGAGCAATGGTCATTCTTCAAGGATTTGAAGATACATTTGAAGTCTGGTGAATTCGTTATTTCATATGATTTCGCAGAAAACTATAAATATGTTCTTCAGGATGCCATACAAGCATTCCACATCAATAACGACCAAGCAACTATATTCACGGTAGTTATTTACTACATGAAAAATGAAAAAGTGGAACACAAAAGTATGTCAATCATATCCTACGATTTAAAACATGATAGCGTTGCAGTTTATGAGTACCAGAAGAGAATACTAAAATTTCTAAAATCTAAATTTACAGTAAAGAAGGTATACTACGTTTCGGACGGAGTCGTCAACATGTTAAAAACAAAAGTAGCTTGGAAAATCTTATGGCCCATGAAAAAGATTTTGGAATGCCAGCTGAGTGGCATTTTCATCCTACTGCTCATGGCAAAGGAGCATGTGATGGTATTGGAGCAAACCTTAAAAGAAATGCAGCGAAGTATAGCCTCCAGTGCTCTCATCAAGATCGCATCTTAGATGCGACTGCTTTATTCCATTGGGCAAAGAGTTATTGTAAAGAAACTAAAATAGTTTTTAGTAGCAAAGAGGATCATCAGGAAACATTGAAAACACTGAAGAGCAGATTCGATGCTGCGGTAACAATCGATGGCACCGCTCAATACCATGCTTTTATACCGCTTGTCGATGGAAGACTCAAGTTGAAAAAGTTTTCTGCCTGTATTTAATGCGATTTCTTTCCAAAGGCAACAAATAAACCAGCAGCGAAATCAACAGCTGAACCTAGTAACGCCAAGAAAGGATTGACAAAAAAAAAAACGCAGTAAATAAAGGCGACAAAAAAGCTGGATGAAGGACTGGGTATTTAAAAATTTACAAGACTTAAATACTTCATCAGCTACAATAAATTAAGTATAAAAATAGTTATGATATAAATGGATCTAATGTGATTAGGAATAAATTTTATTAAATTATTTATCAATTTATTTTTATTATTATTATTATTATTATTATTATTATTATTATTATTATTATTATTATTATTATTATTATTATTATTATTATTTTATATTGTTTCTTTTTTCTGAGGTTAACATATTGCGGGTATTACAGTATCGAAGGTATGAAATTTTAGTTAGGTATATTACATACCGTCGGAAAGTTTAATTTGTCTGGTTTCTCAGTGCATGATTTATTTGGTAGGTTTTAGAAACACTTAGACACAAATAGGAGAAAATTCAAAATAGTGCATATGCTAGTGCTTGAGTTACAATACATTTATTTTGATTGATATCCCACTCGCCTCCCAACCAAAATGCTCTCAAAGGAAAAAACCTAAGCTTTCTTTTGAGAAAAAAGGGGCCGTTTTTGAAAAAAAGTCAACAAATTTTTTATTTAGCAAAAATATAATATATATAATGCAATTAAGATTAAATTTTAATAAATTATTTATCTTTTTATTTTAAATATTATTATTATACATTAATTTAATTATTATTAAAAATTAATAAAAAAATAATAATTTTTCAACATTTCTATAGAAAAAAGCGATTTTTTTTCCTGAGGTTAACATATTCTGGGTATTACAGTATCGAGGGTATAAAATTTTAGTTAGGTATGTTATATACCTTCGGAAAGATTAACTTGTCCAGTTTCTCAGTATAAGTTTTATTTGTAAGGTTTTACACACAAATAGGAAAAAATTCAAAATAGTGCATTTGTGAAAAATTGAAAAACCGTTGTCTTGAATTACAAAACATTTATTTTGATAGATATCCCACTCCCATCCCACTAAGCGACCAAAAAGCTCTTAAAGGAGAAATCCTGAGCTTTCTTATGAAAAAATTAGAAAAAAAAATGCACTTTGTGAGAAAAAGGCAAAAAATGCTTTAATTTAGCAAAAAAAAAAGTCTACAATTTTTTTTTTTTTTTTAAGTATTTTTTTCCGAAATATTGAAGAAATATCTAAACTATTTGGGAGAAAATTTTTTGAGAACAATAGGTAATAAGTTACATGGATGAGAAGAAACACCTGTTTGGCCAAAATGTCAAATTTTGATCCCCTCTAACTCAGAGAGATCTGGACCGATCTTATTGAAAAATTGTGTCTAAACTACTATCCAATAGGACTAACCTTGGTGCAAATTTCATCCCGATCGGAAGACATCGGTTTCAAAAGTTGGTGCACTTGACATGAAATCCCCCATATATATAATATTATTTAATGCATAAGTGTAGGCAATGCAATATGCCCAAAAAATCCAGTAAATGTAGCCAATACAACTATTTTAATTAAAGGTTATCTTGTAACAAAAGGTACTTTTTTAATAAGTCGTACTTTTTTAATAAAATGTATTTGTTTTAAAGTTACTTTTTTTAATAAAAGGTACTCTTTTAATAGGACTTATTTTGTAATAAAATATTTTGAAAGGTACTTTTTTTCATTTAAAAAGGTCCTATTTTCATAGAAGGTATTTTTTTATAAATTGTACTTTTTTAAATAAAATGTACAATTTTAGTAAAAGGTACTTATTTTAAAAAAGTACTCTTTTAATAAAAGATACTTTTTTAACAAAAGGTACTTTTTTAGTAAAAGGTACTTTTTTAATAAAATTTACTTTTTTAATTTACATTTTATCAATTCTAAACGTCGAGCTTCTGTTTGTCCAAAATATCTGAGATTTGGATCCTGTATTGCTGATGACGACACAATGATTTGCAATATGATCGCGGATTTCTTTGCTACAACTTATTCCAAAATCACATTCGATAATACTTCGTATCCCTTTTCTTTATCACATTTATCGGGCATACATTTTTAATTTATCAGCAATGAAACTGATTTATTGAACTTAAAAACACTAAATTATTCTTTCAATTCTGGTGCTGATAGAATACCTAGTAGCCTTCTCAAAAATTGTGCTGAATATTTGTGCGGCCCACTTACTGCAATCTTCCATAAGTCTATTTACTTAAGTTATTTACCACTCGAATGGGAGAATTTTTATATAATTCCTATATTTTAAAATGGAATCAAACTTGAAGTATCAAACTATAGAGGAATTGCTAAATTGAATGGTAGTCCCAAATTTCTAGAAAAGATTTAAACTGATAGCTTATCACATCAAATTTCTTCACATATTAGCATGGTTTTCGCAAATCTCGTTCCACAACAACTAACATTCTGGAACTCACTACTGGCTAATTCCTTAGTGATAGGCAAGACAGTCAGACATCTTTCTAATCCAATATTATACAATAAAAGCTTTTCATTGTCCACAAAAATATTTAAAATTATACAGACTGACCTGAACAATACATTTGCCATTAGCACAAGTGAGAAAGTATTGTTTTTACTAATAACTGGGGGCAAAAGCAGTCGTGACAGACATGACAACAAACGGACATTTTTTTATTATTTGAAAAACACAGAAAAACTCTAAAGTTATTTTTAGGACAAATAAAGAACAGTTGTTAATGAAAGCTAATTTATTAATAAAGCTTACAAAAAACATGAATTCTAAAATAAATTGTAAGAGGTGTTTTTTAATGTGACAGACATGACACTGCTTTTATTTTCCAAATTACTTAACTACACTTTTCCTTTCTTACTGGAAAAATAGGGGCTATAAAAATACATCTAATAAACTATTGTCATACTTTCATGCCATTCGAACCCTTTTCTTTGAAATGGTATCAATAAAAATTATTTAAATTAAAATTTTAAAATTTGACCTATTATTGACCTTTGCATGGAATTACCGTACTAATGGCTTTTAAAATAAATGCAAATAGATGTAATTTATATGGATTTTAGTAAAGCATTCTACAAAGTAAACCATGATATTTTACTTTACAAATTATCACATATGGGATTTAGTATTGTGGTCCAAAAGTGGCTGAGTTCCCATCTATATAATAGTATACAACAAGTAAAGTTCAGAGATGTTACATAAAAATTCATTGAAGTCTCTTCTGCCGTTCCACAGGGAAGTCATCTGGGTCCCATACTGTTCACTTTATTTATAAATGATCTCCCGTCCATTATTTTGCATTTTAAATTTCTAATGTTACAGATGATGTCAAAATTTTTTAGTGCAGTGGGATATTGACAAACCTTCTCAATGGTGTAGAATAAATTTAATGGACCTAAATATTAAAAAATGTAACCACATGTCATTATTCAGAATTACAAAATTAGATTCCAGCTGTTATATTAATGACACAACACTGGAAAAAGTTCACAATATTATTGATCTTGGTATTTTGTTAGATCACAACCTTAATTTTAGAGATCACATTGCGTTAACTGTCAACAATGCTAATGGTGTTCTTGGTTTTATGAAACGCTAGTCCAAAGAATTTTCTGATACATATGTAACAAAATAATTATATACCTAATAATAATATACCTATACCTGAATAGGGATTAATTATATGGGATCCTTGCTATACCATTCATATAAACAGTATTGAATCAGTGGAAAAGTAGTTTTTAATATTTTGTTTACGAGGACTTGGATGGAATTCATATATGCTACCGCCATATGTTAACAGACTTGTTCTTATTCAGTTACCTACTGTAAAAAGTCGTCGAGTGATGCTGAGCATCTCACTTGTACTTGGTTTAATTCGAACTGATGTTGATTCTGTGTTCCTGCTTGTTAAAATTAATTTTTGCGTTCCAACTAGATTAACTCGTAACTTCCAGCTATTAAATCTAAAATATTGTAAATATCTCTGAGAGCGATGATGTTGTTAAAAGAAAAATTATTTTACATTTGAATACTTAATTTAACTTCTTTGTATTTCATATTTAATCTGTAAGGATGTTTAATCTATAGACTTAAAAAAAAATAAATAAATAAAAAAAAATAAAAAGGTAATTTAAAAAAAGTACTTTTTTAATAAAGCAAAAATTGTAAGAAAATGTACTTTTTAATGAAAGGTACTTTTCTAACCAAAAGACACATTTTTGAGAAAAGTTACTTTTACATAAAGGGCACTTTTCAATAAAAGGAACTATTTAATAAAAGATACTTATCTAATACAATATGCTTTTATAATAAAAGGTACTTTTTTAATAAAATGGGATTTTTCAAACAGAGGGTACTTTTTTAAAAGAAGCTGCCTTTTTAATTAAGGGTATTTTTTAGTAAATATAAAATGTAAAAGATTATTTTCTAAGGAAAGATGCTCTTGTAGTAAATGATACTCTTTGATACTTTTAGTAAAAGATACTTTTTGAAACTTTTTTATTTTACTAAAATGTTATTTTTAAATAAAAGGTACTTTTTATTGGAAGGACCTTTTTTAATGAAAGTTTCTTTTGTAATAAAGGTACTTTTTAACAGAAGTACTTTTTTAATGAAAAGTACTTTTTTAAAAAAGGTATGTTTTAATAAAAGCTACTTTTTTAACAAAAGGTACTTTTTTCATAAAAGGTTCTTTTTTTAATAAAATATACTTTTTAATGAAAGGTACTTTTTTAATAAAAGGTACTTTTTTAATAAATGGTACTTTTTTAAAAAAGGATACTTTTTTTTAACAAAAGGTACTTTTTAGATAAAATGGTACTTTTTTAATAAAAGGTATTTTTAATTAAAGGCAGTTTTTAAGTAGAAGGTACTTTTTTAATAAAAGCTACTTATTTAGTAAATGGTACTTTTTTTTAATAACTTTTTAATAAAGGTGCTTTTTAATAAAAGGTAATTAAAAAAAAAGGTAGTTTTGAAAAAAGTTATTTTTTTTAATAAAAGGTACTTTTTTAATAGAAACGTACCTTAAAAAATATTTGGTCTTTTAATAAAAGATGGTTTCTTAATAAAAATTAAATTTTTAATTAAAGGTACCTTCCAAATAAAAGGTTATTTTTTAATAAAAGTTACTTTTTCAATAGAAGGGACTTTTTTAATAAAGTCTGCATTTTTTAGTAAAAACATTTGGGTTTTTATCATATGGTTCTACACATCATGTTACACCAGTTACTTTTTGCATGAACATTTTAAAAGGCTCTTCATATTTTCTCTCACAACATTAGATCTACAAGACGCTGTATATTATTTTCAATACCCAACTACTAAATATGTTAGAAATTGTAAACCGAGTTTGAGGCTAATCGTTATATTAACAGAAGGACAGACAGACACCATCTCTAAGAGCTTTAAAAATTGTTGTGGGGGTACTAAATGTAAAAACAGATTTTTTTTTGCTTACATCATTTAGGCAATATTTACTTCCGTAATATAACATTTGTTATAAATATTTCCCCCAATCTTGTAATTTTTTCAAATTTAAGGTGTAGTTACCAATAATTGTTTATAAAATTAACAACTGCAATTTATTCTTGTCTTATACGGCAAATCTTACTTACAACTCTCCCCTTTTAGATAGGCTATAAATAAACTTCGTTTTATTTATATCAATGACATATTAATATATTATATCATCTAAATAAATTGTTTGCCAACACCACCTTTTTCTAATACCTCTTTATAGTTTAATGTTTATTTTAATGCCATTATATTTATTACAGAAATCAAAGCTTGCTTTTAGAAGATTCATGAAATTCCTTACTTTACGCCTTGCTCCGAGAACACCTTCAATACTTTTCTTAAGAAACACAATTATCTTACTAAGCAGATTTTCTGCTGATTTAACTTCCACAGAAAGGGACGTAGAAGAAATAGGTAATAAAAGCTATTAAGTCTTGAAAGCATATAATGCATATAGTTTAGGTTTTCTCGTTTGATAAATGATTTGAAATCTTTGTTGACAAGGGTAAACAACTATTTAACAAACTAAGCAATTATGCAAAAAGCTTCGGTCATCAAGCAGAAATGACTAAAAACCTGTTGTATATTAAGATTTGTTTAACCTTACAAACTAACTTACTGGTAAGGGTTGTTGGGTCTCCTCAATACTTATATATTACTCTATTCTTTTTTTCAATTAGCTAAGCAGGCGTTACCATTTACGCCTTAAAATATGTGTTGGCAAAAATGTCTTATCACTTATTTGAAAAAGGGTTGTATATTAATGTTGTTCCTTTTCTATATACAATATTGATAAAGTGTGGTAAAAAGTTTTCTCTTTGATAAAGTTAAGCCTTAATGTTTCTGACATACTTTTAGGTGTTTTGTATAAAATTGTATAAATATTTATTTTTATGGCGTTTTTGTAATGGGGCTGTTGAGGGCAGATAGGTAGCAAAAAAAAACCTTTTATGGCTTTCGGTAATTTATTTTTTATTTATATAGATAACGATTCATAATATTTTTTTAGAAGTTTTTTTAAGATGTAAAAAAGATTAAGAGCATATATTAAGGGTGGTAATAATAATGAGAATTTTATCATCGACTTATTAACACTCTTAAAATATTTTAAGAATTATATTAAGACATAAAAAAAATTAGTAAAAAAGAATTATTTAAAAAATTTTATATATGGGGGATTTCATGTCAAGTGCACCAACTTTTGAAACCGATGTCTTCCGATCGGGATGAAATTTGCACCAAGGTTAGTCTTATTGGATAGTAGTTTAGACACAATTTTTCAACAAGATCGGTCCAGATCTCTCTGAGTGAGAGGGGATCAAAATTTGACATTTTGACCAAACAGGTGTTTTTTCTCATCCATGTAACTTATTACCTATTGTTCTTAGAAAATTTTCTCCTAAAGAGTTTAGATAGCTATTTATTCAACATTTCGGAAAAAATACTTTAAAAAAAAAAATTTTGTAGACTTTTTTTTTTGCTAAATTAAAGTATTTTTTTGGCTTTTTTTTTTTTTCATAGGAAAGCTTAGGATTTTTCCTTTAAGAACTTTTTGGTCGCTTAGTGGGATGGGAGTGGGATATCTATCAAAATAAATGTTTTGTAACTCAAGACAACGGTTTTTCAATTTTTCACAAATGCACTATTTTGAATTTTTTCCTATTTGTGTGTAAAACCTTACAACTAAAACTTATACTGAGAAACTAGACAAATTAACCTTTCCGAAGGTATATAACATACCTAACTAAAATTTTATACCCTCGATACTGTAATACCCTGAATATGTTAACCTCAGGAAAAAAATCGCTTTTTTTATATAGAAATGTTGAAAAATTATTATTTTTTATTTATTTTTAATAATAATTGAATTAATGTATAATAATAATAATATTAAAAATAAAAAGATAAATAATTTATTAAAATTTAATCTTAATTGCATTAGATCCATTTATAACATAACTATTTTTATACTTAATTTATTGTAGCTGATGAAGTATTTAAGTCTTGTAAATTTTTAAATACCCAGTCATTCATCCAGCTTTTTTGTCGCCTTTATTTACTGCGTTTTTTTGTCAATCCTTTCTTGGCGTTACTAGGTTCAGCTGTTGATTTCGCTGCTGGTTTATTTGTTGTCTTTGGAAAGAAATCTCATTGAACAGAGGCAGAAAACTTTTTCAACTTGAGTCCTCCATCGACAAGCGGTATAAAAGCATGGTATTCAGCGGTGCCATCGATTGTTACCGCAGCATCGAAAACTAAAAACTATTTTAGTTTCTTTACAATAACTTTTTGCCTAATGGAATAAAGCAGTCGCATCTAAGATGCGATCTTGATGAGAGCACTGGAGGCTGTACTTCGCTGCATTTCTTTTAAGGTTTGCTCCAATACTATCACATGCTCCTTTACCATGAGCAGTAGGATGAAAATGCCACTCAGCTGGCATTCCAAAATCTTTTCCATGGGCCATAAGATTTGCCAAGCTACTTTTGTTTTTAAAATGTTGACGAGCTCCGTCCGAAACGTAGTATACCTTCTTTACTGTAAATTTAGATTTTAGAAATTTTAGCATTCTCTTGTGGTACTCATAAACTGCAACGGTATCATGTTTTAAATCGTCGGATATGATTGCCATACTTTTGTGTTCCAGTTTTTCATCTTTCATGTAGTAAATAACTACTGTGAATATAGTTGCTTGGTCGTTATTGAAGTGGAATGCTTGTATGACATCCTGAAGAACATATTTATAGTTTTCTGCGAAATCATATGAAATAACGAATTCACCAGACTTCAAATGTATCTTCAAATCCTTGAAGAATGACCATTGCTCTTTGACTAAAAAGTCATGGTTTCTCAAGTTTAGCAATCCTATACACATTTCTTCCACTAAATCATCCACATTTAAAATGATTGTTTTCAATGTGCATCTGTCAGTCTGAATCCAAGAATCAAATTTGACCTCCTCTATATATTCTCGATCTAAAGAGTTGATTAAATTTTCTTTGATGAATGTGGTTTTCGGGCAATTGGTACATTCACCTAAGTGGCAAGAAGTTGTTGCATTAGGACACATAGTCAATTTAAAGCAATCGCGGTAATCGTGTAAATCTTCTGCCGAATCATCTGTTAAATACTTTAAGTTGATTTCCTTCAACATCAGTTTAACATTTTCATGTAAATGCAAACTCATACTGTGTGAGTTCCGCTGCTTTCTACCAAAACGCAATGTTTTGGCCTCATTTGGGTTAATTTCGTGAAGCCAATTCTAACATCCTCGTGTTCAGATTGAAATGTTGCAAATAACTCTTTCAGGTTACAGATAACCATTCTCTTCTGTTATGTTATGAAGGTATGTTATATACCTTCGGAAAGTTTAGTTTGTCTAGTTTCTCAGTATAAGTTTTATTTGTAAGGTTTTAGACACAAATAAGAAAAAATTCAAAATAGTGCATTTGTGAAAAATTGAAAAACCGTTGTCTTGAGTTTCAAAACATTTATTTTGATAGATATCCTACTCCCATCCCACTAAGCGACCAAAAAGCTCTTAAAGGAAAAATGCTAAGCTTTTTTATGAAAAAAAAAAAAAAAAAAATGCCCTTTTTGAAAAAAAGGCAAAAAATGCTTTAATTTAGCAAAAAAAAAGTCTAAAAAATTTTTTTTTTTTTTAAGTATTTTTTTCCGAAATACTGAGGAAATAGCTATCTAAACTATTTGGGAGAAAATTTTCTAAGAACAATAGGTAATAAGTTACATGGATGAGAAAAAACACCTGTTTGGCCAAAATGTCAAATTTTGATCCCCTCTAACTCAGAGAGATCTGAACCGATCTTGTTGAAAAATTGTATCTAAGCTACTATCCAATAGGACTAACCTTGGTGCAAATTTCATCCTGAACGGAAGACATCGGTTTCAAAAGTTGGTGCACTTGACATGAAATCCCCCATATAACAAATTTTATTTTGTAACCAACTCGGCAAATTAAAAATAAAAAAATAATAAAAAGAAATCTTCACAAAAATATATTAAAATCTTTTAGAAGATAATTGAAAATAAAATAATTAACATGTGTTTTTTTATAAAACCTGCATCCTTGATTTTATTTTAAAAATAATTAGAAAATATTTATTTTTATACAATTTCTTATTTTTTTGTATATATAAAAAAATATAAAAGTTAATAAATTGTATTGAAGTTTTTTTTTTTTATAAAAAGTATATTAAGAAAACATAGCGTTAAGTTTCTTTACTTTATTCTAAAGATGAACATTTGATCTTGGTGCTGATTAAATGATAAATATCGAAAAAAAAGTTTTTTTTGTTTTGGTATTTATAAAAATGTAAAATAGTAAATTAAAAATATATGCAAAAAAAATTGTTTTTTTTTCAAGACCACAACAAAAAGCATATTGTGCCATGAAATGTGAATTAATATGCAAAGGCATTTGTTTCAAATTGATTTATATTTTGGATTTTTATATTGAAAATATATAAATAGTGTAACCCTCTGCTTGGATTCTCAGTAGTTTAGTTTCAATAAAGTTATATAAATTTAAGTTTTTACCGAACAAACTATCTACTGCCTTTGATTACTGATGGGGGTTGGTAACTCGACCCGAAACAGCTGTATAACCTGTCTTACGGAGAAAAGATCAAATTTTTAAGCAAATATAGATATTTTTTTTTGCTTTAGTTAAAGTAAAATCATTTGATTTAGAGCCTGATTAAATTCTAGTTTCAATGATTTTAAGATTCTATATTTTTTATTTGTTAAAATCGAAGCTCGAGCTGCTCGATTCGTAAATGAGCTGGTTGAGCCACACGAGTAATTTGAGGAGTAAAAACTAAGCATGCTAAACGTAAATAATTAGTACAATCTCTTTTTCAACTAGTGCTTATTTCGTGAATGGTAACACTTAGCTCATGTCTGATTTGACAGAAAATTAGTTTTATCCTTCCGCTGAACGAATATGGTTGTGTATATGCTTGAACAACGCTGGGAAATATTGCGACATTACTTTGAAAATCATGGTAATGTTCCAGAATGTATGCGAAAATTGCGTACGGATTTTGGAAGAAGAGAAGCACCGTCAGCTCCGTATGTTCGTTATCTTCTGAAAAAAGTGAAGGAAAATGGCATCCTCATCGATAAACCAAAGCTTGAAAAGCCAAAATCAGTGCGTACACCCGAGAATATTGCTGCTGTGGCAGAAAGTGTGCGTGAAGCGCCATCAACATCAATACATCGTCGCTCTCAAGAATTGAACATTTCGGAGGCATCATAGAGACGAATTTTGCATAAAGACCTTGTTATGACGCCATACAAAGTCCAATTGGTTCAGGAGTTGAAGCCAACTGACCATCCAATGCGTTTTCGCTTCGCTAAGTGGGCCTGCGATTGACTTACAGAAGATGCCGATTTTGCCAAAAAAAAAAAAATCATCTTTTCAGATGAAGCTCATTTTGATCTTGGCGGGTATGCAAACAAGTAAAATTGTCGCATTTGCGGCACAGAAAACCCGCACGCATACATTGAAATCCGATACATCCAAAATGAGTTACTGTTTGGTGCGGATTTTGGTCCAGAAGCATAATTGGGCCATTTTTCTTCGAAAATGATTAAGGAGTGGGCGTTACAGTCAATGGTGATCGTTATCGGGCCATGTTGAACGAATTTTTGTTCACAAAAATTGAAGAGGAGGATATTGGCAACATTTGTTTTCAACAGGATGGCGCTACGTGCCACACAGCCGAAGCTACACTCGTTATTCTACTCCCTGTTTTTGAAGGTCGCATTATCAGCCGCAGAGCTGATGTCGCTTGGCCACCTCGGAGCTGCGATTTGACACCGTTGGAAAATTATTTGTGGGGTGCCCTCAAAGATAAGTGTTACGCCAACAAGCCAGAGGCAATTGACGCTTTAAAGGACAATATTCGTGAAGCCATTGGTGAAATACAGCTGCACACAATCGATAATGTGCTTAAAAATTGGACCGATCGCGTAGGTCACTGCATGGCCAGCCGAGGCAGCCATTTGAATGAAATTATTCTACATTATTAACCGGAAGGATTGTACTTTCAAATGAAAAAAGAAATTTGAGATAATATTCAGTAGTTTTTTTTTTTATAGCATTTTCAAAAAAAAAAAGTTATTTGGCGGACCCTTTATTTTTTGGAATCATGCAAGCTAGTAATGTTATCTTTAAATTAAACTTGATTCGGACTGTCTTACTGGCATACAGTGGCCGATTAGCTTGAATTAGCGTTACGAAATTGGCCGACGAAGAGACTCCTGTTTTATGTTAATATGTTTCATCAACTTTGTGAAATGCTGAGTTATATCGATAGCTCCCTATCAAGTATACGCCAGGGGAAGAGCTTTGGCTCTGTATATTGATGGAGGGTTTACCAATAACTCATATAAACTTATGCAAGCTGGTGCAAACCTCGAAATATTTATATTTGGGTAATATTTACCCAACATACGACATTTTGCTATCTGCCCAAAAGAAGTGTTATTCACATAAAAAACAACCGACGAATGTTTCCTCTGTAAGAACTTCTGGGAGTTCAGGACACTCAATGTATCGGCAAAGCTTTACCAATTCTAAGCACAATATGGTAGATGAACATTTGTTTCCAGTTTGTATTGTGCTACTACAAGTAAAATTGGGTAGCTGTATACTCTGGAAAAATCCGTAACCATCAGCAACTCGGTATTGTAGACCTCTTAAAATAATGTTTGCAAAAGAGTGTGCAGATATGATTCGTCCCGAGATTGAAATTTTTTAAAATTGAACCCACGCGTCTGAGTTCTTTCCAAGTTCAGCATAATTTGCAGCTTCCTTGCAAACATGTGGCTAAAATGTCGAATGGCCTAGAGCTGATTACAAGCTTGCAGAGAAACGAAGATTTGCTTAAAATCGGACTATCGACCTTGCGTGGATGGATTCGCTATTTTGAGTGTATGTTACATGTAGGATAACAACTAATAATCGAAAAGTGGCAGGTCCGTGGCATGGACCAGAGCATAGTCAACCAAAGAAAAGCAGAGATCCAAGGTAGATTTAGGGTTGAAATGGCTTTATTGGTAGATATCCCAATACAAGTTTCCGACAACACGAATAGTGGCAATACAGTTCGAAGGGTTTTTGAACACCACGAATTGTCTGCTCAAATAACCGGCGCAAATGAAAATCTATAGTACCAGCGGAATGGCAAAGTCACACTGCGTAGAGGTGTGGAGGGTATGGATGTGTGAAATACTTTACAACAAATTATTTTAAATAAATAATAGAATTTAAACATAAAATTATAGTAAATTATATTAATTATATTAAAATTATATATATTTAGAAAATTTTATTAATTTTTTATCATTTATTCCGTAGCTGTTGTTGGATTGCTTGAATTTAATAAAAAAAATATATCAATATTCTGAACAAGACTGTTATGAATATTATTTTTCTAAGTCAATAAAAAGAACAAAATATTTTCTAATAACAAATAACATTCTTTATTATTCCTGCATCTTTTTTAATTATAAGAATACAATAAGAATTTCATAAATCGTAATATTTTAAAATTTATTAAAATGTAAGCCCCAAAAGTATGCTTCGATAAATTACAATTTAAGCCCCAGCAAGTATGTTTAATATATTTTATGAACATTTTAAATTTAGCCGTAAGGTATGACAATAAAACAATTTCAAGTGTTTTCTTACTAAACGTAATAAATAATTTACAAAAAATATTTCTTATTAATATTAAATTCTTGTCAAATAACAAAAAAGAAGAAAAATATTTTAGAAAAACAAAACAAAATAAAAAGAAATTTCTACGATAAAATCGTTATTAAATTAATGAACCATAGATCACTTTTAGGATTTTTTTTATGATTTCCTTTATATTTTTTAATACAATAAAAAAAAAAAATACATAATAATATACCTAAACTTGAGTTTTGTTGTGTTGTCAAACCTGTCAAATGTCAATTATATTTGAACAAACCAGATAAATTCTAAAGAAACAACATAGACAAATTCAATAATTGAAAGAAAATTAGGAGTATGTCAAATAAAAGAAATGAAAGATAATGGAAATTTTCTTAAACGATAGAAACATTTAGATTGACATGGGGAAGGATATTTGTTTTTAATAATTTAGTAGATATTATTGTTAAAAAAACAAGCAGGAAATATATAGGAAAAGACAAAAGCAAACAAAAAATGATTTAATAATTTAGAAGCTTTTTTGCTTAGATATTATTTACGTTATTTTCCTTAAACAATCATCTTATATTTTCCCATATACCTGTCTAGTCTATCAAGGAAAACATTATAATTTTTTTATATCTGAAAGTCTTCATTTTGCTGTTAGTATTTGATGACATATCATCAAATATAAATGTGACCCACTTGTGGCATCAAAAGTTGTTATGAGGTAAACGAAAAATAAAAAAAACCATTAACAAAATAGGAAATATCAAAAAAGAAAATGTTTGTATACCGAAAAACTTCTGCCAATTTATTTTCATTTTACATCTTGTAACTAACATCTCTGGCAAAGCCTGCCACCACGTCTTCATGATAAAACATTATTTTTTTTTATAGGAATTTGATATTCCATAGAGTATTTTATTTATATTTACATTTATATGTAACGCTATCAAACTTTTGTACCCAAAATAGCTAACAAAATGCTTAAAAGATGAGTTGCTATAGCGAAAATGTTGCCAAAAAATAAAGTAACAGTAATTCAAGTGAAATACACGTCAAAGTCTTCTGTGTACCTTTTAAGCAAATTGATTTTGGCAGGTACTTAGAATACTAAAATTTTATTTATGCATAAAATATTGAAAGAGAAAAAAATATAATATGGCAAAATAAATGTTTACAAAATTAAAAAAAAAAATCTACAATAAAATTATATGACTGTTTAATAACTTTTATTGCTTTCTGTTAAGATAACATTTAAAATTTAGAACTATAAAAATCAAACATACTTTTAGAGTTTAACAAATTATTACATATATACCACCTTAAAGTATGTAAAATTTTTTTGTGGCAAAAGTAAAATGTTAACTTAACGGACTTTAACATATATACATTATGTGGGCTTATTCTATAACGTTTGAAGGTCTGTGAAGTTAAGTTATCCAAATAAAAAATATAAAGATTTTTCTGAGTTAATTGATTTTTAAGTTTTGATTTAGTAAAATCTCCAGTAGGCGGACACTGACCGTTACAGCAAATTTGACCGTTAACGGGAAGTGTACGTCTTCGGGACAGTTCATTCAAAAAGGTCAGGATTTATCTGCTATTTAATATGCAATTATGAGTAAAACAAATTTCAACGCAATACAACTTAAATATGTATGTTTATTTATTTCTTAAATTCATTTTAGTTTTATTCATACATACACATAAAACAAATAAAAAAAACAAGTAAGAAAATTATAGTCGGTCTAGACCGACTATATGATACCCTATACCATGCGTTTAGAGACCCCATCTCTCAGGCCCAACTAACTGGATATAGAAAATAAGCATAAACCAAATTTGAGTGGGATTTTTATTAATTTTTTTGGCTGCAGATATGAAAAAGTTCATATCGGATGCTATATCTATATGGGGACTAGGCCCAAAAATGGACCGATCCTGACCATGTTTAGTAAAGTCTATTGTATTTTGCAAAAATATATACAAACAAAATTTGAGAAGAATCAGTGCATTATTTTTGATTTTTGATAGATTTAAGTGAAGATCGGGAAGCAGCTCTATATGGGACCTATGACCAAGAGTTGTCCCATAGGGATCATTTTTGGACTACTAATTAATGGATGTAATAAACACATACAAACCCAATTTGACTGAGATCTATATGATAATTTTGAACTTATGGCAATTTATATCGATTTCATAGGAGTCATTTGTATGGGGGCTAGGTCTGAACATGGACCGATTCTCACCAATTTCAACAGCGTTCATCCTATGGCCGATAAAAGCTTACATACCAAATTTTATCAAAATATATTTGTATTTGCGACCTGCAGTTTGATTACAAGCTTTACATGGACAGACAGACGGACGGACGGACGGACGGACATCGTTAAATCGAATCAGATAGTGATACTGATTCGATCGTTATAATAAAAGATGGGTCTAAGTCAAATATTTTTGGTAGTTACAAACAGCAGCACAAAGTCATTATACCCAAACCACTTTCGTACAAACATGTGGTGACATGGTTGAATTATATGTACATATATATTTTTTTAATACCGCTTAGATAAGCTTCAAAGTGTTGTTTCGGGTGTTCGGTAACTTTCGCATAATAATTCAATGTTATGTTTTCTACCTTTAGATGCTCTTATTGAGTTCGTTTTATTAATTAATAATTCGTAGTACATATTAAGAACTAAAGTGAAGCCATCAATCAAATTATTGACTACACACAATTATTACATCTTAAAATTTTTCACAAATAGACAGCTACTAACTTTTATTAATTTGCTTTCAGTTGATTAGTCAATTTCTTATATATGTATGTGAGAATAAGTTGTACTTGGTAATTTTTTATTGGCTTTGAAATTTCATTAACATTAGACGAACCTAAAGCAAATGCCAAAAATTTTCATTACCATTTAATGGTGATGAATTTTTATGCCCTCCACACCACTGTGTAGATGGTATATTAGATTGTCATTCCATGTGTAATGCATCGAAATAAATTCCGAATACTCCACAATATATATTTTCTTGGTCCATATAACAAGAGGATTCAGTTTGCAATGACCATTTGTCCGTCTTGACGCCTGTCGGTTTAAATCACGAGCACATTCTCAATGAATAAACTAAACTCTTCGTTCTTATATAATATCGTTTATTAACATCCTGGTTGCGGTGCTATTTAAAAGCATCAAAATCGGTTCAATGGGTCACGAGCTATAAATGAAAATGTGGAAAAAAACTCTTGAATACATAAAACTGTACAATGTGTTTGTTGTTTTTCTTAATATATTTTGTTGTTAAATTTCTTATTGTTGTAGTCGTTGTGGCATTTTTTTCATGAGGGTGTGTGCATGATTATACCGCACGTGTTACATAAGCTTAACAAAGCATTGCGAGATATTTTTTTCGATATCCCGACATAATAGAAAAGTACCTTTTCTTAAGAAGTAAACCTTCTTTGAAATGCACCTTTTTTAAAACAAAAAAAAATTTTTAAAAGGATTAATGGATGTATTACTGATTAATGGATGTATTATATACATATAAACCCAATTCGACTAAGATTTGTATGATAATTTGGATCTTATGGCAATATATGTTGATTTCATAGGGTCATTTATATGGGGGCTAGGTCTGAACATGAACCGATTCTCACCAATTTCAATAGCGTTCATCCCATTACCAATAAAATATTAAATACGAAATTTCATCAAAATATAATTTTATTTGCGACCTGCAGTTTGATTACAAGCTTTACATGGACACACAGACGGACGGACGGACGGACGGACGGACATCGTTAAATCGAATCAGATAGTGATTCTGATTCGATCGGTATAATTAAAGATCGGTATAATGAGATCGATCTTTTTCGGTATAAAAAAAAATACTTCAAAAAACTTTATGTGGTAGTGAAAAAGAACTGGCGGATTGTAGCCTGCTTAGAGTTCGGTTGCTTCAATTTTTGTGCATTTCTTCAAAACGGGTTTCCAAATTGTTTAATTTTTTATATGCCATAAAATCATTTAAAGCAAAAGCTTTCAAACGTGCCATCTGTGTTAGGGCTTCTTCGAACGATTTAATTTGATCGATTTCTTGCTCTACAACAGCCTCTTCTGAATCACTTGATATTATTTCTGGAGATTGTGAATTTTTGAAACTTATTTCAATGTCATCGGTTTCAGTGTATGCAGTGTTATCGATGTTTATAAATTTTTCAAAACTAGTCTCGTTAGTTTCTGAAATTCTTTGAAAATTCAGTAGTGTTGCTAATGGCACATCATCTTCGGGATCAAATTCGTTTACAATATGGTTTTGGTCCATGAATGAGGCTTTGCGAAAACAGTTTTTTATTGTAGAATGTTCAGCGTTATTCCATGCGTCCAGAACAGAGATACTCTTTGAAAGCTCTGATACTGATTTGGCTGAACTCATTTTTGAGATTGCGTAATTCAAAATAAAACTTCTATAGCTAGCTTTGAATTATGCCTTGGTCCAGAGGTTGGCAAATTAATGTTGTATTTGCTGGCAAAAAGCTTACATTAATATTGGTAAGTGACAAGTCCCTAGGATGAGATGCAGCATTGTCTATAAATAAAAGAACTTTTCTATTGCAAAATCTCATTTTGTTATGCAAATGATGGAACCACTCGTCATCCAGGCCTTTTTATTGGACTTCCAATCAGCTTGTAATTCGCTAACAGACATGTTTTTAAATGCGCGGGGATGAGCAGCTATACCATTAACTAACATTATTTCTTTTTGACCAACTATGTTTACACAAAACAAGATTGTTAACCTTTCTTTTGACAATTTACCTCCGAACATTTTTCTGATTTAAGAGCTAAAGTTTTTGTAGGAACTGCTCGAAAAAAGGCCACTCTCGTCTGCATTGTAAATGTCTTCTGGCTTATAGTAACAAAGTGTTGAAGGGAGTTTTGTCTTAAACTGCATCATCCCTTCACGAATAACGTCCGCGGCCTCTCCTGAAATAAACTTAAAGGCAACATAATGTCACTTGCGCCATTTTTGTAGCCACCCATTTGAAAGAGAAAATCCATGATAATCTATTTTCTCAGCTATTTCTTTGGCCCTTGCCTTTACAATTGGTCCTGATATAGGCAATTTCTTGCTTCTGGCAATTACAAACCAATCAAAACACATCTTGTCAACTTCCGAACCTTTTGTCGAAAGACAATTCATTTTATAATTAATGTTAAATCCAGATTTCCATCTGGCTCTAAGATATTCCTTATCTTTTAGAATGCCCGCAGACTAAGTTTTTCCAATATTATATCTTAAAAAATATATATGCATACGTAGCATGTAATTAAGTACCTTGGTTTAAAATGTTTTGTTTTGTTACAATACCTTTTCGCAATTTCACGTACTGAAAGTTTTTCTTGTTCTTGAGCATTTATAATTTTAATATTTTCTTTTAATGTAAGGGAATTTCCCAGCCATGTGACAATTAAAATTCTTTGGTAAATTGTTATAACACCTTACTCAATTCTCTCCTTTTCTATCGAGTAAACTTCATATAAAAAAAAAACAGTCTGCAGATTGTGGTTAGCGACGATGAATCTTTACCATCAAATGAACTCGTTTAAAAAAACATCAAAGAAAACAAGTAAGAAAATTATAGTCGGTCTAGATCGACTATACGATACCCTATACCATGCGTTTAGAGACCCTATCTCTCAGGCTCAACTAACTGGATATAGAAAATAAGCATAAACCAAATTTGAGTGGGATTTTCATTAATTTTTTCGGCTGCAGATATGAAAAAGTTCATATCGGATGCTATATCTATATGGGGACTTGGCCCAAAAATGGACCGATCCTGACCATGTTTGGTAAAGTATCTTGTATTTTACAAAAATATATACAAACAAAATTTGAGAAGAATCAGTGCAATATTTTTGTTTTTTGATAGATTTAAGTGAAGATCGGGGGGGCCTATGACTAAGAGTTGTCCAATAGGGATCATTTTTGGACTACTCATTAATGGATGTAATAAACGCATATAAACCTAATTTGACTAAGATCTATATGAAAATTTGGATCTTACAGCAATTTATGTCGATTTCATAGGAGCCATTTGTACATGGCCTAGGTCTGATCATGGACCGATTCTCACCAATTTCAATAGATTTCATCCTATGGCCGATGAAATCTTATATACCAAATTTCAATATATTCATATTTGCGACCTGCAGTTTGATTGCAAGGTTTACATGGACACACAGACGGACGGACGGACATCGTTAAATCGAATCAGTTAGTGATTCTGATTTGATCGGTATAATAAAAGTGGGGTCGAGGTCAAATATTTTTGGTAGTTACAAACAGCAGCACAAAGTCATTATACCCAAACCACATAGTGGTATAGGATATAACAAGCAACAAACTGTCAATGATAGCAAAAAAGGGGAATCACACACCTTAAAATGTATGTATGTGTAGTGCTGCTGTGGCTTAAGTGCAAAGAGTATGGTAATAACTTTTGTATATGAATGAACATGTTTTGTATGTTTTTCTCGTATTTGCTAAAATTTTTGTCCGTCTACTGCAGGTGTTTTATAGAAAAAAAGTGTCCGCGTCCGGCCATGGGAGTGTCCGTCCAGCAGAGAGTAATTTGTTCTAACAACACTTTGAAAACCAAGGGGCTTGGAAAATTGTCCGTTTCATAGAGGTGATCGCCTACGGGAGTGTCCGTTAGTGGAGTTTTCACTGTACATATAAATACTTCCTTTGTAGCTACAATTATTTTTTTAATGGCCTTCTTGATCGAAGTCAAACTTGGCGATAGGTTGTGACAAGGTATAAAAAATAAAATAAAATAGCATATATATGCATATATTATTAAGATTGGCATTTAAAACACTTTTAAATAAAACAATTTTTACTAAATGATGCTGGTATTTTGGGTAAAAATTCGTAGGAATTTATTTAATAAAATTATTTAAGACTATTATTCATTATTTTTAAGTAGCACTATTTGTAACTTCCTTAATTTTAACGTCATGCTCATCGTCGGATATGCTCAGCTCCAAGTCAGCATTATAAAATCAGTTCTTTGAAAATTTCCACTTTTTTGATATACACTTCTTTTTAACATCTCTGTACTAAGCATCGAAAGTGCTCCAGAAGACTCTTACTGTTTAAAAAATATGCCAAATACTGACTGCTATAAGAGAAAAATGTTGGGGAGGCAACATTAAGTGGGGTCGATCTTACATTTGACCCGCATAGGGGAATCCTAGGCGCTGTAGCGGCCAAATTTTATAAAACCTCATTATTTGTATGGGGGCTCCCAGGGGGAGCTAAAGGTCAGGCATGTTTTGTGAAAATATTGGGGACAAAAAACTAATGGAGAACGGTAATAAATTTTACCCACCTTGGCAGTTATGGGAATATTTATTCTATATTTTGATGGGAGAGAGAAAGATGGTAAGTAGTTGTGTTCTAAAAAATGTTGGTGGTTGAAAACTAGGGCATCTTAGTAGCTGTGGGGTAAATTTTTTAGCAATTTCACCATATTTTAAATTTTGTATGGGAGCCTCCTTACGAAATGAATATAGCTGGTAGTTATTTTCAGTGCTACGATTACCACCCTAGGAGTGATTTTGTGGCAGATATTTAGTTTTTTGCGTAAATGTATTCCTTTTCGTTCCACACTTTGAGCCACTTTCCCCCATCCCTTTTTTGCTCACACATTTTTTTTCAAACCTCGCAAAATTAGAGATACACTCAATAAGCAAATGCTACAATGACTACAAAACAACAACAACTACAGCTATGAATCACAAATTACAAAATTTAGAATAAAAACAATAAATTATATTTTTTCAAGAGTTTTTAGTACATTTTTATTGAAATATCGCGTCCTATTAAACACTAGCATGCTCATGAGTCAGTAAACCTTCTTCACCAAAAGCGAGCAAACCAGTTGACCTACTGAGGATATGTTCGTGATTTTCACAAGCAGACAGACGGACATCGCTACATCAACTCCGCTTATTATAAGGATCAAGATTATAAATATTATATAGGGACCTGATTTTTTTCTAATTATTACAAACGGAATATCAAACTTATATATAACCTCTGCACGCTGGTATAGAAGGTATAAAATATTTTTCTATAGTCCCCCCCCCCACCTCCTTTGAGGTGATGACTACAAAACATTTACATTAAATTTTTGTAGAAGTGACAGCTGCGAAATTTCCTAACGAATTAAAAACATTTTCTAACAAGCCTTACGCCTATCATTAGCAAAATTCTTCTTATCTACATCTTAAAATCTTTTTTAAAGGATTTTTTCCTTATTAGCAAAGTTAATTTGCTGAGTCTTAATCAAAAGCCTGAACAGATGTTGTTGATATTTTTTTGATTTTTAAAAATTCCTTTACCTTTGCTTTACTTCCGCAAACAATTATTATCATTTTTCTAAAAGTATGCAAAATATTTCACAAACATTAACAACAAATTCTCCAAACCAAGAACGCATTACTTTAATATTGCCCTGAATTATGTGTTATTTGGCGACACCCTTGTTTTCTTTTTTCTTTTTTTTTTGATTGGTTCTCTTCGCATGTTTACAAATAACATTAATTTAATTAGTCTACCTCCCCAGCTACCTCCATCAAAATTAAGTACGAAGTAAACTCCATGTCATTTTTTTTCTATATTTTTTCGTGGTTGTTGTTAATTTTCCCCAACAATTGTTAAAGTCGTTCAGTGTGGTATGGTTTCAAGGCATTGTGTCGACAACAGAATATACAACAGCTGTTAATGTTATGCTTAACTAAATAACCCAGTGCTGGTCTAGCTTGAAAGTGGTATTTGAAAGGAGTAAAAGTCGCCAAGAGGCTCGTTTGGATTTTCTTCTGTTTAAATAATCAAGAAAATGTAGGCAAATCTTTAAGCATTGTTTTCCATGTATTTTATTTGTGTTGTTGTTATTTTTTTTTTTTTTTTGGCAAAACAAGAAAGAAAAACTTTGCAGAACAAATCCAGAAAGAAAAAAAAAAGCCTAAAGGTTATAAATTAAAAAGAAAAAAAAATAAAGAATAAGAATTACTTTAGGTTTTTAATTATAAAAGAAAATAAGAAAGGAAAAAACAGGTTAAAACAAAGACTTCCTGGAAATTTTTAGTTAACTTATTTAATTTATATACATATATACAATATTTTATAGTTCTTATAAAATTACGACTTTTAGAGTTTTTATAGTTGACATATGTCAATTTAATATTTCAACCTAAGTCAAAATATTTTTATACTTTTTAATATAATTTGAATTTATACTCTGAAACTGATAAACATTTTGATTCATTGGATAATACAATTACAGAAATGAAAAATTTATTTATATATAAAATTGCTCTCTTTTTTTTAAATAAATATTTTAGTCAAGAAATATATTCTAAATACTTTTTTAGAAACATCAATTAGGCGATATTATAGCAATTTAATTGATGTGAATGCCAATTCAACTTTTCACTTTAGCATTACTTTTAGCAACTATAATTGTTTTAATAAATTAATTAAAATTTAAATAGCGAAATGGGATTTAATCGTGTTATAGGGAATTCTAGAATTGAAGGTGGAATTTTACCACTGTAGCCATGATAGCCATACCAACCATAACCAACCAATGTTGGACATGTCTACCAATTTAAAACTGTTGCCGATACTGAAACTTTAAATTCGGATACAAATTATATTATAAGTTATTTGCTTTTCTTTTTGACCGGGTCTTAATATCTATCTGAAAATTTGGATAATTTTTCTCTTCCTAGAGCAGGAAACCTATAAGTTCCCAAGAATTTTATAGAACACCAATGAAATTTATTATTTAGCGCAGCTCGCGCTATAATACCCCAACTTTTATTCCTATTAGAATGTTTTGAGACCCTAGAAGTTATACGATAATTAAAAAAAAAAGAAATTCAAGGCTAAAAGTATTAAGAAATATAGTTTTTTAAGAAAAGGTGCTTTTTAAATAAAGGTACTTTTTTAAGAAAGGTAATTTTTTAAGCAAATTCTTTTTTTTTTTTTTAAGAAAGAATATACTTTTTTAATGAAACTGCTTTTTAAAATAAGTATTTTTAAAAAAAAGGTGGGCTTCTAAAAAAATTGGTAATTTAAAAAAGGGTACTTTTTTAACAAGTGGTAATTTAAATAAACATAACATGTGTTTAGTGATCCTATCTCTTAGGTCCAACTAATTCGATACAGAAAATAAGCATAAACCAAATTTGAATGGCATTGCTATTCATTTTCTTTCCTTCGGATATAAAAAAGTTCATACCGGAAACTATATTTATACGGGGACCAGGTCGAAAAATGGACAAATCCTTACTATATTTAGTAAGGTCATTTATTTTTTGGGAAAACATCTACAAAACAAATTTGAGAAAAATCTGTGCATTAATATTTGTTTCTTGATAGATTTAAGTGAATCATCCTCATATGGGGGCTATGCCTATGAATTTGACTTAGTCACACACAGTCACGCGTGGTCATACACAGTCACTGAGTGACCTAAATGTCATTTCCCCTCATCCGATCTATCTCAAACTTGGTCCATACACTTGCTGTGAAAAAAAGATTAACTTTGACTTAATCACGCGCAGTCACGCATGTACGCGCACAGTCACGAAGTGATCTAAATGTCATTTCCCCTCATCCGATCGATCTGAAACTTCATCCACACACTTGCTGTGAAAAAAAGATTAACTTTGACTTAGTCACGCACAGTCACGGATGGATTAAAACCCCATTTCCCCTCATCCGATGGATCTGAAACTTTGTCCATAGACTTGTTGTGGCCAAAGAATAATTTTAAGATAGTCACACACAGTCACCGAGATATTAAAAACTCATATGCATAAGCAAATAAAGAGTTTTAATAAAATCTTATATTTAAAGAATATTACTTTTTTTAGAAGAGGGTACTTTTTAAAAAATATCCTTTTAAATTTTTTTTTTTTTGTTTTAAAAAAGGTGCATTTCAAAGAAAGTTTACCTTTTAAGAAAAGGTACTTTTCTAATATAGGGATATCGAAAAAAATATTTCGCAATGCTTTGTGAAGCTTATGTAACACGTGCGGTATAATCATGCCCACACCCTCATGAAAGAAATGCCACAACGACTACAACAATAAGAAAACTAACAACAAAATATATTAAGAAAAACAACAAACACATTGTACAGTTTTATGTGTTCAAGAGTTTTTTTTTTCACATTTTCATTTATAGCTCGTGACCCATTGAACCGATTTTGATGATTTTAAATAGCACCGCAACCAGGATGTCAATAAACGATATTATGTAACAGGCATGGGCAAATGCGGCCCCATGGGCCGCATGCGGCCCACGAAAGAATTTTATGTGGCCCCATATAAATTTAAAAAAAATTAAAAAATTTAATTTAGATTTAACTAAAAAAAAAAAAAAAAATCAAAACATTAAATTTCAAAGTATTGTTCAAAAATAGCATTAATACGAGTATAAATTTTCAATAGGGCCACAGAAATAATACAAATTATTTGAATGTAACGTCTGTTAGCATGCTTCATTTTTTCTATTAGAAACAATGTAGCATGTAAAAAAAAAATGCATTTTAAAAATTGTATGTTTGCAAAACACACTCATGATTTGAAAACGACAGAGCATAATAATTTTTCTCTCTCGTTTTTTATAGTTAATTATTTTCAGGGTTGTCAACTTTAAAATATCAAAAAGCACTAAACCGACAAAAATCGCATAATGTGAAAAAACACCATTTTTTATTTTTGCTTTTGCTTGGGGATGAGAGCAATCTCGATAATTAAATGTTCATTAAAACTAGAAATTTTTATCTTTCGGAACAGAAATTTTCTTCTTTCAATCCATTTTTAATGTGAAGTAAATCATTAACTGAATGTAATGGCAATGGATTTCTTATTTTGGGTTAGAAAAAGTTCATGTCGCTAAAACCCCTCTCAACTTTAGCGTTTAAATAAGAAAGCGACAAAAGCTTAATATCGAGATTAGCTACAGCTTCAAATGGATTTAAATCAGTGGCATCCTTATGCGATTTCACTTCATTCCAAAATTCAATTGTGGTTTCATAATTTTGCCATTTCATCAGGTGGATTATTTGCCATCCATTTTCAATACTTGACAAAATTTCAAAATTAGATTCGACTTGTGATGCTAATAGCAATTAAGGATTTGGTGTCACTGATGTTAAAAAAAGCACTAAGCACTAACTCGAAAAATTTTCGCGTCAAAAATTTTAAAAAGCACTAAAAATTCAATTGAACTTTAAAATTTTGTTTAAAAAATTTAAAAACTAAAATTGGCAAATTGGACGATATTTTAATTATATCTCATGTTCATTTTATTGAAATTAACTGGTAATACTCAACATATATCGGTCCGCTTTTTACTTTTAAGGAATTAAAATGGCATCAACGAGCAATAAAAAACGTAAGATAGGTGATGAAAACAGATAATTCCAGTCCGAATGGACAAACAAATTCGGATTTGTTGAAAATAAGGGCATACCTATGTGCCTCATTTGCAAAATTACTGTACCACATAAATAACTTTACAATTTAAGTAGACACCATTAAAAATTTCATTCACAATTTGCCAAAGATTATTCCCTTAATACTAATCTTAGAGAGACTAAACTGAAGGCATTGCAGTCAAACATTGAAAAAGAACAGAAAATTATTTCGTCTTTTAGCCATGGAAATAACAGATCACTTGAAGCAAGTTACATAATAGCTTGGGATATTGCCCGTGATAAACGTCCTTATGGGGAAGCAGAGTTAAGAAAACACACTATGAATAAGGTTATGAGCATTCTCGACCCTGATAACAAAAAGCTGCATAAAGCGATAGATCAGCTTTCTTTATCACGGCGCACAACCGAGCGTCGGATTGGATATATGAGCAGCATTTAGTTTAGCTCTTGATGAATCCACAGATGTTAGCGACGTTCCTCAATTGGCGATCTTCATTAGGTCTGTATCAGTTGAATTTAATATCACTGAAGAAATGTTAGACCTTGTAGCCCTTTCTGAAACAACGCGAGGCATTGATGTAAAAAATGCGCTTTTCGAAGTAATTAACAAATTTGAATTGCCACGAGATAAACTTATTAGTGTTGCCACAGATGGAGCACCTGCAATGGTGGGTAAAAATCAGGGTTTAATTGGTCTTTTAAATAAAGATCCAGATATCCCACATTATTTACCAATTCACTGTATTATTCGTCGGGAGCATCTTGTTTCAAAACTCATCGTCAGTTTAAAAATTTAATTATGGACTTACAAGAAGTTGAGAAAAACAATGAGTTATCAAGCGATTCATCATTTGGTCCATAGTGCGACGGCTATCCGTTTCTAAAGTGTTGGATCGATTGTTGAGCTGTTACCCACAATAAAGTTGTTTATAAAAGAAAAAGGAAAAATATATCCAGATCTGGAGAATGAAATTTGGATTTCAGATTTAATGTTTTTACTGACACAATGAACCATCTTAAATCGCTTAATCTGAGTTTACAATGCAAAGACAAAACAGTGCTTGATTTGTCACGATCATTGTTAGGCTTCGAAGCTAAACCTCATTTGTTTATAAAAGACCTCGAATGTAAAAAATTAAATTTTTTTCCTATTTTAAAATTGAACGTAAATAATATACAAGACGATAAGCTGGAAGAATACATAAATAATTTAAAACAATTTCATGAAAATTTTAAATGTAGATTTGAGGATCTCAAACAACTTCAAGCAACATTCTCAGTTTTTTTAACCCATTTTTGTGTGATGTCCTAAATGATGAATTTTTATTATCCGATATAATTCTTGCAAAACCAGATGTTGGAAAATTGGAGTTGTTAGAAATGAAGGATGATATTGTATTGAAAATGCATCACAAATCAACTTCTCTAGTTATATTTTGGAAACTTGTTAACGAAACCTAATATCCACAATTGAAAACAGGTGCTGCTCGTTTATTTTCAATGTTTGGCACAACGTATTGTTGTGAATCTCTATACTCCACCATGAAAAATGTTAAAAACAAAAATCGTTCACGTTTAACAAATCAACATCTTACGGAACTCATTCGGACAACTTTGACAAACTACACACCTGATTTTAAAGAAATAATCAAAAAATCTTCCTAATTTCTTTTTTATTTCTTGTTACATATATTTTTATTTTATTTTTACATAATTCCTATTTTTTATTTTATTTAAAATGAAATTCTTTGATCTCAAAAAATTTTAAAATATAACATTATTTTTATAAATACTAAGTATAAAATTTATTTGTAATGTGTATGAAATGAATTAATAAATTATATGTTTGTTTAAAAACTGTTTTTTTTGCTTTTTTGTTTGAAAATTAATATTTGTACAGAAATAAACTAGTGCGGCCCACCGTTAGTACTTGAAATTTCAAATTTGACCCAACAAGCCATTTACGTGCCCACCCCTGTTATATAAGAACGAAGAGTTTAGTTTATTCATTGAGGATGTGCTCGTGATTTCCACCGACAGGCGTCAAGACGGACAAATGGTCATTGCAAACTGAATCCTCTTGTTATAGGGATCAAGAAAATATATATTGTGGAGTATTCGGAATTTATTTCGATGCATTACACATGGAATGACAAACTAATATACATTCTGCACAGTGGTGTGGAGGGCATAAAAATCATTACCTTTAAATGGTAATGAAAATGTTTGGCATTTGCTTTAGGTTCGTCCAATGTTAATGAAATTTCAAAGCCAATAAAAAATTACCAAGTACAAATTATTCTCACATACATAATATTAGAAATTGACTAATCAAGTGAAAGCAAATTAATAAAAGTTAGTAGCTGTCTATTTGTGAACAATTTTAAGATGTAATAATTGTGTGTAGTCAATAATTTGATTGATGGCTTCACTTTAGTTCTTAATATGTACTATGAATTATTAATTAATAAAACGAACTCAATAAGAGCATCTAAAGCTACAAAAAATAACATTGAATTATTATGCGAAAGTTACCGAACACCCGAAACAACACTTTGAAGCTTATCTAAGCGGTATTAAAAAAATATATATCTACATATAATTCAACCATGTCACCACAGGTTTGTACGAAAGTGATTTGATTTCGTTATTTCAATTCGTAACGTTTTGCTAATGCTTCTTCAATTTTATATGTTTCTATTTAATTTTTATGTATTTATTTATTTATTTATTTGGTTTCCTGCACAACAAAACTAAGAGTCCTATAATTAACGTACAGACAACAAAAATTATTTTACATACATATTAAAACAGTGATTTAAGGGATTAAAATGTTACGCAAAAATATTCGCCGTGAAATTTTACTATAAGTCCCTGAATACACCAAAACGAAAAATTCAACCAGAAAGTGAGAAATAAAACACAACAAAAGAGAGCTTAGGGTTAATTTCGCATTTATTAAGAATTTTATTTCAAAGTACCCCAAAATAAATCTATAATACTAATAGGCGAGGCAATTTCTTGTTACCGATGTTTTGTACTACCGTTTTATCCCGATTTTGACCAACCGTACATTATGTGAAGGGTATTTCATTTTAGCTATTCACCAGAGTTACAGATTTTTAATTTTTTTTCTTTGTTTTGAGTAAATTGCATTTAAAGTTGCTACTAACACATATATAAAAATATACAGATGCTATGTGTGTGTTTATTAAATTTGTTAATATGTTTGTTAATGAGTTTATTTCTTCATTCATAATAATATAAAACCAAAATAGTGTTGGTTTGCGAATCGGCTAAGTTAAAAACTAAAGTTGGCTAGAAATTGCACTCGAATTTCGAGCTCTGGAATTTGCTAGTTAAAATAAAATTCTTAATAAATGCGAAATTAGCCCTAAGCTCTCTTTTGTTGTGTCTTATTTCTGACTTTCTGGTTGATTTTTCCGTTTTGGTGTATTCAGGAACTTATAGTAAAATTTCACGGCGAATATTTTTGCGGAACATTTTAACCGCTTAGATCCCTGGTTTAATGGTGTTTTTTGCTCTTTTAATAATGTGCCAGAGCTGGAAAACTCTAACCCCCCCCCCCTTCAAATAAAATTCAGATGCAAGCTGTCAAAACGCCGATACACGTGTCCTTTTTTGTCTCCTCTATCAAAATTTATAGGCCGGACCTTGTAATTTTTTTTCGTGGTCTACAGTGTTATTAAATGGTAGGGTAACCTAAAAAGATTTTTTTACAATAACTTCGAAATATTGGAATGTTAAAAAATATTTGAATATGTTTTTGTGTAGGCCAGTGTAAGTTGAATTAGAAAAATACTTCGGAACACACCAATAATATTATAACTTTGACATTCGATTGGAAGTAAAAGCAGTCCAATAATGTATTTGCTTAAAAAATGAAACATTAAACTATTATTAAAATTTAAACTGCCGTTAAGGGATTTTTCTTATAAGAAGTGGTTTTAATATTTAGAAATTTTTAAAAATCCTTAAACAAAAAACGATTGATATGAAATAACAAGGCTTTAAAAATTCTATATCGAACCCTATTAAATGCTGACTTTATACAATTTAATTTCTGTTTCCTTTATTTTTTTTTTTTTAATTTCTATCTCAACTTGACCACTAAAAATCCAATTATCGTATAATTGATTTAACAATTGATCACATCTGTTCACAAAATAAAAAAAATAAAATAAATGGAACAAGAAGAAATCACCACGGTAGTGTTATTCAATGAACCGTGAAAATGATGATGCTCTCGTAAGTCAATTGAAAAAAAAAAAAAACCCGGAAACCTATAAACACATGCAAACGTTTGGTTACAATTTTTACATCATAAAGCGATGTTACTAGTATGATATACATAGAAATTTAACACACATTCACGCACACAAAAAAAGGAAACATGTGTTACAAGGCGTTCAGCATCATTAACACCAGGCAAATAGAAGACAGACAACACTAAGATATTTATGATAGTTAAGGGACATGATAACAAAAACATAATTGCCACAACTTGTCCAACTTGTAGGGTGGGTCGATGAAATTTTTTTTTGCATAAAAAAATCTATATAAAAACAATAATTTATTGATTGAAATAATGACAAATTTTTAATGTTAAGTGCATTTTGTAAAAATTTTGTATATTATATTATTGACGAACAGTAATTAGTTCATAAAATTTATTTTTTTTAATTTTGAGTTTTTTTTTAGCAAAAATTTTGTTATTTAAGGAAAATATATATGACATTTTTGTGCTGGCCCGCTATAGCGACTTATATTTTTGAACAAATAAATAAGTTTAATTTTTGATATTTAATTTTTTGATTTTAATATAAAATCGTTCGCAAAATTATTTAATTAGTAAAATGTTTAATACAGTTTTTCAGATTTTATAAAAAATTATACGAATTTTACTTAATGAAAACTGAAATTACTCTGCTGTGAAACGTTTGGGCCCAATTTCGAAAAGAGAATATTTTACTGGGTACACTACGAACGCTAAGATCTCATCATTATCATATAGAAAAATTTCGCATGGTTAGCCAAGAATGGGTAAAGGAAAAAAAAAACACTTGTTTAATACAAATTTAAAATTTTTAAAAACTTCTACTTTCTTATAAAAATTGTGTTTTTATATTGCGAAAAAAAGGTTGGAAACGTATTGAGTGTTTATTAATCGCGATAGAACTTGCTGTTGGCCCCCAAGGCATCAATTGTTACTGGTTTATCAGCTCAGTTTATCAGTTACAGGTTTATAGCCTCACAGGAAATAATTGAGGTGTCAAATCGCTCGACCTTAGATGCCAATTAACAGGTCCATTTCTCGAAACCAACTTATCGTCAAATTTTGATTTCATTGGATTCTCACACTATGACCTGAGAGAAGTGAATGGCTGCAATTCCTTGCTATTAACGAGGGCCCAATCTTGAGACCTTTCAATTGATATATAAGATAAGACTGCTCCTAAGTCAGAATATTTAAAAAAAATACACTTTTCGAAAAAGGTGCAATTAAAGTGCGCCATTTTTTGTCAGAGAAGAAAACGGCAGTAGTTTGAGCTTTAAGGTATATCTATAGGCATTTTGTAAAAAACAATATCTATAATATTGATAGGCTAGGCGATTTTTTGTTACCGATTTTTTGTTCTACCGTTTTATCCCGCTTTTGACCAAACGTATATTATTTGAAAGGTATTTCTTTTTAGCTGTTCATCAGATTTACAGAATTTTAAAATTTTCCTTTATTTTGAGTAAATTGCATTTAAAGTTGTACACTAACACATTCACAAAATTATACATATGCTTTTGTGTGTGTTTATTAAATTTGTTAATGTGTTTGTTAATGCGTTTGTTATCTTCATTTACAATAACAATAAACCAAAAAAGTGTTGGTTTGTGAATTGGCTAAGCTTAAAGTTGCCTAGAAATAGCATTCGAGTTTTGAACGCTGGAATCTGCTAGTTTATACTTAAAATGCATAAGTTTCCTGAATTTTTTTTGCATACAAATTTGGTTTCCCTAAAAACATAGATTTTACTGAAAAATTTAGTTTTTAGCTAGTTTTTACTTAAAAACTTTACTTTTACTTAAGAAATTAATTTTAACTTAAGAAGTTAGTTTTTACCAAAAAATTTTGCTTTCACCTAAAAACTTAGTTATTACTTAAAAATTTAGATTTTACTTAAAAAGTTAGTTTTTAGTTAAAAATGTTTATTTTACTTAAAAACTTAGTTTTTACTTAAAAACTTACTTTTCTTAAAAGCTTTTTACTTAAAAACTTAGTTAATACTTGAAACCAGTTACACCTAATAACTACTTAAACACTTAGTTTTTGCTTAAAAAGGTAGTTTTTCTTAATAACTAATTTTTTTCTTAGCAGCTTAATTTTTGCTTAAAAAGTAAGTTTGTACTGAAAACCTAACTTTTCTAGTAAAAACTTAGTTTTTACTCAAAAAATTAATTTACATTTAAAAATTTAGTTTATACTTATACTTAAAAACTTTTTAGATAAATAGTTAGTTTATACTTAAAAATTTATTTTTGGCTAAAAAACTAAGTTTTTTTTTCTTAGAAACATGATTATTAAGTAAAGTTTTTTAACCAATAATCTTAGTTTTTGCATAAAAACTTAGTTTTACCTAAAACTTTGTCTTTTTTCTTAAAAATCTAATGTTTTCTTTGTTTTTTTCTTGAAATACCAAGTTTTAGTTAAAAAGTGTTAGTTTGGTCCGGTTATTATTACTGGTTAATTGAAATATTGTTTTTTGTTTTAATTTTTTTTATTTTTTTCACTCGAATTCATTAGAATTTCTGTGTATTTTTAATTTTTAACACATTTTATTTTTTATTTTTGTAATATTCCCTTAAACATCTTTCGCATATTAAAATATTTTCTCATTTGAAATATTTTATTCACTTTTTTATTATTTATTATGCCTTAATTTTTATGATCTATTTTTCACATAAATTCTATATTTATTAACCCCAATTTTTGTTGTTGTTGTTGTACCTTTAATTTCTAATTGGGTTGTTGTTTCCCATTTAATTATCATTTAGATTTTATTACAATTTTTTTTTTATAAGAAAACATTATATATTTAAAGCACACACAATTGGAAAATTTATTATTTTTAACTGAACCACACGGTCTTTTTTCTTCTCTCTAAATATTTATAGACAAAACTCACGCACGTCGCGCAATTGAACGCCAAGAGTTTTAGGGAAAATCGTTGTATTGAAAAGTGCAGCAGCCGCCAAAAGCAATTAATTCATTTAAAACTGACTAAATGAACTCCGTACGCGCTAGAAACATACAACGATTTTCATTAATGTTCCAGCTCGAAAATTGTTTACAAACAAAATAATTGAAACAAAAAAAAAAAAAAAAAAAATTAAGAAATTAAGAAATTAAAACGAATTCAAGACAAGAAATTTTTAAACGCACAAAAATTGTGTAGAGTGAGTTTATCACTCTTATGCGATCATTTAAAGACTAAAATGCAACAGAATAAAATTGGAAACGAAAATTTTCTTTTAGCAGCTTCTAAAGAAGGTGCATTTTGAGTATAAAGACTTTGACAGTTAAAGGCTCCCCTTCGTTTTCTTTTTAAGCAAAAACTTTTACATGGAGACTAAAAGAGAAATCAAACGATGAAAGAGCAAAATTTTGTGGAGAATTGAAAAAGTTTTTCGATAACTTTTATGAAACGACAAATAAGTTGAAAACATTTAATTCAAGATTTATTTATTTTTAAAACACAGACAAAAGACGTGTGCCTCTGCCATAATTCATTTTAATAAAGACACTTTTAGTCGCCTTCAGATCTTCGATAAGATTTATGTGAAACTTAGCTACAGTTAAGGGTTAAAAGAATAAATTTAGCTGGAAAAAATTTTTAAAATTTTTGTTTCCATCTTTTATACTTTATCTTCAAATAGAATAACAATTTCTTTGTTGAAATCTTATTTTATAAAGTGTTTTTGTTTTCAATTACTCAGCCTTTCAATAAATTACCACAAATGCTATAATAGAAGAAATAAAAAACAAAAAAATTAATTCAATTTTATTTAAATTAATATACTTATATGCAATACCTTTTTCCAAAAGGGTAAAATTGAAATAAAGCAAAATTTATGTGCATATAAATTTTTATGGGAAATTTAAAAAATTGTTTTAAAAATAAATTAATATGTATGAATATTTTTTCAATAAAATTTACTTTTTTCATAAAACCTTTTAATAAAGGACACTTTCTTAATAAAGGGCAGTTTTTAAATAGAGGGTCCACACAGAAAAAATATTTTCCAACCGAATTTTTCTAAAGTGAAATCAGTTATTTTCGATTGTATCAACAGAAATATAATAGCATCTAACAATTTTCCATTATGATAAAATATTTACTGTTACGAAAACAGAATTGTAATCATAGTGAACCCGAAATTCGGTTATTATCATCATGGTAGCCACGATGCATCTGTTTTTTGTGTGTACTTCTTAACTAAAAGGTGCTTTTTTGATAATAATAAAAGGTAATTTTTAATTTTTAATACAAATAAACCTTACTTTTTTAATAAGGGGTACTATTTAATAAAAGGTATTTTTAAGAAAAAAAAAATACTTTTTTTTAATGAAGGATTTTTTTAATATTAGCTATTTTTTAATAAATTTACAATTTACTTTTTTAAAAAAAGTTGTTTTTACAAAAAGGTACTTGTTTAATAAAAGATATTTTTTTTTTTCACAAATAAGAGGTAATTCTTTTATAAAAGGAATTTTTTGTAATAATTTTTTGTAATAAGGTATATTTTAAATAAAAAACACTTTTTTAATGAAAGGTATTTTTTAAAGTACTTTTCTAATAAAAGGTACATCAATAAGAAAAGGTAAATTTCTAATAAAAAGTACTTCTTAATGAAAGGTACTTTTTAATTAAACGTACTTTTTTAGTGAAAGGTACTGTTTAAACAAAATTTTGTTTTTTTATGTATAATACTTCTTTCTTAATGAAAGGTACTTTTAAATAAAAAGTATTTTCCTAATAAAAAGTACTTTAAAAGGGTGAATTGTCGTGATAGAAACTTTTTTCATAAATGGTACTTTTGTAATAAAAGGTACTTTCTTAGTAAAAGGTATTTTTTTGCGAAAAATTACTTCTCTATTAAAATTCACTTTTTTTTAGCATAAAGTACTGCATTAATAACAGGTACTTTTTAAGAAAAGTAACCGTTTTAGAAAAGGTATATCTTTAGTAAAAATGCATTTATTTAATAAAAGTTTCTTTAAAAAAAGTACGGAAATTTTTAATAAAATGTACTTTTTTTTAACAAAAGGTTCTTTTTTAATAATGGATAAGTATTTAATAAGAGGAACTTTTTCAATAAAAGGTGCGTTTTAATAAAATATATTTTTTAATAAAAGGTACCTTTTTTTAATAAAAAGTTTTTTTTACCAAAAGGAAATTTTTTATTAAAATGAACATTTTGAGTAAAAATTACTTTTTTAATAAAAGACTGTTTTTTTTTTTTTTAATAAAATTTACTTTTTAAGGAATATAATTTTTAAATAAAAAATACTTTTTGAAGAAAAGCTACTTTAATGAAAAAAGTGCTATTTTAATAAAAGGTACTTTTTGATAAAAGGTACGATAAATAATTCTTGACAAATAATGGAAAAACAAGTAAAAAGGTAGAATTCACATATTCGTTATCTATAATATTAATAGGCTAGGCGATTTTTTGTGACCGATGTTTTGATCTACCGTTTGATCCCGATTTTGACCAAACGTATATTTTTTGAAAGGTATTTCTTTTTAGCTGTTCACCAGATTTACAGATTTTTAAATTTTTTTCTTTATTTTGAGTAAATTTCATTTAAAGTTGCTACTAACACATACAAAAAATTATACATATGCTATATATGTGTTTATTAAATTTGTTAATCTGTTTGTTAATGGGTTTGTTATCTTCATTCACAATAATAATAAACCAGAATGTGTTGGTTTGTGAATTGGCTAAGAAGAAAAATAAAGTTGCCTAGGAATTGAACTCAAATTTCGAGCGCTGGAATCTGCTAGTAACAATTAAAATGCATTCGCAAATCCCGATTTTTTTATTTTCGACATTTGTCGTGAATGTTTTTCCTCGTCCCACATATTGGATTAATGATTTTCAGTAAGAGTGATTAGTGATCTCTATCGATGCGGGATGCGGGTTAATTTCTTATTCGAAACCTTGTTTTTGGTTTCTTTTATTTTCAGCCCTTTGTATGTTAAATACAAATATTTGCAATGTATTTGCTACATATAAAATCGTGAGCAATATGGGCAAATTTTTGATAAAATGGAGATAAAATGTTAAGTTCGTCACTCTGGATATTTTGAGATCCTTCTCCGTATCTCCCTTTCTCTCTCTCTCTCTCTCTCACTCATAGGCAGTAGCTAAAAAATTTGTTTCCGTATCGGAATATTCTTATATTGTTATAGATTAAATTGTAATGCGGCCTAAACCTATGTGTCAAATTTCAGCTCCCGACGAAAGCTAAACATGATTCTACGGGAGTGCTAACGATTTGATAGAGATGGATAAATAAATATATACGATTACGAGTCAAGATGGAAAGAACTCATGTAATATTTTATTTCGATGTCGAATGCGATGATTAGATGCCATATAAAACCAGGCGCCAAATCACCGCATTCGATATCGAATAAAATCAATCGAAATTCCATATTTTGGTTTATTATTTGAAGAAGACGGACAAACGCTCGACTACGATTCTCTATTCTTCAACTGTGAAAAAGAAAAATTATTCTCAGCATTTTATTTCGCGAAATAAAAAAATGATTTCAATTGAAAAATTTCGATAACGACTGCGGTAATTTGGCTCCAGCAAAACTTTTTATGTCTTGTGGAATCACGAAAAAACGTAAATAGTTTTTGAACGCCTTATGAGCTTGTTCCCGACCCCAGTTTGTTGGCGGCCAGTAAAAGTGAACGCTTTCAGTGAATTTGCAATTTTATTTGAAATGTTTCATTCTAACCAATATTAAGCCTTGGGTCCACTTTTGTGGACTTTGCTTTTTTGCATAGAGTAGTAAAATGCATGTACGCAGTATTTAAACGAGCCCGTACGAGCTGCCATGATAAACATTGCATCAGTCGACCAAATAAGATATGCAAAACAATTGCATCGGATGGCAGACATAGTATCATTTTGCATAGTACTGTACATCTGTACACTGAGTGGCAATATGGATTGGGAAAGATAGTGGCTTAAAAGTAGGGATGTCTGCATAAGTCAATCGAATGTTTGGCGATGTTTCAGGAAGGAAAATTCCGCAATGATGGCCAAAATTGATGAGGTAAAGTTCAAATTGGTGTACAGTCGCGATGAAACTTGGTTGTGTTATACAACACGAACAAATATTTGGTTGCCAATCTTATATTTAGAGATAAAGTAAGGTATTAAGGCGACATTTTGTAAATTTTGACATGATTGTATATTTAACGGCAGCATATTCCAAAGACGAATTGCAAAGACATAAAAGTGGTGTTCCGAAAAAGAAGTTCTGTATCTGATTTGTATCATGTCGTTAGAGTGGCTAGAGCGAGTTGGGATTAGTCTTTTATTAGGTACACTGGCTCACGGGTAAAAATATTTTTTTTTATTAGTATCAATGTTCTTATTTTTAGAAGATCGTCTAAGTTGACCCCATAAAGCCTTTTGGAGTATGCTGATATATGATCATATTTTCTTAGTTTAATATTCCGTTGTATGTTCCGATAAGTTTTTTTCTGCATTTAGAATCCAGGTTTGCAAATATTTCACAGCCATACATTAAGGATGATATATGTTTTCGCAAGTAGTATTCGTATGTTCAGTGGGGTTAAGTGTTAGGTTATCCATAGTGTACGTAACATAGAGGAAGTTTTTCCAGATGCGGAATTCATCTGATCAGACCAGGTGAGAGTATTATTAAAGATGATAACCCAATTTTTGGTTGAATATACATTTTGAATTGATTCATTATCTATAGTTATAACTGGTTCAATACTCAGGTTAATAATTAGGTATTTTGATTTATATGGATTTAGACGAAGGCCATTAGATGTTGCTCAAGTGTGAACTTTAGCTAGATCAGCATTCTGCTTATCTACACAACTTGAAATTTGATTTATTTTACTGTTTATATATATCTGTACATCGTCCGCATATACATAGGTGAATCTTGCAATATGATAGTTGTTTAATTTGGTCGCTAACATATATTGTAAAAAGAAGCAGACCTAAAATTGCACCTTGAGGTACGCCCTTTGTTACAGGTAGTGCACGAGAATTTGTGTTGTTAGCAAATACGGATTGAATACGGTCACTTAAATATGAATAAATAAGTTTGGTAGACGAGGACGAAAAATTAAACATTTTTGACAGAATACGACGTTTGTCGACATAAGTTGTTTTGTCTGCACACACTTTAAGTGTTATTTATATATTGTTTTTTTTTGTCCTTCTCTAGGATCAATTCCTCTGAAGATTTTTGACTCAAAATTTTATATAAAGTATTTATTGTCCATATTTACAGGACTGTTAAATAAAAAGCTCTAAAAACTTTATACCGAGCCCGTAATTTCAAATATAACGTTTATTCTAGAAAACCACAAATATATTACAGGTGTTTTTCTGTTCATTTATAATTTTTCAATTTTCTTTCATAACAATTAAAATTTAGATAGTGCTGATAAATTTGACCTCACCCACCTGTATCAATTTCTGAGCTGATTTATCCATGTCCGTCCGTCCACCTGTCTTTCTGTCTGTCTGCGTGTCCATGTAAATCTTTAAATCGCATATAATAACTACAAGTATTATGTTTGATGCAATTTTGTATATAAGGTTTGTTCGGCCAGAGGACGATCACTACAACTCTTATGTGATCAACTTTAGGTCCAGATTATCGTACAGATATCTGTCCAATAATCAGCTTAAAAATAGATACAGATAATTATATACATAGGTTCCAGAGAAAGAAAGGGTCAACTCATGCTTCATATTTTTATGAAATTTCTATTGAAGATCCATTCATTGTAGTCTAAACACAAAGTTATACTACAAATAAAACTTCTCAGACTTAATTTGTTAATATTTGTTTAGAGTTCTTGTAATTAGCACCTGAAAAATATTAAAGGTGAAAAGTAACCCAGCATTTTGAAAGTTTGGTTTTGGCTTTTCCTTGAACACAAACAGTTTTTAAAACCAAGAAATTTAAGTTTTGCAAAAGAGTTCAGATGTTAAGAACAAACATTTCAACAGTCCTGACTAAAAACTAAACCTTCATATGTAAATATGTTTTACAAATTTTTAAACTTTCACCCAAACGTCAGTGGTTTTCTGATTTTTTTCCTAACTTTGTAATAAGTTTGTTTTTATCATTTATTCCCTTCTTCTTACTTTATTTAATAGAGAAAATAGTAAACTTTCTGCAAATTCATCCATATAAATAGAATACCATTTGATAGTTTATGATAATTTTCCAACTCCTTACCTGCTATTGTAGCCAGCTTTGGTTTTTAACACAGGAAATTCTGTGTGTTTAGGGCTAGAAACAAATTTTCTACTCAGTTGACAGTTGACAAGTACAACATTGAACTAAATGAAAGTCAAAATAACAAAAGTGTTTTGTGGTGTTTTTTTTTTTGCTATGTTAAGCTAGAAATAACATTGAGTACACTTTATTTTTATATGTTGTTTTTTATTCGTGTGCTAAAACAGAAATCCAAATGAAGATACAGTAAGCCCTTGTTATACGGCTAAAACTAAAAAAGAAAAAAGTTTACTTACAATATAAAACATTTCCATGTCAGAGTTTATCATTCCTTCTTCATTCCTTTCTTAAGAAAAGGTACGTTGTTAAGAAAATGTACTTTTTTTGAGAAAATATTATTTTTTTTTTTGATATTTAAGTTTTTAAGAAAAGGTAATTTTTTTAAAAAATATAATTTTTCAAGAAAATGTACAGTTTTTTCGTAATGTGTAATTTTTTTTGAAAATATAATTATGTAAGAAATAGTACTTTTTAAGAAAACATAATTTTTTAAAGAAAAAGCAACTTTTTTAAAATGTACTTTTTTTTAACATAAAATACCTTTTTAAGAATAGGTATTGATGTCCAAACAACTATACGCGCAGGGTGGTAAATTTCTATTTCACAATACAATCACAAAACCAGCATAATGCGTGGTTTTCATTATGTCATTTTCAATGGCAATTGTTGTCAATCATTGTCAGTTGTATGAAAAAGGGTTTTAATGTCTAGTCATTTACAACCCATGACAACATTTGACATCTGAAATGAAATTGCCAGCATGTTGGCAATTTGATTCTGTTTGAGAGCCGGATGAATAGAAAATTACGGAATGTCAGTTGAGGCAATTGTTTGTTGTCAGCTTATATGACATAGTGAAAACCAGGCATAACACGTGAGCGTAAGACAAAATCGGCGTGACTTATGATTATATTGGTGAAAAAATTATGATATGTAATAACCTGTTTGGAAATGAAATAAAAAATGAAAAATAAAAAAGAGAAAATGAAAAATGAAAAATAAAAAATTAAAAAAAAAAATGAAAAATAAAATATGAAAAATGAAAAATGAAAAAAAAAATGAAAAATAAACAAGTAAGAAAATTATAGTTGGTCTAGACCGACTATACGATACCCTATACCATGCGTTTAGAAACCCTATCTCTTAGGCCCAACTAACTGGACAGTGAAAATAAGCAAAAACCAAATTTGAGTGGGATTTTTATTAATTTTTTTGGCTGCAGATATGAAAAAGTTCATATCGGATGCTATATCTATAAAGGGACTAGGTCCAAAAATGGACCGATCCTGATCATGTTTGGTAAAGTCTCTTGTATTTTGCAAAAATATGTAGAAACAAAATTTGAGAAGAATCAGTGCAATATTTTTGTTTTTTAATAGATTTAAGTGAAGATCGGGAAGCAGCTCCATATGGGGTCAAAGGGATCATTTTTGGACTACTCATTAGTGGATGTAATGAACGCATACAAATCCAATTCGAGTAAGATCTATATGACAATTTGGATCTTATGGCAATTTATGTCGATTTCATATGGGTAATTTGTATGGGGGCTAGGTCTGAACATGGACCGATTCTCACCTATTTCAATAGCGTTCATCCCATGGCCGATAAAAGCTTATGTACCAACTTTCATCAAAATATATTCATATTTGCGACCTGCAGTTTGATTACAAGCTTTACATGGACACACAGACGGACGGACGAACGGACGGACGGACATTGTTAAATCAACTCAGAAAGTGATTCTGATTCGATCGGTATAATTAAAGATGGGTCTAGGTCTAATATTTTTGGTTGTTACAAACAGCAGCACAAAGTCATTATACCCAAACCACATAGTGGTATAGGGTATAAAAATTAAAAATAGAAAAATAAAAAATTAAAAATCAAAACGAAAAATGAAAGACGAAAAATAAAAAATGAAAATGTAAAATAGAAAATAGAAAATGAAAAATTAAAAATAAAAATTAAAAAATGAAAAATAAAAAATTAAAAACGAAAAACAAAAAATTAAAAATGAAAAACGAAATATTAAAAACGAAAAAAAAAAAAATAAAAATTAAAAATAAAAAATTAAAAACGAAAAATGAAAGATGAAAAATTAAAAATAAAAATGAAAAATAGAAAATGACAAATTAAAAATAAAAAATAAAAAATTAAAAATAAAAAACGAAAAACGAAAAATAAAAAATGAAAAACGAAAAATTAAAAACGAAAAGTGAAAAATGAAAAATGCAAAATAAGAAATGAAAAATGAAAAATAAAACTTGAAAAATTAAAAATAAAAAATGAAACATGAAGAACGAAAAATGAAAAATGAAAATATGAAAAAAATCAAAAACCATATATAAAAAATTTAAAAAAAAAGGAAAAAAAAAAATGAAATATAGAAAACGAAAAATTAAAAATTAACCCGTTGAAATAATAAATAATAATAAATATTTTTGTATTCGCAGAGCCCCTGCAGTTGATTGCTATAAGTGGTACATAGATGACGCTTTCTGTTTGATTTTACAAAAAGTGCCATAAAAAATCTTTAATTACTAGATGTTTACACATATCCCCTGTGATCGGACTCACAAGGTTTTTTTTCAGAAAGAGATTTTTTGAGAAAAGGTTGTTCCGTAACAAAAGCTAGTTTTTTAAGAAAAAGCACTTCTTTAAGAAAATGTAATTTTTTAAGAAAAGATACTTTACTGCATGAAAAGGTACTTTTTTATGAAAATGTATCTTTTTATGAAAAGGTATTTATTTACGAAATGGAACTTTTTTAAGAAAATGCTTTTTTATGGGAATACGTACTTTAGAAAAGGTACTTTTTTAAGATATGGTACTTTTTAAGAAAATATTTTTAAAACAATTACTTTTTTCAAAAAGATACTTCTTTAAAAGCGGTACTTCTTTAACTAAATTTGTTTTTAAGATACCTTTTATAAAATATTGTAACTTAAATTTTTAAGAAAAGGTGCTTTTTTTAAAAAGCTACTCTTAAAAAAATTTACTTTTTAAGGAAATTACACTTTTTTAAAAAATACTATATTTTTTTTAGAAAAGCAGTGGCAGAAGGTAACTTACTGCTTAGGACTTATAAAACTATAGATTAGAATGTAAAATAAAAATAATTTGAACGTATTGACTCCATATTTTCATATTTATAGGCTTATATCCGGAAAAAAATTACCGCTTAAAATGTTTTTTTCGTTTTGTTAATATGAAAAATATGGATATTTCGTAATTCATTTTAATAATAAAAAATTATGCATAAAATATTTCTTTTCAGCTCTAACCTCTTTGACAGTGTCTTTTTTATATAATGGCGCTGAGACATTATAAAATGTAATGCATTATTAATAATAAATTAATTAAATTAAAAAGAATCAAAAACATAAAATAAAAAATTAATAAATATGCACATCATTATTACTGTTGAGAATATTAGGGATTTTTTTTTAACAAGCCCAGTTCCTGGCATTCACCTTTCATTAGTAATAAAAATTTTAATCATATTATATAAACTATTAATTATGTTATAATTGATTAGATTGATATGATATGAAACTTTATAAATAGGTAGTTGAGAATATTGCACCTGCGTCTATCTCACATACATATGTACGTCAGTATTTCTACTTTTTTACATGCGCGTTTAATGCAATCAATACATTGTTTAGATTCAGCTTTCCACTTTTAACCAATCTCAGAAGAAAATTATAAAAGTTTCAAACATAAAAATTATAACTAGGAAATTTTATTTTTTCTTTTAATAAAAACAAGGCTATGCTAATCCATTTTAGCCAAGTCACAATATAGACTTTTTAAATATTATTGGTTCATGTCCAAAATTAGGTTTCAATGTTATTGGGTTATGTCGAAAATAATTTTTCAATTCAGCGCAATTATGACACTGGAACAAATTCAGGTTAGCAAAAGGTCGGTCGATTCTGAGAGTGAGGGGTGAAAATAGAGGCTAAATTAGAAGACCCGTATCGCGGCGTTTGTTTATGTTAGTTCGAATTTTTTTTTTTAATCGACCTTCGAACTTTGTACTCAAATTCCGATTTTCAGCATATTGTTTATATGGTTTTTCGGCTATAACTCGTCGACTAATTGATATTTCTGTAAAAGCCAAATTATATCTATGGACCTGTGCAACAATTAAAATATATTTTTATCCAATTTTTATAATTTCTTTTTCAATGTTTCTTCAAAACCAACACTGAACAAAATTGGTACATAAAAAATGAGAAGTAAATTAATATTAAGCTGGAAAACGCAAGTTTTATATTACGATTGTTTTCTTTTCAAATGAAATTTATTGAAGAAACTGAGAAGCAAAAAAGACTTAGTTTTGTGGAAAATATTTTCAAAAAGCATGAAAAAAAAATAATTTTTCCAACATTTTGCTTCATAAGCACCACAAAAATTTTCTAAATCAATTTTTTAAAAAATTTTAATCGTTGCACCATATAAACAATATGCTGAAAATCGGCATTTGACTGCAAAGTTCGAAAGTCGATTAAAAAAAAATTCGAACTAACATAAACAAACGCCGCGATACCGGTCTTCCAATTTAGCCTCTATTTTCACCCTTCACTCTCAGAATCGACCTAACTTTTGCTAACCTGAATTTGATCCACAGTGTTATTGTGAATGAAGAAAACAAACTCACAAACACATTAACAAATCTAATGAACACACACACAGTATTGTACAATTTAATGTACTATATGTTAGTAGCAACTTTAAATGCATTTTACTCAAAAAAAAAAAAAAAAAAAATTAAAAATTTAAAAATCTTGTGGACAACTAAAAAGAAATACGTTTCAAATAAGATATGCTTGGTCAAATCGTTAGAAAACTATGGAACAAATCATCGGACACAGAGAATAGCCTTACCTATTAATATTATAGATATTCATATTATTAAGTGAATACTACTACTGTAATCTTAAATTCAAATTTTTCTTACAAGAAAATCTTTCTTGCTTAAATTGTTTTATATTAAATATTTCAAAAAAATAATTGTAAAAAAAATTTATGAAAAAATTTTGCCAAAAAGCATATTAGAAGTCGAAATGATTTCAAAATGGCATAAATACTTTTTAAAAAATACTTAAAATTTTATCATATTTTAGTGTGTTATATTGGTATAACTCTTTGTTTGGATTCTCATTTGGTTGATTTCATCTCTTGGTTGCTGATGAGGGTTGTTGACCCGACCCGAAACAACTGTATAAACCTGTCTTGCAGTATTCTCATGTAGATAAATTTTTGTAAAAATATGCAAAGGTTTTTGATATATTAAAAATAAAAGCATTTAATCTTGATGTTGAAGAATTTTTAACTCAATAATTCTTCATTTCACCACATGCCGTTAAGGCATGTAGTGGTGTTTTTGTATACATTTTTTTTAAGTATGGTGTGATTTTTTTTTTCTCTTCCCAAAAATAGGGAGCACTTTTATATGAATATTGTGTGTAGTTTGTGAAATCGAGGGGTTGCTGCTTGATGTTGATGGCAGAAAATGTTTATAGACAAGTGTTTCATTTTATTTAACATTTAAAATGTAAGTGTTTATGATAAGTTGGTTTAGAAGGCATTATATAAATTATATAACTTAAATGATGATAATTTACCATCCACAAAATCATTGAGAGGAACCGAAGAACACCAAGATTGATAGTGTAGGTTGTTGAAAATGACAGCTTACAAGATATTAAAAATAAATAGGGAATGTTTAACAAACCGTATGTTTAAAAGTAGTTTAGAAAAGACATACTTATTTGATTAAATAGTCGTCTCTGTACGAAAAAATATTGTATTTATAAATGCTACATTAGCTCAAGGTACTTGCGTTCGTTACAAGACCAAACTGTAAATTATTTTCATATGTCGACTAGAAGTGAATTATACTTTCGAAACTATATTTAGAGTAAGAAGCTGTCAGACGAGGTGTCAATTGTATGAGGCGTCACATTTTCAAAACAATTAGAAGTTCTCGTTTAAAACGAATTGTAACTATACAATACAAGGAGTTGAATGAACTATAATAATATATATTTTATTAAATGGAGCAGAGATATATGAAATGTTATAAATAAAACAAAAATAATTTAAGTATAAAATTATAATTTTGGCATTAAGCGCTTATAATGTCACAAATTTCTTACTGATGTGACCTATTTTCAATCGAAATGAGAGGCTGTTAAGATAAAAGAAGATAATTTATATATTTATGCTAGCAGTAACCCGATGCGCTTCGCTACACCCCTCGTAACGAAATAATACGGCAATACGTTTTGAAGAAAACTATTGTTTTGTAAAGGAGGTGCCACGCCCATTAGTCTGGTTTCGCCAACTACTCACATTAACTCAAACTCAAGTCGCTAGACTTTCATTATTATAGTACTCCAGTTATGTTATATTAAATACTTACTTTGTATGGGGGTACCACGCCCAATGGTTGAATCTCGCCCATTTTCTATGGGACTACTCACATTAATAACTTACGAACTCACACAAAGTCTCAACACTTTACCTATTACAGTACTCTAAATATATGACATTTAATATTTACTTTGTATGGAGGGAACCACGGTCCGGTCCATTGGTCCGATCCCACCCATTTTCCTCAACTCCTCGAATTATTTTAATATGTACATGTGTATAGTTTCGAAACTCTTGTTGTAGTAGTACTCCAGATATTATATGTTAAAGTTAGATTTTAAAAATTCACTTTGTATGGGAGGTGCCACGCCCATTTGAAAAATCAAAAAAATATAGCCCATTTTTCCTTCCGGATAGGCAGTTACCTACTGTAAAAATTTTAAGACGATCGGTCCAGTAGTGTAGTCTCCTATAAACCACAAACAAACAAACAGACACACAAACATACACAACTCCATTTTTATATATAAGATATACAAGTATGTTAAATTCAGCTATGACGATACTATGATACCCTCCACTTGTGTTATAGCTTAACAATGACATCTGGACTTATTGCACTATATAACAGGTAGGCTGAAAAGTTCGTAGGCTGACAAATTGATGGAGCTACAAGAATAAACTCATCTGATTCTGAAAAAAGTGGATAAAAATGAATTTCCTGTGTTAATGAAGCATCTCTTTTTGGCGAAAGAGATTTTGTTGGAGCCAAGGTATGGCCTGATAATCATTATTCCGACTCTGCACCATTAAAATCAGGAATTGAGAAGTAGCTTGCTAAATTTAAACGAGACGAAATGAAAGCAAAGTTCAACGATATTGTAATAAAACGAATTTTTCCATCGATATTTTACAATGAATGAAACATGGTTCCATCACTACAGTCCAGAGTCCAATCAACATACAGCCGAGTGGGCGATTAACCGAATCCAAAGGATGGCAAAACGCAACGGTTATAACAAGTTGTAGCAAAGTTATAGCATCAGTATTCCGGAATGCGCGTGCTTTATTAATATATTACCTCGAAAAGGGCCAGACCAACAACAGCGAGAATTACATAGCATTGTTGGAGCGTTTAAAGGATTAAATTACGAAAAAACGGCACAATTGAAGAAAAAAGTCAATGCATCATATCACATTCAAAAAGCGCGGGATCGGACCAACGGGCGTGTCGCCCCCATGCAAAGTAAATATTTATTATCATATAACTGGAGCTCTATAATAGACTTTGTCTGAGTTCATAAGATATTAATGTGAGTAGTTGCCCAAAAAATGGGCGGGATGGGACCAATGGGCGTGGCACCTCCTATGAAAGAAAATATGAAATACTATGAAAATTACCAAAATCAAGAATGGCAAAACAACAAAAATCGCCAAAGTGAAAAATCACAAAACCGAAAATCGTGAATAACAAAAAACGACAAAATCAAAAATCGCTAGAACCGAAAATCGCCAAAACCGAAAATCACGAATAATAAAAACAGTCAAAATCAAAAACGACAAAATCTAAAATCACAAAAAACAAAAATCGCCAAAATTAAAATAATCTTTAAAAACAAAACCACCATAATAAAAAATCGCTAAGAGCAAAAATCGCCAAGTTCAAAAATCGACAAAATCAAAAGTCGCCAAAATTAATAATCACCAAACTCTAATTCGCAAAAACAAAAATCTACAAAATCAAAAATCGACAAAAAATAAATAAAATAGTTTTCTAAAAAATATATTTCCAGTTTTTTATTTCGCTACGATGGGTGTAGCGAATTGTATCGGGTTATAGCTTAACATTTTGCTATAGTACTTATTAACTATTGCTTTCCTCATAATGTTTATTGGTTTATGCTTATTTTCTACTAGCTGACCCGGCAAACTTTGTTGTTCCATATAACTAATTTCTAGTGAATATTGTTGTTGTTAATTATGATGGTATGTATTAACCATGTATGGGAGGTGCCACGGCCACTAGTTTGATCCCGCCCATTTTTCACATAAGTTCTCACACTCACCATTCGTGAACTCACACCTGGTTTCAAGACTGTCGGGTATATAGGACTTTATATAATATTTTTTGTTTGGGAGATGCCACGCCCACTAACCCAATCCCACCCATTTTTAGTGCGACTATTTATATTAACAACCGATTAACGTGCAGAAAGTTTCAAGATTCTGGCCAACATAGTACACTAGATATATGATGATATGTATTTACCATGCATGGATGGTGCCACGCCCATTTGTTTGATCCCGATCATTTTTCACATAACTTCTCACACTCATCAGTCGTGAACTCAGACCTAGTTTCGAGACTGTCGGGCTGATAGTACTACAGATAATTTTTTTGTTTAAAGGTGCCACGTCCACTAACTCTATCCCGACCATTTTTTGTACGACTACTTATGTATATTAACACGCAATTGACGTGCAGAAAGTTTCAAGGCTCTGGCCATCATAGTGCCCTAGATATTTGATTACATATATGTATTTATTCTCACATTACTAAATAATGTACTTCTACAAAGTTTCAGGACCCTTGCTCTCATAGATCTCCAGATATATGATGTTAAAATTTTTTTATATTTCGGAGGTGACACGCCCACTTCATATATAAAAAAGAAATATAGCCTATATTACTTTTCCGATACCACCTTATACACTGTGAAAATTTCAAGAAGAGCGGTCCAATGGTTTAGCCACCTGTCAATGTCAAACCCACAAACAAAACAACAAAGAAATTTTCAATTTTATATATATAGATATTCAGTTAGTTCGACCTAAGAGTCTATCTCTAAACGTATCATATAGTCGGCGTAGACCGACTATAATGTGCTTACTGGTTTTCCATTGACATGATTATTTCTAGGGAAGTTATGGGAACCGAAGGGAACCGAAGGGACGTCAAAGTCAGTTTTTTGGTACACCCATAATATTCATTCATTCGGTACTCCCATAATATTATTAGTCATAGTCTAAATATAAAGACATAAAAATAGGCATGTATTGGAAAACCTTTGCAAAAATAAAAAAAATAAACTAATTATGTTAAAGTAAATTTTCGTGCAAAATTTGTTTTAAAAAATAAAAAAATTTCATAACTTTCACAAATTCCACTTTTTTGCATATGAGATATTTATTTTGGAATGTGTTTTATATTTATTATATTTTACAAAGCTATCTTATATTACTATGCCTCATAAAATCATAAATTACGTCAAGTTCAATGTCATCATAAATTTATGCAAAAAAACAAAAAGATGCACTAAACTCTACTGCTTAAAGATCTACCCTTAGAAATGCTGAAAAAAAAATATATATAATTAATTACTTGTTGTGTTTTATTTACTTTATTTTTTGTTTTATTTTTTAATGAGTTTGTAAAAAAAAGAAAACAAGAAACTAAAAATAAATTGACTGATCACATACGGAAGCAAACATATTTTATTTACTTTTTTAACACAGACAATTACAGCGAACTAACAAATACAAGCTCATTTACTATTTAACTTTAGCGAGGGACGACATTTCATGTGTATTAAGGGTATTCACATAATGACTTTTAGCAGAATTTAATATGCGTAAATGTAATTCAATTAAATTTAGAAGTCGATTAAAAATGAATCAATAGAACCTTTTCATGCTTAAATCAAAAATGTAAAATCAATGTGTCAAAGTTTTTTTTCTCCCCATCGTGTGATGTGATTTTTTAAAATCTTCCATTTATATGTTACATATTGAACATAATTTGCAATTATTAGCTAAAATTAATTTTTTCCAAGTGATTTTTTAAAATTTGCAATTAATTTCTTTTGCACTAAAGAACATGTAAAGCATTTTTCAAAAGTCTGAATTAAAAACTCCTTTTTTTTGAATCCAACAGATATATTTCTACCTTAATATAATTAAATTCAATTGTAAAAATATACGAAATTACAATTTCCTAAAAAATGTTGATACATTTTGATAAATTGAGTTTTTTCAGTATTTTTGTAGTAAAGGGTGATTTTTTAGCTATTATCTTTTTGGCAACACTGGTTTAAACAGCTGACGCACGTTTCGTGTTTTGTTTCATTGTCAAACATTTTCAGTTTGGTCTACAATTTAACCATGAATCGTCTTACAAGCGAACAACGCTTGCAAGTTATTGAATTTTATTATCAAATTGCGTGCTCTGTTAAGAAAGTTCATCGCGCGCTTCTTCCATTTTATGGTCAGTTTAATCGACCCACTGAAGCGGCTATTGTGACTAAATTTCGCACCAAGTTTACATTGTTGGCCATTAAACCACCAACACGCTTACATAGAGTACGAACTGAAGAATATATCGCAGCTGTATTAATGATGACCATCAATTATCCATTCGTCGCCGTTCGCAACAATTGGGCCTCTGTTATTCAACAACGTGGAAAATTTTGCGGAAGGATTTAGGTGTGAAACCTTTCAAAATACAGCTGGTGCGAGAATTGAAGCCGAACGATCTCCCGCAACGTAGAATTTTTGGTAAATGGGCTCTTGGAAAGTTGGCCGAAGATCCACTTTTTTACCGAAAAATTGTGTTCAGCGACGAAGCTCCTTTTTGGCTCAATGGGTACGTAAATAAGCAGAATTGTCGACTTTGGAGTGAATATTAGCCAGAAGCATTGGATGAGCTACCAATGCATTCAGAAAAAGTCACAGTTTGGTGCGGTTTATGGGCTGGTAGCATCATTGGACCGTACTTCTTCAAAGATGATGCGAATCGTAACGTAACTGTGAATGGTCAGCGCTACCGAGAGATGATATCCAACTTTTTTTTGCCCAAAATGCAAGAGCTTGACTTGTATGACATGTGGATTCAACATGTGTGGCCACATGCCACACAGCACGCGCAACAATGGACTTATTGAGAGGCGAGTTCGGTGAACATTTTATTTCACGTTCGGGAACGCTGAATTGGTCGCCTAGATCGTGCGATTTAACGCCTTTAGACTATTTTTTGTAGGGCTATGTTAAAGCTCATGTCTATACAGACAATCCCGCTTCAATTGACGCATTGTAAGACAACATTGAAGCATTTATTCGTGAGATACCGGCCGAAATGTTGGAAAGAGTATGCCAAAATTGGACTAAGCGGATGGACCATTTGAGGCGCAGTCACGGTCAACATTTGCATGAAATAATCTTCAAACATTAAATTATATGGACCGTACTATCGATTCAAATAAAGATTTCATGCATTTTTCTGAATTTTATGTGTTTTTTTTTTGGAAAACTTTCCTACAGCTCTTAAAAAATCACCCTTTACTTATGTGTAACTCGTATAACTCTACATACACACGCAAAGCAAGTACCGCCGTATTCATAAAAATTTTTAACATCATTGCAAATCCAATTAAAAAAAAAAAAAATCTATGAAATTGTATTCATAAACGAGTTTTAGCTTGAAATACTTATTTTAAATCTTATGTAAATAAAAGAATTTTAAAATTGGTTCGACCCTATTTTAAAACTATTTTAAAATAACACTTATGCTTTTTGCTTTGTGTTTGTTTTCATTTTGAACATTATAGCGAAAAATTGTAATTCATAATAATGGACATACTATATTTGATTAATAGAATTGGTAACGCTTGCGCTAAGAAACCTCTTTATTACCGATATCAATCAAAGTATTTATACAAATTATTAAAATAACTTAATTAAGCCAAATATATTAAAAGGAATGTTTTTAATTTGTAATGATAGTAGAACTAAACAAGTAAGAAAATTATAGTCGGTCTAGACCGACTATACGATACCCTATACCATGCGTTTAGAGACCCTATCTCTTAGGCCCAAGTAACTGGCCATAGAAAATAAGCAAAAACCAAATTTGAGTGGGATTTTTATTAATTTTTTTGGCTGCAGATATGAAAAAGTTCATATCGGATGCTATATCTATATAGGGACTTGGTCCAAAAATGGGCCGATCCTGATCATGTTTGGTAAAGTCTCTTGTATTTTGCAAAAATATATACAAACAAAATTTGAGAAGAATCAGTGCAATATTTTTGTTTTTAATAGATTTAAGTGAAGATCGGGAAGCAGCTCTCTATGGGGTCAAATGTATCATTTTTGGACTACTCATTAATGGATGTAATGAACGCATATAAACCCAATTTGAGTAAGATCTATATGACAATTTGGATCTTATGGCAATTTATGTCGATTTCATATGGGTAATTTGTATGTGGGCTAGGTCTGAACATGGACCGATTCTCACCAATTTCAATAGCTTTCATCCCATGGCCGATAAAAGCTTATTTACCAAATTTCATCAAAATACATTCATATTTGCGACCTGCAGTTTGATTACAAGCTTTACATGGACACACAGACGGACGGACGGACGGACGGACATTGTTAAATCAACTCAGAAAGTGATTCTGATTCGATCGGTATAATTAAAGATGGGTCTAGGTCAAATATTTTTGGTTGTTACAAACAGCAGCACAAAGTCATTATACCCAAACCACATAGTGGTATAGGGTATAAAAAACTAATGGCGTGTAAACAATCAAAACAAATTAAATAAAACTGGTTATTTGAATACTTTTTTAATTTGCAATAAAATCACCACGTAAATTACATTTGTATCTATCATTTTGTTTTGACTGTTTTTCTTTATTTAGTTAATAGACAAGTTTTTATCATTATTTTTTTTTTATAAAAACCATATTTTTCTCACACTGCAAAAAAATTATATATACGAATACCGTATAAATTAATAACCATTTTTTGCATCATTACGACTCAAGTGACAAATAAAAACAATTAAGAAAATTATAGTCGGTCTAGACCGACTATACGATACCCTATACCATGCGTTTAGAAACCCTATCTCTTAGGCTTAACTAACTGGACATAGAAAATAAGCAAAAACCAAATTTGAGAGGGATTTTTATTAATTTTTTTGGCTGCAGATATGAAAAAGTTCATATCGGATGCTATATCTATATAGGGACTAGATCCAAAAATGGACCGATCCTGATCATGTTTGGTAAAGTCTCTTGTGTTTTGCAAAAATATATACAAACAAAATTTGAGAAGAATCAGTGCAATATTTTTGTTTTTTAACAGATTTAAGTGAAGATCGGGAAGCAGCTCTATATGTGGTCAAAGGGATCATTTTTGGACTACTCATTAATGGATGTAATGAACGCATACAAACCCAATTTGAGTAAGATCTATGTGACAATTTGGATCTTATGGCAATTTATGTCGATTTCATAGGGGTAATTTGTATGGGGGCTAGGTCTGAACATGGATTCAGATTCGCACCAATTTCAACAGCATTCATCCCATAGCCGATAAAAGCTTATATAACAAATTTCATCAAAATATATTCATATTTGCGACCTGCAGTTTGATTACAAAGTTTACATGGACACACAGACGGACGGACGGACGGACGGACATTGTTAAATCAACTCAGAAAGTGATTCTGATTCGATCGGTATAATTAAAGATGGGTCTAGGTCAAATATTTTTGGTTGTTACAAACAGCAGCACAAAGTCATTATACCCAAACCACATAGTGGTATAGGGTATAAATATAGTGTTGACATAATAGAGTTTAATAAAACGTTGAAACGTTTATTAATTAAAACTAGCAGATTCTATCACTAGAAATTCGAGTGCAAATTCAAGGAATTTTAATTTTTTCATTTAATAAAGACCCTAAAGTTATGCTTCACAATTAATTGAAGAAAACAAACTCAACACATTAACATAAAAAACATTAACAAATTTAATAAGCGCACTCATAGGATTGTATAATTTTATGTATGTATGTGTTAGTAGCAACTTTAAACGATCATAACTCCAAAAAAATATTACAGACAATGAAAATCTGTAAATCTGGGTAATAGCTAAAAAGAAATACCTTTCAAATGATAAATTTTTTGTTATAATCGGGGTAAAACTGTGAAACTTACATCGGTCACAAGAAATCGCCTTGCATATTAATATTATAGATACTGAATGCGAATAGGAATTTTTAACAAACTTTTTTTAGGCCAAAAATGTGTTTTAACTAATTTGTATTTGAAACCTGATTTAAGATTTTTTTATGAATACGGCTGGTATTATTTAAGTACGCTAACTCGATATATACACCTTCAAAGTTTCGCTACTAATATTGCTGAATCTGAAGTCCTTAGTTGATTTTTGTTTCAAACAAAAGTTGGATTTTAGCCTAGAGTCAACGCTTAAAAATGCATTAATCAAATCTTGCACTTACTTGTCTAAGTTAAAAAATAATACATATTGCACCTGTACCTCTAAAATGACTCAACTCAAAATTTTTCAATTTTCACTTTTTGCAAGAAAACGATACACAGTGGTCATATCTATCCACTGTAAAAAACTTACATCGTTTTTTCTAGTCTTTCGTAAAAAAATACAGTTGTAACCCTATTTGTGTTATAAGAGTAGCTTCTTTAGAATCCACTAAAAAGACATATTTTGAGTTGCACCCAAAAAACTTGCTATTTTTTATGATCACTGAAAAAATCGCTACTACTACTATTGTTGTATACTTATAATTCGCAATTCTTTACAATGAAACAACAGTTTTTAAATTTTATAGTAAATATTTAAAAAAAAACGTCTTTGCCTCTACTGAAAATTTGTAAATTTTGAGTTGACTCACTTTAGAGGTACAGGTGCAATATTAAAACTGTAGTACGAATAAATTTTTGAAAACCTTTAAGAAAATATATAAACGTTTTGTACGATGCAACAAATAATTGGATAAGTAAAAGTTGCAGCCTGGAATGTGATCTTTAGCACAAGATACTAATTATAAAAATTGTTTACAACAATCCAAAATTATGTTCTCTCAAGTGTAATCTAGTTTAAAACGCATTCGGCCTTGTTAAGTTTCTTGAAGAATGTATTTACTTTAGACTTTGATACTGCTATATATCACGGGAAAGAGTTTTAGAAACTATATGTAGGTCCCTGTAAAAAAGCAAAAAAAAAAAATTTATATAAAGAAACGTCTTTGATCATTTTTGTAAGGGAATATGTCTTGAATTATCGAAATTCGTACATTGCTTATGTACTCTTAAAAATAACCTACACTAGCCAACAAGGTTTTGGACTGCAGCAACCAACTATCTTTCCTAGGGTAATTTGGTGGGCTGATCTTGAATCTGTAATTGGTTTTTCTCTATCACGTCATGTTTTCGATATACAAAAAAAATGTTTTTATTAGTCTTTTACATAAAAAATCATTAGTTTATTTTAAAATCTATGAATTTCAAAAGTGAATGGCGTTATTTGAATGTCGTTTGTATTTTGTTGGTTCGGTTTCACGTATTAGAGTCCAGCAGTAGTGTCCCAGCATGCTTTTGTCCAAAATCCTTGATAATTTCTTTCAATTTTCATTAAATCTTGGTGAACACGCTCCCCTTGTTCGTCGCTCACCGCACCTAAATGCGAATGAATAAAATGCATTTTGAGTGACATTCGTGCACCTAATTCGTGATAATTTTTCATTAACTCAGCTACAATTTGTCTGTAGTTTTCACTCTTATTGTTTCCAAGAAAACTGTCCACGATGCTCTTGAAAGATTTCCAGGCTGTATATTCTTTCTCCAATAAACATTGTGAAAAATTGTCATCATTCAATAGCTTCCTGATCTGAGGGCCAACATATGTGCCTTCTTTGATTTTAGCATATGAAAGTTTAGGAAAAACCGCCAACAAATATTTAAATGCTCCACCATCTCTGTCCAGAGCCTTGACAAGATTCTTAAAAAGGCCCAATTTTATGTCCAGCGGCGGAAGAAGAACGTCATTTGGATCAATTAATGATTTATTTGGAATGTTTTGTTTTCCTGGTGAATACTCAGTTTATTTGGCCACTCTGGTCTGACCAGAGTTTAGAGAAAAACACACACTGAATAAAAAACTCGTACATATATGTAAACAAACATAGCTCAGACCACCAAACACATATTTTTTTTTTCATATCAATTATGTGTGTTTCTAAATTTTGTATGGTGCCTAACTCAATCATGACTGTATTTCGTTTTAAAAAAACAGAACATATTCTGGAACGCGTACATCTAAAAATTAAAACATTATCCACTCGCGATCGGAAAAATCTCAAAAACCCCTATAATAACGACAACAATTGTTTCAGCCAAATTTATTTAAAAATTTAAAATAATTTACTTACAGTTATAAAAAAATAATAATAAAAAGATAATAATAAAAATAAGAAAAAAATAAAAATAAAAAGATAATAATAAAATAGAAAACAGAGAAATTTTATGTGTTGTTTATGACTTATTTTCGTTTTTTTTCCGATCGCGAGTGGATAGTCTTTTAATTTATAGATGTACGCGTTAAAGAACATGTTCTGTTTTTCTAGCAGTACACGTGCAAGAAAACTAAAATAAAGCTACACTCGAATCTGTGTGGTTTATGTGTGTTCGATACAAAAAATACGCGATAGAAAAATGTTCGTGTCGATAATGAAATATTAAAACGAAACACAGTCATGATTGTGTTTTGCACCGTACAAAATTTAGAAACACACATAATTTATATGAAAATAAAAATATGTTTTGGTTTGGCTGCTTTAGAACAGAACATTGTATGTTTGATGTGTGTATTTTTTGAACCTTGGTTCTGACGTAATAATGACATGTAGCGCGACTATCCCATAGACAAAGGAAACAACAATATTTTGTGAAACTTCCTTGCATTCCAGTCAACAAACCAATGACCTGAAACAGATTAATTTACAGTCATTTACGATGGTCTTTACCAGATATACAAAGAAATTTAAATCCCACAACTTAATGTCACCATATATCTTCCATTTATGATCGTTGGATTTGAGTAATATCAAAATTTCCGTCATTGATACGTAATTTTTTTTTTTTTTTTGTAATAATGGCATGAGCAATTGGTACGAATGGTTTTTAATTCCCATTGTGCAAAAAAAAAGCTTTTAAACTGTGCTTGGAGCCACCAATGAATAATCTCCATTAAGTTTTGTCATATGGCTGGTTCATTTTTTGAAATAAACCATCAACATCAGTACAGCATAGAATAAAGTGTTTCTTTTCAAAAGATGCAGCCAATTCCAAGCTTCTATCTCTATAGATTGTTACTTTTGTCCCAACTGCAAGATGTTTCCACTGCTGCATGCGTGAAGCTAGTAATACTGCGTCTTGCTTCGTTATATGTAAATCCCGAATTAGATCATTCAGCTCAACTTGAGTCACTAAATTACATTCATCATCAGCCTCATACAAACTACCACTGCTGGTGAAAAATGGATCATTTGGTGGACGTTGAACTGGTGTGGAAACCGATGGAGCATTCGCGTAAGTAATATTTTTTCGATTTTTCATATTAAATCCAGCAACTTGTGTTAAACAGAATTAACAATCGGTTTGGTGGTTACTTGACTATCTCCAAAGTACTGAAATTGAAAAATCGAAATAGATCTTCTGGCCCTTTGACCACTTGTATAAAACAGTTATGCAACTATTGCAAAACATTGTCGGTGTTCACGGTTTGTCCAAGTTTCTGACAGCAAAACCAAAATAATGCAAATATGCATATTTTAATGATTCTGATATTGCATATCCTTTTTTTTCCAACCAAATATTCACTACACACAAAGCAAAAATAGCTTGAATCAGTAACACACGATCTCCCTGACATACTGAAGCGATACTATGTATTATGAAGATTTAGAATGAATGTGGGCTTCTATCAAATTAATAATTGTAAAATTGTAGTATCAGTATTGATTGTTTTACAGTATTGCCCGCATGCGATAAAAACTTAACAAGACGTGGTAGCCTAATTTTTGTGCCAGATTCCAATACAGCGTACCCAGATTATTTAAAAAACATCCCAGGAAAAATATCGTAATAGTAACTCATTGATTTTTGCATTACCAATAATGACCTACCCCTGCCCACTTCATTACTTCTAAAGTGAAAATAAGGCGTTACTAATAATGTGTTGTACAGCTGCTTATATTTCATGCCAGCTCCTTGCATACTGCATTACTTGCAAAGTGAAAATAATGAGTTCCAAGGCAACTAGCTACCTCCAGTGATATCCCCTTGTTAAAATAATGAGCTTATCAGGCTTCAACCAGTTACTCCTCCATCTATCTATACCAGGGTTGTCATCATCGAACATGAGAAGTCTCTTAGAAAAATCTGCTAAATTGCGAACTACTCGTTTTATTAAATAAAGCTGAAATAGATCCTCTCTACAGAACAGAACTACGTAGAAAATATCTGAGCTTTGATTTAAAGTACATATTTGCCACCATTCAAAAACCCCTAAAATTTTAGGGATTCATTAAAACACACGAGCATTTAAGCATTAAATCAAGCATTTATCTTTGATTAAAATGTAGAAAATAAAAAATTAAAAAAAAAAAACAAAACAACTGTTCCTTTGTTTAAAAAAAATACGGGTCACCAATTTTTGAGTGTACTTAGTTCTTAGCACGATCTGCTGGTGCCCCCCATATTACCTTCCTGGTAAGTTTAGGATCCTCACGTGAGTTGTAATTCTAATTTGCATCAAAATATAATGTTTCAATTATTGGCTTCAAAGGATGATTAATTAAATTTGAGTAAACCTAATTTCGAGCTGGATTTCACCTTATATCATCATTTACTTTAAAGTCAGACTTTAGACTTGTTTTAAAAGACATCGACTAGTCTTATCCGATTTTAAATTATGTGCCTTAAAAAGAGCTGTATTTATTAATATTTTTAAGCTAAGCTTAAATTATGGTTTCAATTTAAAATCTATCTTAGTTAAAGCCAAGTTTTATTCATAATCAAATCCTGGCCAAATGCTATAGCTCAAACGGGGCTCAATTCAAATTAAATATGTTCAAGAGTATTGGTTATACGATTTCTAAGCTACGATTAAGTTTAAGGTTGATTACAGATCAGGCCCTAAACAAAGCTAAATTAAAACTTTGTTGATACTTACATGGTACTTTCCCAGATTAGTTTGTGAAACAAAATCCAGACTTCAAATATACTTTTGATTAATATTCAAAAGTAGAACTCAGAAGGGCAAAAGCTGGGGTTAAGGTGGATTCTTCATTATCTTAATCTTCGTTTTAGAAAGATAAAACTTTTGATCATATCCTTATGCGATTTGAATATAAATGCTTTTAAGTGATAGTAATTATATTTCTATACCATTTTTAAGCTAGGCTTGAATTTTGGTCTCATTTTAATTTATATAATTTACTTTACTTTAATTAAAACAGGGTTTCGTTCAATAGAAAATCCTGGTCAAAGGCAATGAATCAAACCAGGCTTATTTGATTTCAATTCAAACTACTAGTATGTCTTATTAGAGCTATAGGACAGTATTAAGCTGAAATTAAATTTAAGAGCAGGCTAAAACCTATGCTAAATCAAAATTTTGTAGATTCTAAAAAAGCATAATTCCAGTTTAGTTTCCTAAACTCAAACCGGGCTCTAAATATTACTTTCTAGACCAAAATCTAGGCTTAAATTATAGACCTAAAGCTTATATGTTTTAGGCTCTTGCTCTTAATATTACTTGCTAAGCCAAAGCTAGGCTTATAATATATGGGCCTAAAGCTTCTGGCTTAATACAAGGTTCGGCTCAATAACCGAAAGTAGATCCCAAGTGGACAAAAACTAGGTTTAAATATGGTCTTCATTATTGTAATCTTCATTTCCTTAACTTATGCATTCTGACAACATCCTATCATCACCCATAATAAATTACTTAAAAAAAATACGTGTTGACAGAATTCTCGCGTAAATACCACACATACATTACAGTTTTGTTTTTATTACACTCTATATATGTTATTCTTTGCAACAGAAGGAGTAGTTGTTGCATAGTTCACTTTGACTGTGTTTTACTCATATAATCTCTACACAATTTGCACTAATTATGAGTTTCTTGTTGACGAGGTCATGAAACAGTAGTAAATCATGTGGTTTAATATATTTCACATTATACGTGTACTGTAGTTTCTTGACGTTTAGTTTGCTTTTCATTTTCGTAAATAAGGTATAGATTTCTTTGGTCGGGTAGTAAATTAAGCCAATTAAATGTTAATAAATTCTGCAAGAAAAAATTTCAAAATAACATACATGACTTGCAATATAGTGTGCTAAGCAGATATATTTGCAATTTAGCTTTAAGTGACATATTAACCATAAAATTGAAGATTTATCTAATTACATGGGGAAAGGGTTGAAAGATATTTTTAAATATTAAAATAATTCAGGGGAGGGCTTAAAGGCAGAACTATCCACTTCCTTATTTGTTACATATCAAATAGTCAAATACCTGTCACATAGCACAAAATTCCCAAATCACATAAATTCATTTTAAAATAATTTAATAATCCCGAAAATATGCGAAAAATTTCAATCAATAAACAAAACAAAGAAATGTAAACCTTTTATAAAAGAAATCAAAAAACACACAAACATAAATCAAATAACAAACTTAAAATCTATTTACATAAAGGACAAAGAAAAGGAAAATATTAGCTAGGACTCACTTTTATATACACATACATATGTACTCGTAGATAAATGCCAAGCAACGAACCTCTATTAAAACAAGTTGCAAGAATAAAGGGATAAACCAATTTTAGAAGTTGCCAAAGAAATATAAAAAATTTCTTACTAAATCCTTGACAACCACTTGCACATGTCAGGTCAATTTGACATAAGGATAACAAGCAAAAGCGGACGTAAAGATAACAAATATTTAACAGGAAGTAGGTAAATTTTTTCGTAGAAAACAAAAATATAAGCAAATAGATGGTGCACAAATAAAAAGTCTACTTTTAAATGACAAGAAGGGCAGATATAGGTAAACATGAATAAAGTCTCCTTTTTTGGAGATATATAATCTATATTTTTTGTGAAACGTTATTAAAAATTTTTCCTGCTATCAAATATCAATCGTTAAAATAAAGTAAATAAGAAATATATTAAATTTCTGTTTAAATTTGACAAAATTAAGAGAAAATTTTTATCTTTATTTAAACTAATATTGCTGTTGGTTTCCATGAGAATTTTTTTTATATATCAATTTGTTTAAAAATTATTTTTTGCAAGCCATCAAAAAAATGTTTTAATTTAATGAAGCCTGGGTTTCGTATTCCAAATATCCAGGTCTTACCAGATACAGCGGTTAATGGAATAATAGATTTTAGAATTTAGTACCAGGTATTAAAATAAAAATTATTATGCATGGTGGTTGCATAGCCCTACATTGTATTGCGGTCTGGCAGTTTATATAAACCAGTGGACTTACTGAGTTGATGTCAGATGAGTTCTACGCTAGTTGGTAGCTAAAAATATGTCTGACGAGCAACTTAGGAACCAAAGCATTATTACCGACCCTTAGTGGTGCAATTTGAGTTTTGAACCAATTGAGATAATGAAATAAGCTAAAGGGCATATAATAGATAATTGTCCAACATATGAAATCATTGTTTGAACAAGGCACCTTTTAGATGATTGCCGATGGGCAAGGTTCAGAATATTCACACATGAAACACACAATGTTCTGTTCAAAAGCAGCCAACACATATCTTTATATTCATATCAATTATGTGCGTTTCTAAATTTTCTACGGTGCCCAACACAACCATGACTGTGTTCGTTTTAATATTTCGTTATTTACACGAACATTTTTGTATCACATACTTTTTGTTTCAATCACACATAAAGCACACATTTTTGAGTGTTGCTTTATTTGAAGTTCATGTTCTGGTACGTGTACTGAAAAAAAAACACAGAACATGAACAATAAACAGGTTCGAGTTCAATTATATTTTAAGTCGTGTTGTGGCTCGTGTAGTAAGAAAAAACAGAACATGTACAATAAACAGGTTCGAGTTCAGTTATATTTTAAGTCGTGTTTAAAATACCATAAGTCGTGTTTTCTGTTTTTTCTCACTACACGAGCCGCAACACGACAAAATTTGATTTCGAATTAAAATTTGTTAATAAAATATATTTTCATTTATTGACTCCAAATACTACTACCTGGGAACTATTACCGAACTTAAATTTTTTGGGTTTTACTTTGCATACCATGAAGTCAAATTTTGAAGTCATCATGAACTTTTGAAGTCATCGTCAAATTAGGGATGCTAAACGCAAAAAACCAATTGTCCCAAAAAATTTTAAATAAAATAATTTATATTTATTTTCTGAAAAACTTAAAATTTTTATCCAAAAAAATTGTGAAAAATAATATATTAATAACATTCTAATCAAATTGCACTTTATTTATGTTACAATTTTTATGTTCGCATTTTTTTAAACATCATTTGAGGTTTTCTAAACTTCATTGAATTTAAATTAATGTTTTCTTATCCTGAAATGCTATTAACGTCTCCTTAATCGCATTATTTTTTTTTAATTTCATTGATTTTTTAGATCTAATTATGTTTGATGTTTTTTGAAATTTAATTTGTGTTTAAAGAATAAAATTTATATTTTAAAATTTCAATTTATGTCTTCTAAATTTCAAGTTATTATTTCCGACGTTTTAATCTGATTTTCTGAAATTCAATTGATATTTTCTAATTTATAATTGGAAATCTGAATTCCAGTTTTTAGAATTGATATTTTCTTAAGTTTGAGCGGAAAAGTTAAAATGTGCAATTTTGTATATATGTGAATAAATTGCTTTAGTAATTATAAAAAATTTTTGAAAATTATATGTAATTACAATCAGATATTTTGTAGGTAAAGCAGAATAATAATTTGATATAACTATGTACAACTGTTTTTAAAGCAAAAAACTCATTGCTTTTTCTTTACTCAGCTCTGTGTATACTTTCAACATTGTTGTGTTTGATATCTAATTGAAAATGTTGATATTCATGTTAAATAGAAATAACTATTGCAATGCTAATAAGAACAAAAATTGTGGCGCCATCTACTCTGGCATAGTTACACTGAGAAAAATGAAGTGATTTATTTCTAACATGCGGTTATTATGGATATACAGATATAGAATATATGTATATTATTTTATTTTATGTATATGTAAATATTACACACAAAAAATACAACATAAAAAGTTATTGTTGTTTTTTTTTTAATAAATTCAAACATAAACTTTTTTTTTGGTAAATTTACATTGTTTTCTTTTATTAACAACAGGTATTAACAACAGGTAGTTTAGCATTATTTGCTTTAGATGTTGCTAAATTTTTGCTCCCTTTATATTAACTCTTATGCCGTTTTCTTTTCTGACAAAAAATTTCGCTTTTTATTTGCGCTTTTTTCGAGAATTGTATTTTTTTAAATATTCTAAATTAAGAGTAACCTAATTTCATAAAATGCAAAAAATTTGATTATTGTCCTCTTTGAAGTCATATGGTGAAAATTTTCAAAAAAGGGGAACAACGTGGAAATATTCTCTCACTATGACCTGAAAGATGTCACTGGCTACCAGTTTTTGCGATTTACGAGCGCTCGACTTTGAGACCTTTCGGTTGATGTACAAAATAAGGTTACTATTAATTAAGAATATATAACAAATACAGTTTTCGATAAAAGTTCAAATAAAATGCAACATTTTTTGGCATTAGTGTCTGCTTCCCAGCTGGTAAACAACATTTGGGATCAATTTTTAGCATTTTATGAGTACCTAAACATATTTGTACTACACAACAATAATGTGAAATGTACAGTGAAAGCATACTAAACGAAACAAGAAGGAACACTTTCTAAATAGATTTATTTTTTCTGTTTGAAGTCTTTTCCTGGACGTTTTGACAGTTTCCTGTATAATACTGTAGTATTGCTGTGGAAAATTTTCACAAACACGAATATCGAAAATTTTGTAGCCACACCACAGAAACCTCAATAGAATTATAATAATTGCAAATGTATTATATCAAATATGCAACCGAATACTAATGATAAATATTTAAAATTATTAATTAAATGAATAGAATATATTAGAAAATTTATATAATAAAATAAGTAAGAAATATTAAGAGTTTAACTTTAAAAAATCGATTTCCGAGAAGTACATTTTTGAAACATTTTTTTGGCTGTTGAAAAAAATATTTTTTAAATTCATATCAAAAGTTTTCCTTTATTGTTGGCTTTTTCTCATAATTAAATGTTTTAAATTCTTTAATTCTTCAATAATCCTGAATATGCAGCAAAATGTTGCTACAAATTTTTCATATAAATTTTATCAATTTTTTGATGTGTAAACATCTATACTCGCAGGGGGGTAATTTTCTATTTCACAATACAATCACAAAAACAGCGTACATGTGAGAGTCACATCTTACGCGTAAGATGTGACCATTAAGACAAATCGGTATGACTTATGATTGTTTGGTGAAAAAATTATTAAATGAAATAACCTTTTTGTCGCTGTTTTCTCCATTTTATTTATTACCAGATGTTTACATATCTCCCCTGTGATCGGACTCACATGATTTTTTTTTTGGGCTTCCATATTTAAGTGATTTATACTTTTAGGGTAATTTGAAAAGGGGATTCTAGAAAATCTGTACAACAATTTTAGCTATAGCAATTAAACATTTTAGAAGAAAATATTGTGTGGAGTATCTTAAACCTTTTTAAAAAATTGTTGGCCTACTTTTAGGGTTTTTAATGATATAAAAATATGAGCCTACTTTTAGGACCCTTTTCCAATATTCCTTATAAATGGTATATTAAATGACAGTTGGCATATTCAAACCTTACAAAATAAAATGGGACCCTTAAACAAATTACGTTATTTTAAATGAATATATAAGCTGCTTTTACATCAACAAGCACGTTTAAAGGATTAAAAGTCTATTAATGTTTTAAAATAAACAACGAGACAAAAATACCAACAAGGATTTTTAAACAAAAAAATATATGTACAATATGATGGGTTTTTAATATTAACAAAAATTCCAAAAATGATACAACACAAACAAATATTAATGCTTACAAAAACAAAGAAAAAAATTAATACAAATGAAGCATACTTTTAGGGGGGATATAAACAATGGAAATTATTAGTAATAAAAAAACACAAAAAATTTAATGTTTTTTTTTGTATTAAAATTGTGTACATTAGCATCATTTGCCATTATAAACACTTGTGTTTGTTTTTTAACTGCTGTACTTGACTATAGAGCAGGGACAGCTTCGAGCTTACTTTTTTCATATTTGAGCAATAAGTAGAGCATAGAGTGTCATTTTTGTATTTAACATAGACAATATGTTATATATGTATGTATGTTTTATGTATTTTATTTTATTATTTTTTTTTGTCAAATTCTTATATTGTCAACAAATAATTAACTCCCAAAAAACATAACAAAATGTTGTATCTACCCTGCTGTATTACTTTCAGAACAAAACTTAACTTTCATGTTTGGAGTCTGAAGTATCGTTCATTCCAATGTTGTTTTTAGCCCAAAGAGGGTAAGCAGATATTATTTTAGGCAAGGCTATTAAGACTAATTAAACAAACACAAGCTTGTGTTTTCATTTGTTTTCTGAGTTTTTTCAAATTGTTGTTGTGACTACACTGGACTTAATGTTAATAGAAAAAGTTTTTCCTAAAAAAAAAAAAATATTCTGTTTTTGGAAAAACATTTCTAATTTTGTTTTCGTTTTGATTTTGATGTTTTGAATATATGTACATATTTAGGAGCAGCATGCTAAAACTTGTTGTTAAAGTTTGTTTGCTTGTTGTAGTTGTTCTTGTTGTTTGTTTCAAAATCAACAAGACAATTATCTAGGGAAATTATTTTTTAACACGCACTTTAGATTAAGATGGACAAGTTTGTTCTAAAGAAAAACATCTCATGACGAGTAAATAGATTTTTAGACATTAGTCTTACAAACTTTAACTTAAAAGCAAACAAACAAACAAATTTTCCTTAGGAGAATAAGATGCAAATAGGAAAATTTGATTTAAGGAATAAAAAAAATCACTTCTTGAACCAAGTTTAGTCATTTTGCTAAAAAAAAAGATATTTAAAAAAATATTTATTAAAAGAGTTTAAAGCCTAAACGTTTTGAATACGTGATTTGATACGAATTGTCAGTAAAATGGTGTCTCAAAAATAATAAAACGGATTGTTAACCAAAAAAAAACACGTAAGAAAATTATAGTCGGTCCAACTATTTGGACAAAGAAAATAAGCATAAACCAAATTTGAGCTGCATTGTTTTTAATTTTTTGCCTTCGGATATGAAAAAGTTCATATCGGATGCTACATTTTTATGCGGACCAGGTCCAAAAATGGACCGATCCCGATTATATTTAGTATGGTCACTTATTTCTTGCAAAACATACACAAACCAATTTTACCAATTTCAATAGCGTTCTTGCTATGGCTGACGGAAGCTTATATAGATCAAAATATATTAATATTTGCGACTTGTAGCTTGATTACAAGGCTTACATGGACACAGAGACGGAAGGATAGATGGGTCAAATAAAATATAGGTCAAATATTTTTGGTAGTTACAAACATCAGCACAAAGTTATTATACCCTAACCACACAGTGGTATAGTATATACAAAAAATAGCGTTAAATTTTGCTGTGCCGAATATTTGATACCCTTCACATGGGTTTTATGTTTACATTATAATCTGGACTTATCTATATACATATATAAAAGAGTTGCGAGGATGATCATCATCGCTCAACCCAAACCATTCCCAGAAGCTTTAAATTTGGTATTTCGTTTCATCTCTCGGCGTAAAGATCCACTAAGAATGAATTTTTTAAAATTCGTACATTAACGGGGTAAAAGCGGACAAAAAGGGGGAAAATGGTAACAAATTAATCTAGGAATATGAAATTTGGTGTGTGGACTCCACCCGAGAAACAACTAATTTTTTGGAAATTCGGCCATTTAAGGGGAAAAAACTGCCAAAAAATGTGGAAATTTTACCATTCTGCATCTTCTTAACATATTAATATATATATGGGGGATTTCATGTCAAGTGCACCAACTTTTGAAATCGGTGGCTTCCGATCGGGATGAAATTTGCACCAAGGTTAGTCTTATTGGATAGTAGTTTAGACACAATTTTTCAACAAGATCGGTCCAGATCTCTCTGAGTGAGAGGGGATCAAAATTTGACATTTTGACCAAACAGGTGTTTTTTCTCATTCAAGTAACTTATTACCTATTGTTCTTAGAAAATTTTCTCCCAAAGAGTTTAGATAGCTATTTCTTCAACATTTCGGAAAAAAATACTTTAAAAAAAATTTTTTTTTTGCTAAATTAAAGCATTTTTTGCCTTTTTTGTTCAAAAAGGGCATTTTTTTTTCATAGGAAAGCTTAGGATTTTTACTTTAAGAGCCTTTTGGTCGCTTAGTGGGATGGGAGTGGGATATCTATCAAAATAAATGTTTTGTAACTCAAGACAACGGTTTTTCACTTTTTCACAAATGCACTATTTTAAATTTTTTCCTATTTGTGTCTAAAACCTTACAAATAAAACTTATACTGAGAAACTAGACAAACTAAACTTTCCGAAGGTATATAACTAACTAACTAAAATTTTATACCCTCGATATTGTAATACCCAGAGTATGTTAACCTCAGGAAAAAAATCTATAGAAATGTTGAAAAATTACTATTTTTTATTTATTTTTAATAATAATTAAATTAATGTATAATAATAATATTAAAAGTAAAAAGATAAATAATTTATTAAAATTTAATCTTAATTGCATTAGATCCATTTATATCATAACTATTTCTATACTTAATTTATTGTAGCTGATGAAGTATTTAAGTCTTGTAAATTTTTAAATACCCAGTCTTTCATCCAGCTTTTTTGTCGCCTTTATTTACTGCGTTTTTTTGTCAATCCTTTCTTGGTGTTACTAGGTTCAGCTGTTGATTTCGCTGCTGGTTTATTTGTTGTATTTGCAAAGAAATCGCATTGAATAGAGGCAGAAAACTTTTTCAACTTGAGTCTTCCATCGACAAGCGGTATAAAAGCATGGTATTGAGCGGTGCCATCGATTGTTACCGCAGCATCGAATCTGCTCTTCAGTGTTTTCAATGTTTCCTGATGATCCTCTTTGCTACTAAAAACTATTTTAGTTTCTTTACAATAACTCTTTGCCCAATGGAATAAAGCAGTCGCATCTAAGATGCGATCTTGATGAGAGCACTGGAGGCTATACTTCGCTGCATTTCTTTTAAGGTTTGCTCCAATACCATCACATGCTCCTTTACCATGAGCAGTAGGATGAAAATGCCACTCAGCTGGCATTCTAAAATCTTTTTCATGGGCCATAAGGTTTGCCAAGCTACCTTTGTTTTTAATATGTTGACGAGCTCCGTCCGAAACGTAGTATACCTTCTTTACTGTAAATTTAGATTTTAGAAATTTTAGTATTCTCTTCTGGTACTCATAAACTGCAACGGTATCATGTTTTAAATCGTCGGATATGATTGCCATACTTTTGGGTTCCAGTTTTTCATCTTTCATGTAGTAAATAACTACTGGGAATATAGTTGCTTGGTCGTTATTGAAGTGGAATGCTTGTATGGCATCCTGAAGAACATATTTATAGTTTTCTGTGAAATCATATGAAATAACGAATTCACCAGACTTCAAATGTATCTTCAAATCCTTGAAGAATGACCATTGCTCTTTGACTAAAAAGGCATGGTTTCTCAAGTTTAGCAATCCTGTACACATTTCTTCCACAAAATCATCCACATTTAAAATGATTGTTTTCAATGTGCATCTGTCAGTCTGAATCCAAGAATCAAATTTGACCTCCTCTATATATTCTCGATCTAAAGAGTTGATTAAATTTTCTTTGATGAATGTGGTTTTCGGGCAATTGGTACATTCACCTAAGTGGCAAAAGTTGTTGCATTAGGACACATAGTCAATTTAAGGCAATCGCGGTAAGCGATGAATGTGGTTTTCTTTGATGAATGTGGTTTTCGGGCAATTGGTACATTCACCTAAGTGGCAAAAGTTGTTGCATTAGGACACATAGTCAATTTAAGGCAATCGCGGTAAGCGTGTAAATCTTCTGCCGAATCATCTGTTAAATACTTTAAGTTGATTTCCTTCAACATCAGTTTAACATTTTCATGGTAAATGCAAACGCATACTGTGTGAGTTCCGCTGCTTTCTGCCAAAACACAATGTTTTGACCTCATTTGGGTTAATTTCGTGAAGCCAATTCTAACATCCTCGTGTTCAGATTGAAATGTTGCAAATAACTCTTTCAGGTTACAGATAACCATTCTCTTCTGTTATTTTATGAAGGTATGTTACATACCTTCGGAAAGGTTAATTTGTCTAGTTTCTCAGTATAAGTTTTATTTGTAAGGTTTTACACACAAATAGGAAAAAATTAAAAATAGTTCATTTGTCAAAAATTGAAAAACCGTTGTCTTGAGTTACAAAACATTTGTTTTGATAGATATCCCACTCCCATCCCACTAAGCGACCAAAAAGCTCTTAAAGGAAAAATCCTAAGCTTTCTTATGAAAAAAAAATGCCCTTTTTGAAAAAAAAGGCAAACATGCTTTAATTTAGCAAAAAAAAAAGTCTTAAATTTTTTCCGAAATATTGAAGAAATAGCTATCTAAACTATTTGGGAGAAAATTTTCTAAGAACAATAGGTAATAAGTTACATGGATGAGAAAAAACACCTGTTTGGCCAAAATGTCAAATTTTGATCCCCTCTAACTCAGAGAGATCTGGACCGATCTTATTGAAAAATTGTGTCTAATCTACTATCCAATAGGACAAACCTTGGTGCAAATTTCATCCCGATCGGAAGACATCGGTTTCAAAAGTTGGTGCACTTGACATGAAACCCCCATATATGAATTATGGTATACAGACTCCACCGAATATGTGGGCATCAGTCCAGAATAAAGTTATTGCTAATTTTAACGTCTAGGGTAGGAAAAACGGCCAAAAAGGGCAAAAAGTGTACATTTGGTATCTTCTAAACAAACGAATCTAGGAATATCAAATATAGTATGCGGATTCCTTTAGATATATAAACATCAGATGAGAGGAAAACTTTTGGAAATGCGGGTTTTAAGGAGGGGGGGGGGGCGGGTAAAAACGGCCGAGAAGGGTAAAAATTATACCTTTTTACATCTTCTTTACAAAGTGATTTAGGAATATGACATTTGATATGTAGGTTCCTCTAAAGACACAAACATCGGCCAAGAATAAAAAAATTGTTTAATTCGAGCCTTCAGAGGGTAAAAGCGGACAAAAAAAAAAAGGGGAAAATGATAAGAAATGAAGCTAGCAATATGAAATTTAGTGTGTTGACTCCATCTGGGAAACAAATATTGGCCCAGGATAAATTTTTTTCGAAATTCGGCCATCTAAAGGGAAAAAATGAACATAAAGGGCACAAATTGTAGCTTTCTGCATCTTTTGAACTTAGTAATCTATACATATGGATTTTGGTAAACAGATTCCACTGGATACTTAGGCATTAGTCAAGAATGAAGTTATTGCTAATTCTTATATTTAGGGGAGGAGAAACGGCCAAAAAGTGGGAAAATTTTACATTTGGTATCTTCTAAACAAACGAATATAAAATATAGTTTGTGGATAGAAACATCAAATGAGACGAAATCTTTTGGAAAATCGGATGTTAAGACCGGGTAAAAACGGCTTATAAATGTAAGAGTGTACCTTTTTGTATCTTCTTTACAAATTAATTTAGGAATATGAAATTTGATATGTAGATTCCACCAGAAACACAAACAACGCAGAAGAATAAATATTATTTTAATACGAGCCTTAAGGGGAAAACTGATATTTTCCACTAGTAAATTTTCATTTGGAAGTACATTTTCTTAAGAAAACAAGTAAGAAATTTATAGTCGGTATAGACCGATACCCTATACAATGCGTTTAGAGAATTATGCCGTTTTCTTTTCTGACAAAAAATGTCGCCCTTTTTTTGCCCTTTTTTCGAATAGTGTATTTTTTTATTTATTCTGAATTAAGAGCAAGCTTATCTTATACATCAATCGAAAGGTCTCAAAGTCGAGCCCTCGTAAATCAGAAAAAATTCCAGCCATTGACTTCTTTCAGGTCATAGTTTAAGAATATTTCCCCATTGTTCCCCTTTTTTGAATATTTCCACCCTATGACTTTCAAGAGGATAATAATACAATTTTTTTTGCATTTATGAACACAGCACTTTGAGACCTTTTGATTGATATATAAGGTTGCTCTTAATTGAGAATATATAAAAAAATACACTTTTCTAAAAAAGGGCAGAAAAAGGGCGACATTTTTTGTCAGAAAAGAAAACGGCATTAGTTTTAGGTGAAACTAATTGAGTTTAGAAAAAAGCATAAATCAAATCTACGTCGAAAATTGGACCGTTCCTGACCATATTTGGTAAAGTCAGTTATTTTTTGCAACAACATATACAAACCGATTTTGAGAGAAATCTGTGCAATATTTTTATTTTTGATAGGTTTAAGTTAATTTTCTTATATGGTATATTTTTGGTCTACGGATTAATGGATGTAATTAACGCACAAAAACCCAATTCGACTGGGATCTATTTGATAATTTAAATCTTATGGCAAGTTAAGTCGATATCATAAGGGTCAGTTGAATGGCGAGTGGGTCTGAACATGCGCCCACTTTCACCAATTTCGTTAGCGTTTGTCCTATTATTTTTCGTTTTATAATTTGAGTAATTTTCGAACCATTATGGGTAAAAAAAAAGTGGTACTTAAATAGAGTAGGTGGCAATACATTTTAAACGTTTACAAAATTCTAAATTTGCCAATTTTGGTTTTTAATAATTTCGCGCTTAGAAATAAAATTCTGTATTTTTTTTTTTTGCGAAATCACTATTGTTAGAAAAAAAAATTTTTGAAAAAATAGATAAACGGAAAAGAAATATTTTTTAGAGATGCCAAAACAGTGGAAACTTTTAAACTTCTTTACCAGAGTCGATTAAAATAATAAAAATAGAAGAACAGAACGAGTGATATATCTATTTAAATATAGATTCTGACACTTTCTTTCAATTATTATAAAATAATGGCAAGAATAAAGTTTTATGTCGAGTTGAAAATCAGAATAATAGATGATTTTAGTGATGGTCGTAAGCAAAAGAATATTTGTGAGAAATATTTTATGAATAAATCCATAGAATCGTCTGGCTAGCATTAATCTGGAATTAGAATACTATTGGCGAATAGCGTTGACGAAAAAGTTGAATATTTAAATGGCCACTAAACGGCTACACGCTTCGGCTTAATATAATCATTCGGTATAGGAATCATCTACCCCCCAAGACCATGTGTTATATTATAGTAAAGGTTTCCATTGTTTTGCCAGCAGCATAAAAATGAATACTTTTAAGTTTTGTTAATTTTTTCTGAAGTTATGTTAAGATTTCTTCTTTGTTAAATAAATAAAATATACTAATGTTTAAATTAATAAAATAGTTTTTAATTTTATGATAAAATTTTTTGGTATTGACCGCCCAAGTCGTCAAAAATATATTTTGTTAAAAGTTTCCATCGTATTGTCCCTCACACCATATTTCTTATTGTTTTTAAATATTATTATAGCTTAAATAATTGATATAATAATTACGCTAGCAACATAGCGGGTATACTGCTAGTTTATAGAGAATATATTCTGAAACCTAAAAAAATCGGTAAACTAAATATTAAATTATTACAACAAAAACACACTGAATTTTTAATTTTTTTTTGTTTTTTTTTTAATCCATTTATTGCATATTTGTTATACATATTCACAGTAATTTATAAGTTTTACGTTAAGAGATCAATTTGCACAATTTTTCACCTTAAATATTGATAAATCTAATAATAATATACAAGAAATATAGTGTTTTTGAAGGGAAAAGTTTATTTGAAAACCCAGTTAAAAAGAAAAGAAAAAAAAAAATGAAAAAAAGTTTTTTTTTATTTTTTTTTTTACAAACTAAAAAATTATAAATTTTATTTATTAACATAAAGAGTTAATGTGAGGATAGCTAGAGTATCGGCATCGAATTGCGAAATTTTGATATAGAGTCTGAAGTTTATCATCGACTAAGTTTATATTAGACTTAGAGTGTAGAGTTGATGTCGAAAAGCGGTGTGGAAGATTATATATCATTTGGAGGAGTCTGTTTTGGCTAACTTGTAATTTCTTTCAACGACAGTTGGGGGCAGTATACCACACAGGAGCCGCATAAAACAGAATAGCATGAAAAATAGTTTTAAGCAATAAGAGCTTATTTTCAATGTCTAATTCTGATTTTCTGTTCATAAGTGGATATAAAACTTTGGTAGTTAATTTATTTTATGTATTATAAAGCCAATGTGTTAATTAAAAAGTAACTTTTTATCCAGTACAACACCTAGATATTTAACTTTAACTTCCCAGGGAAACCTTAAGTTACCAACTTTTATATTAGATTGAGGAATGAAGCAATCCTTCCTTCTTCTGGTAAAAAATATCGAATGCGTTTTTGCTGGGTTAATCATAATTTTCCATTTGCTGAAGTAGTCTATTACTGTATTTGTTGATTTTTCCAAGTTGTTTATAATTGTATTTGATAATATATCACTGCTTAAAATGGCAGTATCGTCTGCAAAAATTGAAGAATTGCAACCTTCTAGAGCTTGGAAATCGTAAGTAAAACAAGTAAGAGTGTTAAATTCGGCTGTGCCGAATCTTTGATACCCTCCACCTCGGTTTGAGTATTGATGATAAATGTAAACAAAATATTGGAAAAATATGCATGCATTTTCTATATGCATGCGTTTCCGGTTATATGACATAACTTCTCGTTTAATTTAGTTTTTGTTAATTAAATAGCTCGCCCTAACCTCCATTGCAAAGGCAATGGTTGTGTAGGGTGGCTATATGCATTAAATCGTGCTAATTGGAGATGGCTGTATAGTTTCTTTTAACTGGCGAAATATTTTGTCATTGCGGCCATATAGGTCGGATGGAGTAACAAAATAATAACAAAAAAAAAGCTCTCTCAACTTTTTTATTAAAATATTGCCATATTTGAAAAACATAGAGAAAAATTTATAATAATAAATAATCAAATTAGGTATGCCAAACGCAAAAAACCAAATGTCACAAACATTTTAAATAAAATAATTTGTTATCTTTATTTTCTGAAAAACTTCAAATTTTCATAACATTCTCATCAAATTGCGTTTATTTATGTAACAATTTTTATGTTCGCAATTCTTAAATATCATTTGAGGTTTTCTAAAATTCATTGAATTTAAATTAATGTTTTCTGTAGTGCGAATTCAACGATCCGACAGAATTTCAACGATCCGACAATCGCAAAATATATCGACAGCTATTGTTGTTTGCACTGAAGATTAAGTGATTCACTAAGTACACACATCTTAACGACAGTCGACAAATCTATTTTTCTCTTTATTTAAATTGTAAACGAGTGGCATCTCTGTTAAAATAAGCGAAAAACACAAAGAAGAATAGAAAAAAACAATTTACTTCGTGTTTGACAGGATGATTTTATGTTTATGTTTAATATCTCTATTTTTTTACTAATATTTCTGTTTATTTATTTGAAAATGAAATAATGAATTAAATATGATATTTAATTTTTTTATTTATATAAAAAAGTTTTTTAATCCAAGCAAAATATTTTCACTATTTTATGATTTTTATTTATGTATGACGACATTTCAACCTAAAAATTTAAGTTTTTATCGATTGAATAAACAACACAAAAATGGTTGTCGTTTAAATAACAACAACAGCTGACTTTAACAATAGCGAATATCGTTTAAAAATTTTACTGATAATTTTGCTTTTCTTTTTTAACGATTCGACAATCGTTAAAAGAAGTTACTGAAAAGCTATTAATTTCTCCTGAATGCCAATATTTTTTTTTAATGTAAACATTTTTTAAATGTAAACATATTTGGAGTTTGTTTTGGAATTTCAATTTGTGTTTAACGAATAAAATTTATAAGTATATTAAAGATGCAATTGATGTCTTCTAAATTTAAAATTATTATATGCGACGTTTTGATATGATTTTCTGAAATTCAGTTAATATTTTCTAATTTATAATTGGAAATTTTAATTCCAGTTTTTAGAATTGATATTTTCTTAAATTTGAATGGAAAATTTAAAAAGTGCAATTTTGTATTTATGTGAATAATAATGCTTTAGTAATTATAAACAATTTTTAAAAATTAGATGTAATCGCAATCAGATATTTTATAGGTAAAGCAGAATAATAATTCTATATAACTAAGTAGAAATTTTTTGAAAGCAAAAAACTCATTGATAACTCGGTAACTCTATTTTGTAAAGACAACAAAAAGTTAATATGCCAAACTTATGTTCATATTTGTAAAACAATAATGAAAAAACGTATGAAATAAAAGACCAGCCCGTGTATACTCTTAACATTGTTATGTATAACATCTATTTGAAAATATTGACATTTATGTTAAAATAGAAATAACTATTGCAAAGCTAATTATAACAAAAATTGTGGCGCCATCTATTGTGACATAGTCACGCTGAGCAAAATGAAGTGACGCTCTGTTAATGCAAAAAAATATATTTTCCCCACAACAAAATATTGCAGAATTTTATGTAAATAAAATAATATACCGATTTATTTCTAACATGCAGTTATTATGGATATACATATAAGGAATATATGTATATTATTTGTATTATTTAATATGTGTATGTATATGTAAATATTACACACAAAAAATGCAACATCAAACGTTATTTTTGTGTTTTTCTCTTTAAATAAATTAATACATAAAATTTTTTTTTGCTAAATTTACATTGTTTTCTTTTTATTAACAACTAGGTATTTTAGCATTATTTGCTTTAGATGCTGGTGAATTTTTACTCCCTTTATATTAACTCGTATCAGTTGGATCAATTTGAACCCCTTTCCCGTGACCCAATCGATCTTAACCTTTGCAGGCAGGCTCGTGGCAATGACAGAAATGATCTAGTAAATTTTTTTAGTGATGCCAAAACAATGGAAACTTTTAAATTTTTCTACCAGAGTTGATAAAAAAATGTACAAAGGGTTAGTTTTTATTATATTATTACCACAACGACCACAAAAACAACAAGTCCAGCTATGACAACAACACAGCATTTAGAATAACAACAAGAACAATATAGAAACATCATATTTTTCATTTTTTTTTTCTTTTTCAGAGATTTCCCTGGACCTGATCCACCGATTTTTATGATTTTTGAAACAGAGATCTTCCCATGGATTTGGTGAATCATTCTCACTAAAAATGATCACTGTAGCTGCACTATTCAGGGCGTGATCGTGACAAGAACAACATAGAAAATTATATTTTTTCAAGACTTTTTTTAGTTCGCCATTCAAATCTCGGGCCCTAATCGACCGATTTGGACGATTTTAAATAGCTAACTTTTCAGGATGTTAGTAAATCATTTTTTATGTCAACGAGCACCCTAGCTGCCCGATTGATGCCGTCATCGTTATTTCCACAGACGGACAAACGGACAGACGGACATCGCTATATCAACTCCGGTTGTTATAAGGATCACAAATATATATATTTTATGGGGTCCAACATTTTTTTTCTAATTATTACAAACGGAATGACAAACTTATATATACCCTCTGCACACTGGAGTGGAGGGTATAAATATTGTATAAAATGGGCGATAAACACGAGCCTTGTGGACAGCCAGCAGGAATGTTATAAGATTTTGACGAAATATGTATCTATGCGAAAAAAACTTTTAATTATTTTTCTAATTGATATATCCATGCCTATAGTTAGTTAATAATTTGTGTATCAGTGCATCGTGCCATAGAGAGTCGAACGCAGCTTTTATATCCAGTAGAACCATCGCTGTTGATTTGCCACAATTGTAATTAGTTTTAACTATATTCTTTATTCTTACTAGAGGCTGTATAGTTAGCATTATGTTGTGATCGAAAACCGAATTGCTGTGTTGGTAAAATATTATTATCATCAATATAATTTACTATTTTTTCTTTTATGATCTTTTCTAGTATTTTGCTTAATGTGTTTAGTAAACTGATAGGACGATATGATTCTGGAATGTTGCTGTCTTTACCAGGTTTAGGAATTGCTATGATTTTTGATTCCTTCCAAATTAATGAGAAGTAAGAGAGATACAAGCATGAATTGTATATACGACAAAGTAACTGTATCGCTTTGGAAGGCAATTGTTGTAGATAACGATTTGAAATACCGTCAATCTCTGGCGATTTCTTTGCTTCCATTTGTTTAATTATACCTTTAATAAGGCTAGTATCAATTGAAATGTTACTTGATAGTTGGCTATGATTTTCAACAATATCAATTGAATGGCTGACAAGCCGTTTTGTATTCTGATCACTTAAGTGTGATGAAATAGAGTAATTTAAAACAAAAATTTTGAGCCAGGATTTCCGTCTTTTGATTGTTGGTTATGTATACGTTACCATTTTGTTTCAGTGTTGGAATACATTTAGCTTTATTTCTTATAGTTTTTGATATATTCCAAAATTTAGTAGAAGCTTTTGGTAAACTTGCCAATAGATTGTTCTGCTGCGAATTTCTGAATTGGAAAATTTTTTAAGTAATTAGTTAATTAAAGAAAGACATTTGGGCCTTATATAAAAATATTCTCTGCCTAATCCATTTCCTTCTAGCTTTGTTTCTTAAGTTAATTAGGTGTAAAATTGGTTGTGGTAATCTTTTTACAGAAATGTTGGATATTTGCCTTTTTTGGTATGCTAATATCTATAGCCTCTAGAACAATTTTTGTAAACAACTGTATTACTCTATCAATGTCTTCTGTACTATTAATTTCCATTTCTAAGAGATTGCCTGAATTTTTAATATATGTTGGAGTTAGCTTCATATTTGTGGAGATATCTTTTTACAATGATGGCCGATTTACGACTTTTCAATAGCCACCGGCCGGAAATAATGACAAACAATATTATCATAACTTTACCCTGAAAAATGGTTTATTTTGTGAATGAGTGTTATTTTAACAGACAGACGTACTAGCGGACAAAGAAGCATCGCTATATCGATTGGAGTCATTATATGGAGCAATAATATATACTTTATGGGGCCCTAAATATATTTTTCGATGCGCTACAAACGGAATGACAAACTAATAAACAAAAAAGTTTGGCAACCCTATAGTGATAAACATTGATCTTTTGTATCACTCTTTGTTATAATTAATTATTAAATAAAAGTATAACTTACAACGACTTGTTTCACATCATTTTGTTTGTTATCAACTAGCGGGAGTGTGTAGTGTATTGAAGTTTGCACAGTATCATTTATGGTGTTTTATTTACTTTTTATAATAATAAAGTAAGTCACTTTCCATTAAATTTATTTATATTTATTGGAATTTTTGGTTCGCAAACCACTCAATTGTTTGGAAAACCACAAAATATTACATATACCATTAAACATAAAAAGAATACCAGCTGTTTTTATATTCACCACACACGCTGCTGCCAGATTTTTCGCATTTTGTTAATACCCAAACCGTATTTTTAAAAGGCCCAGAATAATATTTTATCGACACGGTATTTAGTGACTAAATTGTTCTTATAATTTGGCATAAAATGAATCCTGATTCCCAACTTATGCTATTAATGGAAGAACGTTTTTCCAGAATGTCAATTGACATATCTAATAACATTTCCTCAATATTGAGGAAAAAATATATTCTGTTTCCGACAGGGTCGGCAAGCTAGAACAAATTATTCCGCAAATTGTTGACCTTAAAAATGAAATTGATACTTTAAAGCGATCTTTGGACAAGCAAGAAAATACTGAAGTCGCTAATGAGATACGAATTCACGGCATTCCTTACTATAAAAATGAAAACTTACAGACTACATTTATGAATATTTGTGAGACCATTAATGCAACTGTTCCAAATATAAGTAAAATAACTCGTCTTCAAAATTCTCGAAACAATAGTAAAAATGATAACGTTATTGATCCTACTATTGCCATAAAATTGTCATTAGCTCAGGAGAAAAATTATATTTTGAAGCAAGCTGCTGTTTTTCGTCGTAACTCTGAAGACCTTCTGCGCCTTTGTCATGCTGGTTTTGATTCTAATGAACCATTCTATATAAATGAAGCTCTAACCAGATTTAACCACAATCTTCTTAAGGAAGCAATTAAGTTAAAACGGAAAAAAACTACTCTCATCAGTTTACACTCGCCGTGGCCGTATTTATGCCAAACGCTCTAAGTCCGATAGCGCGTTTTGTGTGGAGCATGTGCATTTTCTGGAAAATATCGAAACATCGAAAAACACACGTGAAGGTTTTCGCCAGTAATATTTTAAAATTTAAAATTGTCGTAATTATTTCCATACCTATTTTTATTTTTGTATTTTTTTTATATATTTCCTTTTTATTATGCCTTTTTATTTTAATTTTTTTAAGTATTTCTTATTTGATGTTGATATTTGCTTAATACTTTATTATGACTTCTTCTAATATTCGGTCGAGTTCCAAATACAACACTCATTCTATGATTCGTATAATTGGTAAACCAAAGGAAGGTTTCAAAATTTGTCACTTAAATGCTCAAAGTCTTTTTTATAAATTTGATGAATTTCGATACATTTTTGAAAACTCAGGAATTGATGTAATTTGTATATCTGAAACATGGTTCAATCCGAATAAGGTAAAAAACTTTCAGGTCAAAATAGACGGCTACGATTTATTTCGAGCTGATAGAAATACTGGTAAACGTACTGGAGGCGTTGCAATGTATGTCAAGAAACAATTACGTTCTCGATTTGTTTGCAAATCTATCGATGAAGAATATGATTTTGTATTTATTCAACTTCCTTGTGGCGTAAGCAAATGTCTCATAGGTGTTTTATATAGGCCTAATGATTCACTAGATATTTCTCCGGTTGTTAATATGTTAGATGAAAATTATTTATCTGATAGTGATATTATTCTTTCTGCAGACCTAAATGGAAATTTGCTCATTGATTCTGATCTAATTTCCCTTTTCTAACCAATTGGGCTTATAGCTGTAAACACTACTATCCCCACTCACTTCACTTCAATGAGTAATACCCTTATTGACGTGTTCTTTGTCTCAGATATTAGAAAAGTTCTTTTGCATGACCAGTTTTCTTCTCCCAATTTCTCAAAACATGACGTCATTTATATGACCTTTAACCTGCCTTATTTTAAACATGAAAAACCACAGTATATTACTTTCCGGGATTACAAGAATATTAACGATGATGCTCTTTTAAATGAAATTAATATAATCAATTGGACCAGTATCTACAGTAATCCTGATTTAAACCAACAGATAGCCTTTTTTTATGAAGCTACACATACCTATACGACAAATACGTACCGGTTTGAAAGATAACTGTTAAATCTTCTACTAAACCTTGGTTTAATCAAAATATTTGTGATTTAATAGTTAAAAGAAATTCTGCTTACGATAAGTGGAAAAGATATAAAACTTCACAGTCAAATGAAATTTTTAAATCACTACGTAGATCTGTTACTAGGGAAGTAAAGTTAGCTAACCAACGCTATTATAGTCGTGTATTTTCAGAGGCTATGGATACTCAAAATATGTGGAAAGAGATAAAGAAAATTGGTTATAAAGATGAAAGTGAATCGGTAAATCTTTCCACTTTTGAACTAAATGAATTGAATAGACAATTTACTTGAAATGGCTCAACTGCTCTTCGTTCTGACTCCTACGCAAATCTACCTGTTTGCAATCTGGATTCTTTATTTAGTTTTTCCTGCGTTAACCAGGAGGATGTTCTGGAAACTTTTCTTTCCATAAAGTCAAAATCTATTGGTCTAGACGGTATGAATCCAATATTTATTAAAGCTATTTTACCACAGGTTTTACCCTACATCACTCATATTTTTAACACTATTTTTACAAAATCTATTTTCCCTGATTTGTGGAAATGGGCAAAAGTAATTCCCTTGCCGATATCTAATAAAGAATATAGGCAAATTTCCGTACTTCCTTTTCTTTTGAAAGTTTTCGAAAAAATTGTGAGCAAACAAATGAATGAACATGTATCCAATAATAATCTTTTATCATCTAAGCAATCTGGTTTTCGCGGGAAAAGAGGGTGTATCACTACTTTAATTGATGTATCGGAAGATCTTCGTTATATCGTTGACAGTGGTAATATTGCTTTTTTGACTTTATTGGACCACTCTAAAGCTTTTGACTCAGTGGACCATGATATTCTTGTTAAAAAGCTTAAACATATTTTTGGTTATTCTGAAACCTCCTCTAAATTGATTAGCTCTTACCTTCGGAATAGAGAGCAAGTAGTTGTCTCTAAAGACAAGTCGTCTACCTCTGCGTCTTTAAGTAGGGGTGTTCCGCAGGGGTCTATACTTGGCCCTCTTTTGTTTTCTATTTACATAAATGATCTACCACAGAACCTGAATACTGAACTGAACCACGTATTTGAATGGGCTAGGTTGAATTGTCTTACCTTAAATCCGAAAAAATCTCAGTGCCTTGTAGTTTTTAAAAAGATATATGATACCAGTTTTCTTCCGAAAGTTAGTATTAATGGAGTGGATATCGCCTACGTTGCGAATGCTAATAACCTTGGAATGATTTTTAATAATACCCTAACGTGGAACGATCAAATTAACAAAGCTTCTGGAAAAGTTTATAGTATTCTCCATAGTCTTTGGTCTTCTCAGTACTTCTCACCCCAGAAAATTAGATTTGTTCTTGCAAAATCGTTTATCTTACCTACGCTTTTATATGGTTGTGCATTGTTGTCAGGTTGTGATAGAGCAGACATGGGTAAACTTACACGCGTCTTTAAAAGTATTATTAGATATGTTTACGGTTTACGCAAATATGATAGTATCCCCGCTTTTCTAAATAAAATTTATGGCATTTCATTTGAAGACTAACTATCTTACATTTAGAACTTTACTTATGGTTCATAAAATATTTTCACTAAAGAACCCGTTTACTTTTTCGAGCGATTACTATTTACAAGATCTAACCGTAATAACTGTCTTGTACCAATATTGTACAATAGACTAACATCCGAAAGACACTTTTTTGTAAATGGCATACGTCTTTGGAACTCGTCACATACTTTAAATAATCAACTTCACAAAATATCAAATACAACAGCATTTAAGAAAAAACTATTTAAACTTTTTCTCAATTGATTTTTAATACTTCATTTTAATTTCTTTAGTTAATTTATTTTTAATTTCTATATAATTTTTACCTGCTGTGCAGGATATTTTTACACTTTATTTTTACATTTTTATTTAATTTTTTAAATATTTTATATTATATTTTATTGTATTATTCTTCCAATTTTAATTATAAATTAAACTTACATACATTCTTCTTATTGAAAATTAATTTGTTATGACTAATGTTGTTTTATATGATTTTAAATCTTGTTACATTAGGATTCTCATTAATAAAAATTAATTATAATAATAATAATAATATGTGCCCCCTCTGAACAGTGGTGTGGAGGATGTAAAAAGGAAACAGAAAAAAAAACAACAACGCAAAAATAATTTTTTACTACAATAATGAAAGTATTTTAACAAGGACGGTTTCATAGGGAACATCCGCAGATCACTATTAAACTGGACATGTTATAGAACTCGAAAATAATTGACCCACTTTTTCAGCGTCCCAATCTCATTATATAGGGAGTAAAAAAAAGGTACCAAAACATCCTTTTTTAGCATATTTTTCATATTCGATCAAAACCATATAAAAATGGGATATCGTATGAAAGATGTTCAAAAGGTCTATCCCTTAGCATATAATAATTGCACGATTGTGCTCAAATGTTAGTGTTGTATAAGGAGTTAGATCGTAAAAATTTTAGCACACTTTTTTCCACTTAACTTTGTTAGCCAGCATTATTTGAGATTTTATTTTTTTTTTTATCAAGTGACCTTTGAAAAATATGTTAGTTAGAAGTACGTGCTAGGTTCAATGGTTTCCTTGTTATTAGATATGATGTATTTTAAAAGCTTTAATAACTTATTTATAAAGGTTTTACTGTTATAGTTTTAAACCTTTTCATCGGTTAACCGAAAGCTCTGCTATACCCAACAATTTTGGTTTTAAGAAAATCCTATTTTTCGGTAAATTGATAACTGCTTTTTGTATCGGTTAAATGGTTATTTCTTTTTTGTATTTTTTTTGTATTTTTTTTAGTATTTTTTTATTTTTTATGCATCAATAAATCATTTAGGTGAATATCATATTACATATTTTAAATTCTTCTGATAGTTTCTAATAACTATTGAAACAGTTTGACGCCATATCTTTGACCAAGATGTAAGACCAAGTTGGATTTTGTTGCAAATATTTATATTGTATTACTTATATTTTATTCAGTCAAATGAATAGATGTGTCATTAAGCATAATGACTGATATATTTTTTTTAAGATAACTTTATCAAAAGCAAAAAAAAGTAACAAAAAATAAAAAAAATAATGCTTGTGAAGGAAGTTATATTTCTCAATCCCACTCCTTAATAACCGCTTAAGTGAAACAAAAAAACTTTTTTTCTTTATCGAAAAAATATTAATAAACTTGTAAGGAAAACCTATAAATGTATACAAAATTGGGGTTTAAGTTAACCAGCTTAGAAACACTATTTTAAAGACTGTTAAAAAAAGTATAAGCAACTTTTAAAATTAATTAATTCTGTTAAATTAATAATTATTTTTTTTTTTAATTTTCTTTATTTACAAAAACTACTTATTAACTGTTATTAATTATTAACTCCGTATTATTTATTACTTAAATTTTTTTTTATAAAAAAAATTAAAAATACAAATTTGTAATCCGGTTAACCGCGTTTACACAAACCGGTAATTGGTTGGCTGGGAAAAAAACTCTCAGTTAACCGGTGTGCAAAAAGAACTGAAATGTATATATAATATCGGTTTTTTTGTTTTTTTTGTAAGCCGGTTGGTGAATGTAATAAAATTATTTCAAAACAATTTTGATTTGTTTTACAAGTGCATATTATTAAAATCATCTTACTAAATCCATATTATTCAAAATTGATAAACAAAAACACATTTAACCAAATCAAAAACCCGCGTTTCATTTAACCTCGGAATTTGATTGTCGGCTAATAGAATTGTAAAAAAGAAAATAGTTGTGGTACGAATCGGCTTTTCATTTATTTTCATAACACAATTATCTTAACACAATTATTTTGAGAGAACTTTTAAACAAATTGTTAAATTTTTCGTGTTTCTTTATAATACTGTCTTAAGAATATTCTGTTCAATCCCTAATTCTTTTGTGTATCTTTCATATTTTCTATTTACCCTCAAAACATACTTATGTTTGCATATTTGTGTGCGACTTACTTTTGAAATATATTTTCGTTATTTTTTTGTTTTTCTTGTTTAAGAAATATTATGTTTATTTAAATCATATCATAAATTTGACCATAAATTTAAAGAAAACAAGTGCAATATTTTTGTTTTCTGATAGATTATAGTGAAGATCGGAACGCAGCTCTATATGGGGCCTATGACTAAGAATTATCCTATAGGGACTATTTTTGGACTACTGATTAGTGGATATAATAAACACATACAAACCCAATTTGGCTGAGATCTATATAATAATTTGGATCTTATGACAATTTATGTCGATTTCATAGGGGTCATTTGTATGGGGACTAGGTCTGAACATGAACGGAATTTCACCAATTTCAACAGCATTGATCCTATGGCCGATAAAAGCTTATTAACTGTAGTTTGATTACTAGGTTTACATGGACACACAGACTGACAGACGGACAGACGGACGGACATCGCTAAATCGACTCAGAAAGTTATTCTGAGTCGATCGGTATAATAAAAGATGGGTCTAGGTCAAATATTTTTGATAGTTACAAACAGCAGCACAGAGTCATTATACCCAAACCACATTGTGGTATAGGGTATAAAGATAGAGATTTTTTGAAAATGAGATGTCTCAATATTACTTAAATATCATGTTCACATCTTCAAGAGCTTTCAGTTTCTTCTTTCTAAGCCCGCTGAGAAATTCAAAATCGGTTGATATATAACAAAGTGACTGGCTTATATGTGCAAAAGGGCCGAAAACCGGTTCTTTACCCATAACTTAAGATTTGTAAGTGTTTCGCAAATTTCAAGGATAGAGTCTTGTTGTATTCTACAAGACCTACCAGCAAAAAAGTATCGCTTCACAGATATTTTTTTCTGCCACACAGTGTTATTAATTGTGTATTAACCGAATAAAAACTCTCCGTTAAACGGTTTGCAAGAAAATCGAAATTTGTACCGTTTTTTTAACCCGGTTCAAGAAAGCTGTAGCTAAAATAGCAAAACTTAATCTTAAATTTTTTTAAATATAATTATTTTATTTTTTTTTAAACAGGGCGGGCCAAAAGTCAAAAAAGCCAAAAATTAATAACTTTTTCGTTTATATATTTTTTTCTGATTATAAAATATACAAAATGGAATTTTTCTACACTAAGTATGGAAAATAAGTCCGGTAAATGTTTCTGGTGCTTTGTTAACACTTAGCTCTATACGTTCAATATTATCGCAGCGCGAATGATACGTGCTCTATCGGTTCGAGGCAAATCTCGTACAGTGACATGTTAGTGGTGACGATCAACTTTGTATTACAGGGCGCAATTCTGACGGAAAATGGCGACGATATGCTCTTTGCGCTAAAATAATTGATCGCTGATGTAAATGATAATAATCTTAAAATGTTGGTTCTTTATTCAGTTGTGAATCTCTGAATTACTGATACTTCAGGTGTTATTTATTTAATCTAACAAATAAATGAAAAAAAAAATATATACGAAATAGTTATTAAATTTAAAAAACCCATGGTGACTTTTGGCTCACACTGTAGATATAGGAACCCACGTAAACCATACCGTCTTAAATTAATAAACATAAAAGTAAAAAACCCGGGTTTCATTTAACATATAAATTAGATTTTCGGCTAATAGTGTTAAAAAAAATGCCCGGTTTCTCGAGTACCCGGTTTGGAAACAAAAATTCCAGAAAATGTTTGTAAAATATTAAGAATATGAACATTTTTTTATAACACAATTATAATACAAAATTTTTTTTAAAGAAATTTTAAACAAATCTTTAACTTTTTCAAGTTTTTTTTATAGTAATTTCTGCAGAATTTTCTTTCAATCTCTAATTCTTTTATGTACTTTTATATTTTCTATTTACCCTCCAAACATACTTATATATGCATATTTTTGTGCTACTTACTTTTAAAATCTATGTTTTCGTTATTTGTTTTTTTTTTTTTTGTTTTTCCTCTTTCACGATGATCTGCTATGCTAATAATGAATAAAATGGAATCATAAAATTTATTTTGCCATTGGCTAGATTTAACATTTGCATAAAGAAAAAAAAAGTCCATTCAAAAGGAATAGAGAGTATAAAAATAAAACAAAAAGTCATATGAATTTTTTCCATATTTTTTTGGCAACATTAAATGCAACATATGTTTTCAAAAAAGCAGAAAAAACTAGAGATTAAACTAGAAAAATATTTAATACGATAGTCGGTATGATTTACGAGTAGGACTAGAAACAAAATTCCTATGCGCATTCAAGTATTCTTGGAATTTAGAATATTTTTTATTTATATATAAAACATAAATTTATCATGGGTATAAATTTGAGACTGACCTCCTGATTAAAGGCAAAAGTTTTGTTTTGAAAGCAAGAACATTTTGTAAAGCTTAAAGAATGCGATATATTTCAGTAAAATCCATTTTAATTTATTTATTAAATATTTTTAGAATAAGTTTTTACATATTCGTTTACTAGTAACTCTGTTTTGCATCCAAAATATTAAAATTTTGTTTTGTGAAGACTTCAGTTTAAAAATATTATACTAGTGCTTTCATGTCTACACCATATCAAACTGGAAGTCCAAACTAATATTTGGAAAAACATATTTGTAATTTGTTGCTATAAAGTGGGAGCTTAAACCACTTTTTCATTAGCTAGTAATGACAGTTATTCGACTGGTAGCATTATAGGGCTGTATGGTGGCCAGTAACCGAAAGGAAAAAATACAACGAGAAAAAGAATTGGTTGGAACTCAGGTGCTACTAGACAAGTTTTATTAGCTAATGAGAATTTTTTTTCTGATTATTTAGTGTTTTGAAATGTAATATAACTATTTGATATACTGCTTTATAAATTTAATTCTATTAAAATGAAAGTACGAAGGTGATCCCAGAACAACCAGACCTGACGTTTAGATGGCGCCAGTAGTTTGGAGAAAGATACTTTGGTGAAAAATGGCAACATTGTAAAACATATGTATATTTTAAGTACCAAGGCACCACGTTGTTTAGTATTTTATTTTTTTGGAGCCATCAATAGTAAACGATTCAGTGAATGGAAAAAATTGGGCACCGCTAAGTACTTCAACATTGTTCTGACCGACAAAATGAGGTATTGGATGATCGTCGACTAAAGGTACATAAGCTAGTTGAAATGATAAGCATTTCAAAAATTGCTATACATCGATCCTTTAGAAAAAAAAAAAAAATAATAGAACAAAAACAGCACCATGAAGATGTTTCAATAGAGTGCTTGGCGATGTTTCATCGCAATAGAGTCGAGTTTTTGCGTCGATTCGTAAACTAGGATAAGGTATGGGTGCACTACTTAACATCTGAGACAAAGGAACAGTCAAAACCGTAGACTTAAATAGGAAATCGTGTCCAAAGTAGGCGGTGATAGTTGCATCTGCAGGCAAAGTTATGGCATCTGTTTTTTGGATAAGCATGGATGGGCGTTGGAAAGGAAAAATAATCAACGGCATGTATTATGCTAACTTATTGTAGGGTTTAAGTGATTGAATTGAAGCTTATGCTAGAGATGTTAATTCAATACGAATTGTGGGATGCACAACAAAAGAAAACTGGGATATTGATATTCTTAATGGGTTAAAAACTAAAGAAAAGGAATTTTACTTGGAGAATGCATCTAATACAAACCGCTTTTATGCAAAACTGAATTATAGAGAACCACAATGCTATTTTGATTTTGGTAACAATATTAGAGTAGTAAGCTATATTTTCAAAGCCAGATGTGACCTTCTCGAGCTCAATGGAACCAGGTTCAACAGCAAAGGTCTCTTTATGTAACTTGAACGAAATAGAAGATATTCTTCACTTCATGGCCCATTGCCCTATTCTGCGTGAGATAAGAAAAAGGGTGATTTTTTAGCTATTATCTTTTTGGCAACACTGGTTTAAACAGCTGACGCACGTTTCGTGTTTTGTTTCATTATCAAACATCTTCAGTTTGGTCTATAATTTAACCATGAATCGTCTTACAAACGAACAACGCTTGCAAGTTATTGAATTTTATTATCAAAATGCGTGCTCTGTTAAGAAAGTTCATCACGCGCTTCTTCCATTTTATGGTCAGTTTAATCGACCCACTGAAGCAGCTATTCGGGCCATTGTGACTAAATTTCGCACCAAATTTACATTGTTGGACATTAAACCACCAACACGCTTACGTAGAGTGCGAACTGAAGAAAATATCGCAGCTGTATCGGCCAGTGTTAATGATGACCATCAATTATCGATTCGTCGCCGTTCGCAGCAATTGGGCCTCTGTTACTCAACAACGTGGAAAATTTTGCGAAAGGAATTAGGTGTGAAGCCTTTCAAAATACAGCTGGTGCAAGAATTGAAGCCGAACGACCTACCGCAACGTAGAATTTTTGGTGAATGGGCTCTTGGAAAGTTGGCCGAAGATCCCCTTTTTTACCGAAAAATTGTATTCAGCGACGAAGCTCATTTTTGGCTCAATGGGTACGTAAATAAGCAGAATTGTCGATTTTGTAGTGATAATCAGCCAGAAGCATTGGAAGAGCTACCAGTGCATCCAGAAAAAGTCACAGTTTGGTGCGTACTTCTTCAAAGATGATGCGAATCGTAACGTAACTGTGAATGATGAGCGCTACCGAGAGATGATGTCCAACTTTTTTTTACCCAAAATGCAAGAGCTTGACATGTGGATTCAACAAGACGGTGCCACATACCACACAGCACGCGCAACAATGGACTTGTTGAGAGGCGAGTTCGGTGAACATTTTATTTCACGTTCGGGACCGGTCAACTGGCCGCCTAGATCGTGCGATTTAATGCCTTTAGACTATTTTTTGTGGGGCTATATTAAAGCTCATGTCTATACAGACAATCCCGCTTCAATTGACAACATTGAAGTATTTATTCGTGAGATACCGGCCGAAATGTTGGAAAGAGTATGCCAAAGTTGGACTAAGCGGATGGACCATTTGAGGCGCACTCACGGTCAACATTTGCATGAAATAATCTTCAAACATTAAATTATATGGATTCAAATAAAGATTTCATGCATTTTTCTGAATTTTATGTGTTTGTTTTTTTTTTTTTTTTGGAAAACTTTCCTATAGCTCTTAAAAAATCACCCTTTACAATCACTTTGAAAAGAAAATCTTACGAGAAATTGATTTAATTGATATTTTAAATAATGCAAAAGCAAATTTTATATCTTCTTTTTTTTCATTTTTTTTTTCTTTTTTTTTTATTTTATATCATTATGTGGTAGATGCGATTGGTTATAGAAATGAGTTAAATACAATTATTAATTTCACTATTTTTCTATTTTTCTCAAACATAAACGTTCTCAATAAAATCATACATATGTACGTTTTATATCTTTTTTCCGACTGACGACAATAAGTCATAGTCGTATGTTCTATTTATTTTCTTTTACATATTTTTAATTATAATATTATAATACTAGTTAATTGTGTGGCGCCTAGGCGCCCGTTTAAAAATTATGAATAAAACAGTTTAAATTTAAATACACGAAAAATTTATAATAAATTATATTTCTTTTAATATAGCAGTAAATTGAAAATTATATTGTTATGTACATGTGAAAAAATATAGTGTCTGTAGAAATTATATACATAAGTATCAAAACAGATAAGAAATATTTGCAAAAAAGTTTTTCAATTTAGAATCTCTTGAAAAACTATATTTCGTGTGAAATATCGTTGGTCATTTAATAGTTTTCCTTGCTGTGGGTTCGATTGAATACGTATCTTAACTTGGCTTGCAACTTCGTGATAAAGCCACATACAGTTATCCGTGTGAAAATACTGCGGTCTCCAAATTAATGTCAAATCAAATGACTGGCCTTGAGCCTAGTTTATGCTAATTGCGTATGCAGGAATTACTGGAAACTGGCGGCGTTTTAATATGAAAGGTAATGTGGTGTCGGTTGGGGCGAGATCAATCCTAGGAATTAGAACCGTATCGTTTTGGTCAGCGTTACAGAATCAGTCAGTCTCACAGTCAGTCAGTCAGTTAGTCAGTGAGTCAAGGATCAGCGTAAATATATTTAAGATATTACCCGGTTATATTTTTGGCTTTCAGGTTGTAATGCACTGCCACTTTTTTACTCTTTTTTACTAAACAATCATACGTTTAAATTCTCTCTTTCAATTTTTCAATGGGACAGTTGCTTAACAATTTTTTGACTATTTAATGTGTGATCAATTTGACTTGAACATGTGAAGGCCGGGTAAAGTGAGGAGATTGGAGATTCCCAAAATTATTAAAATTTAATACAATGGAGTTCGCTTATAACGAACCCTGGTTGTAATAAATTTTTGTTTATAGCAAAGAATTACTTCGGTCCCAAGAGTTTTAATCACTTTTTTCATACAAATTGCTTCTCTTATAGCGAACAGTGGTTATATCAAACTTTTGACTTTAACAAACAAATTTTTTTTTCCATTTCAGAATTTTCGTATATTTTATATATTTAAAAAAAATTAATTTCATTGTAATTTAATTTTATTTTCATTTAATTTTAATACAAAACAAAAACTTCGATTTTCAAATGAAGTTTTGTAAAAGGCCCTTTTATTTTCGTAAAAGTTTGTCAGTAACCAAACTTTGCTTTGTACTTTCTGCTTCTATACATAAGGAGTTTCTCATATTATACGATTTTAAAAAAATATTTTATTTTGATAGAAACTCGGTAATTTTAGTCTTATTAAGACAAACAATTAATATGTATCTTTTTAGTAATTTAATTGTTTTATAACTTTTTAAAATTCCCCAAAATAAATAAACTTATTCAACTAAAAAAACTTAGTCTATAAGGAACTATCTGGCCGGTCCCGCCGAGTTCGCTATAACCTAACTCCATTTTGTTGAAGAAAAATAGAATAGCATAGTAAAAAAAAACGTTTTAGAGCAAGGTTCCTAAAAGTTTCTTAAGGGGGGTGTAAGGTTTTAAAAGTTAAAAAAAGTCGTATTATTTATTTCATATACTTATACGATATAGCATTAGATATATTTGAAGAAACTTTGAAAAAAATTTCAGTTAAAAATTTTATTATATTTGAAGAATCTTTGAAAAAAATTTTAATTCAAAATTTTAATAAATAAGTCGGTGACAGCGAATCTCCGGAGGCATTGTTGTTTTGCGGTGAACATCATAACTCGTTACCGGATCATGTGAAATAAAACAATCGAAACGCGTTACGAAGGTGACGAAGAGTTTTTTAAATTTTTTTTTTGGCAGTAAATATATATAAGATTAAATTTGAAATTTAATGAAATGAATTGCATCAGTTCACACACCAAATTGTTCATCATGCACCTTATTCGCCAGATTTAGCTCCCTTGGATTGTACTACATTTCCAAACTTAATAAATGTTTTGGTAGTAAAAGATTGGCCAACAATAAATAGGTAGAGTCTGCTGTTGATGTCTCTTTAAGGAGCAACACAGTTCTTACAATAAAGAGACATAGAGAAAATGTTCCCAAATTTGTTGTGTTTTCTTTTTCAGTTCGGGTTATTCTGGGACCGCCCACGTATAATCGTCTCAAACTACCTAAGATTTTAGTGTTTTATTTAATAACAAGAGCATCGAAGCACAGTCGTGAATTTCTTATATACTGTTGGCAGGCTTAGCAAATACTTTTCATATGATGTCCAATTTGTATATGGTTTCTTTTGAAAAATAGCATATCCAAGTTTCATCGTGATCGGTGAATCTCATGAAAGCTTCCTTGTGCTCGTAAACCTTTTCAATGCCCCCAAATCAACATTTTCAAATCTATAATATGAATAGGCTAGGTGATTTTTGTTACCGATGTTTCGTTCTACCGTTTTATCCCGATTTTGACCAAATGTATATTATTTGAAAGGTATTTCTTTTTAACTGTTCACCGGATTTACAGATTTTTAAATTTTTTACTATATTTTGAATAAATTGCATTTAAAGTTGCTACTAACACATACATAAAATTATACATATACTATGTGCGAGTTTTTTAAATTTGTTAACGTGTTTATTAATGAATTTGTTATCATTAACAATAATAATAAACCAAAAAAGTGTTGGTTTGTGAATTGGCTAAGTTAAAAAATAAAGTTGCCCTCGGATTTCGAATGCTGGAATCTGCTGGTATCTTAAAATACTTGAAGTAAGCTGAACAAACTAATCTCTACTGTCAGAAAAATACGCCTCAAACAAATGGATAAAGAAAGTTATATTAAAGCTTTTAATAACAAATTAAGAAATCAACCCTTTATCGGTTTGATTTCTGAACTTTTTCGGAACATCTATAGTTTTGAGTTCCATTTTTATACCCTATATCACTATGTGCTAATGTTTGTGCTAATGTTTGTAACTACAAAAAATATTTGACCTAAATCCATTTTAATTATACCGATCGACTCAGAATCACTTTCTAAGTCGATTTAGCGATATCCATCCGTCCGTCTGGGTGTCCACATACTGTTTGTAAGCAAAGTAAAGTTCGCAAATATGAAAATATTCTGATGAAGTTTAGTATATAAGCTTCTATCGGCCATAGTATGAACGCTGTTGAAAGTGGTGAAAATCGGTGCATGTTCAGACCTAGTCTCCATACAAATGAATCCTATGACATTGACTTAAATTGCCATAACATCCCAATTATCATATAAAATCCGGTAAAATTAGGTTTACATATGTTAATTATATTAATTTGTCAGTAGACCAAAAATAAACCCTATCAGACAATTCTTAGTTATGAAGCTAGTTCCCGATCTTCACCTAAATATATCAAAAAACAAAAATATTACACTAATTTTTCTCAAACTTGGTTCGTATATGTTTTGCAAAAAATAAGTGACCTTACCAAGTACGGTCAAGATCGGTCTATTTTTCCCATATAAATATATCATCCGATATGAACTATTTTATATTCGAAGGCAAAAAATTAATAACAATGCCACTCAAATTTGGTTTATGCTTATTTTCTATATATTATTAGTTGGACATAAGAGAGGACATGATATAGGGTATCGTTCCCTATTTTATAAATTTGATTTTGCATACATAATACTGTCTTCGTCTGAAATCATTAAGTAACAATTTATTTAAATGCCAAAGTTTGGATCATATCTTTTGCTTCTCCATTTTCGGTAAATACAAACAGATCGTTTGGCTATATTTAATTGACCATGACCGAAACATGAATTTTCCAAATGCAAACCTTAGACTGGCATTGGCTGGCATCGAGACTTCTTGACTGGCATTAGATATCTGACGAATTGGAAATTGTAGGACTTTAAATGTAATTGGAGAATATAATATGTTCTCCTTTTTGGGGCTAGCAGTCCTCCCCTGTTTGGAGGGTAACTGGCAACGGTCACGCAGTGTTCAGACTGACAACGAAGCCTCACCAAAGGCGATAAAATGGTACCATACCAAAGGCGCTAAAGGGTAAGCCATATGCCCTAAGAGGATGATTCCCGGAATTGTTCACGTCAGAAGCAGTACGAACAAGATCACATAAACTGTGAAGGTGTCAAAGTATCCCAAAATTATAGGGTGTCCCAAGGTGTCCAAGGCATGCCAAGGTGTCAATGATGTTATCGCAAGCTCTGATATCGTCAGCAGGAAGAATGGGTGAAGTCAACGGGAGTGTTGTAAGTTGGAAAACGAAGTCCGATGGTTCTTGCATCAGCTTCCATACTGACAACATTAATGCCGATTAGTTGAAGACTTAGTCGATGGAACATGAGTGGAAAACGAGGCCGAGAATGGCTGACTAGATACCATTACGGAGAAGTTGGAAGCAAGGGTATTGGATTGAAGACAACTCCAAGGGCGCCTGGGTCATTGTGACAACACATCGTTACGAGGATGAGTCGGAAATCAGTTGAAAGTGAGTTCGGAATATTAACGATATCGGCCTTGCCACATGATAGAGAACACTAGTAAGAATGAGCGCAGCAGACATAAGATGGACCAGTAGTTGAAAAACGAGTTCGGAGAGCTATTGCATCTGCAGCCATAGGGATGCTAGTCGTAGCAGGAAGAAAAGTGTAGTAGACGAGAGTGTTGAAATGATGGGCCAGTAGTTGAAAAACGAGTTCGGAAAGCTATCGGTGTCATCTCGCATGTACAGTCATAGGAATGAAAGACGTAGCAGGAAGAAGGAGTGTAGTAGACGAGAGCGATGAAAGGAGGTGCATGAGTTGGAAACAACTTCGGAAAGCTATCAATGTTATCTCCCATGTAAAAATCGTGGGTGGGAAGTATAGTGGGAAGAAGGAGTTGCTGACATGATGGTCAATTGATGGCACAAGTTGAAAGCCAATTTGAGAATGTTGACTCGGCTAAAACTGACGAGAGGTATTCAGAATGAGTAAAAGACAAGAGTTTTGAGGGGATGAGTTGAAAACGAATTCCATGAGTGTGCTTGAGCCGAAGCAAGAGAGCATTGAGGATTAGTTGGAGACAAGAATGTTGTGGTGTCAAGAGTTTTCAGAAGATGTATGTGTTCCTACAAGTACTGCTAATGATCGATAAGGAGGTGGAGAATTCTCAAAAATGGATTTTTTGGGAACGGCCCCTTGGAGAGTCTCATCGTAGCTGTGGTTGCCCACATCAAGGGAAGAGCACAGCTTGATTTGGAGTTAAGTTCAACCGGGTGTTAGATTGGCCCGATCCTTCAACACATTTCTCCTAGTTTGCAATCGGCCTTATGACGGGGCGTTGGGCAGACGCGTGAATCTGTCTAGTGTTTAATCACCGTAGGATAAGTCTTCAATACAGATGCCTACGTTAAACACAAGGGACTTATGCTCTACTTTGAATTGGCCATAACTTATTGTCGATTCAATAATGTTACCCAATATTTTCTTGATAACAACCCGCGTTACCTCATATATAATTTTTGTGATCCAACTTTCAAGAGTAAATTATGTGGTGGAAGACCTGGCAAATTAAGTGAATTTCAAAAGTCATACCGTAAATTTACTCCTTCATCTTCTGCTATAACAATAGATGACGTCACAGGAATTTGCAAAGCTCTCTATATCAAGTATTCCAGATATGTGATATTGAGAAATTTTCCTAACATATAGCCGAACCCAGTGATATCGCGGCAACTGATATTAATAGAAGATGACTTCGCCCAAATTTGCAAAGCTCTCCCTACTAAAGTATTTGAGATACCTGATGTTGGATAATTACTTCGGATTAGAGGTGCCATGCCTACTGATCCGAAAGCGCCCAATTTCAGCAAGGGTACTAACACTAAGAAGTTGTAAAATCACACAAAGTGTTGTTACTCTTTCTTTTTATTACTCAAGATATAGGATATCAAAATTTCCTGTTTTGGGAGTTGAGACGCCACTTCTCCGATCACGCCCATTTTCGGCATGGCTACTCATAGCAGTAATAGATGACCTCAGACGAATTTGGAAAGCTCGCCCTGTCTTAGTACTCTAGAGATGTGATATTGAATATTTACTTTGTATGGTATGTGCTACGCCTACTGATGCAATAGCGCCCAATTTGTGCCAGGCTACTCACGTTAATAAGCTGTGAAACCACACAAAGTATTGTTACTCTTCCTTGTATATTACTTCATATATTGGATATTAAAATTTCTTTCCTTTTGGAAGGTATCTCGCCCACTTATTCTTTTCCATGGGCTAATATCAGTTCAGGCATTTTGAGTTATAAATGGTGTTACTCACTCGACTTTGTTTTTTACAAATACTAGTATGTCCTGTCGTGCTTCGCTACGAATTACCGACTCTTATTGACATGTATGTTTTCATAATAAATTTTTCGTACGAAGTTTGTCTTGTGCAACTAAAACATTTTATTTTAATTTATAATTTTTGTTTTTCCATTCGGAGCAAAAATTATCAGAATCTTCTGCATTGCTACTCTGGAGCAAGCAAAATATAGCTGCTCACCAAAAAAACATATACTTTCCAAATAAAATCCGGCAACACATAACTGTTTGCCTTGAATTTAGAATAAAATATGGAAATATTTATTTTTGCGATTTTTAATTTTGGCGACTTATGATTGTAGAGATTTTTGATTTAGAAGTTTTTTCTTTTTGGCGATTTTCTGGTGATTTTTGGTTTTTCTAGATTTTCGGTTTTAGCGCTTTTAGTTTTTGGCGTTTTTTGAGTTTCATAGTACTTCATACATTTTTATATGATGGACTCGTACGACGTTCGAGTACTTTAAATGGGAATACTTTTACCTTTTGCAGTACCTCAGTTATTTTGTTCGACAAATCATATGAATAGCTTATGGGCTCACGGAAAGTCCAAGGGGGTGCCACTCCCATTGGTCCGATTATGTTATATATTATATATTTTGAAAATATATTTTGGTAAGATTTTAGAACATATTTTTGTGACCATCTTAATCAGATGTTACAATTTAAAATTGTCAAAACAATTTTTTTTTTAAATATTCTCCTGGATTTTTACAAAAATCTGTTAAACTTCATTTTATTTCTTACGACTATAATTTAAATAAAATTCAATCTTTTTATTGCTCTCAAAAAAAAAAAAATAAAAAATAAAATGGGAAACAAAATCAATTTAAAAAGCTAACGAAGCATCAAATTTGCTTTTTCCTTTTAACTTTTTTGTTCTTCGGTTTGTTAGCAAATGAACAGTATTTGATACAAACCATAACTTGGTCATAAATCTTTTTTTTTTTTTTTTTTTGAAAACCCCTTGCCAAACTAAACCATATTCACTAACTTTGTTTCTCTTTCAACTGCAAATTATTCCAAAGGTTACAATCTATATGGCAAAAGAAAATAAGAAATATTATTTTTATTTGTCGTTTTTCGAGATGAAATGATAAATGAATATTATTCTTAAAAAAAAATATGTATAATTTTTCATTCTTAAAAATCATACCTTGTTAATATGTTGACAGTTAGGAAAAAAAAATCTTACAATGATTTAAAAGGAAACAGGAAACAAACAAAGAATTAGAAGTAGAAACAAAAGTTACAGAAATAAAATATTAAAGATAAAAAATACTACGAATAATTGGGATATGAGGATTAGGAACGTGTGTATATAAATTCTAAAAATTCATTAAAGTTATTTTCTATTCTGAAAACATCAATATTTTTGTCATTTTTATACACTAAACAAGCAAATCTTTAATAATTTTGAATGTAACAAAAATCATTTTCTCTATCCCTTGATAAAATTCTAAAATAAAACTCTCCCTTTCACTTGAGCAACTTCAATAAAGTATCTTATAATTGTTTCGTTTATGTGGAAGTTACACTAAAAAAATGTTTTTGCGTGTTACCAACCACCATAGAAATGCATTTTTTACCCAAACAAAACCACGTGTCTTTTTGTTGTTTTCAAAATTGTTTGCATAACGCAAAGGGGAATTGTTTCGAAAAAGTAAAACACCCTTTATTTGCTTAGTTAACAGTAAAATGCAGACTTTCTAGCGAAAGGGTGTTGCATATATTTGATTGAGTATTATAATTACAAATTGATGATAGATTAAATACTGTTTTTGAATTTACTTCAAATATCTTTGAAATGTAGCCTTAAAGTATGCAATATTATTAAATATTTTTTGTACCCTGAAGTATGCTATTATTTATTTTTCTAAGTCTTACATATATAAAACGTACAAGAATTTTTGCAATCGTAATAAAGAAACAATTTAAAAAAAATAATTGTAACAAAAATTTAAATTTTTTTTACAAAAGTAATTCCTTTATCAAAATTTAAGAACATTTTATTTTATTAATTAAAAAATAAACAAAATCCAAAATTTTTTTGACTAGGTTAAATTTTTTTAAAATATCTTTGTAAGGCCTTAAAGTATGCAATTGTTTCAAATATTTTTTATTACTTGAGTTATGTGACATTTTGCCTAGATAACCATTCAGAATGTTTTGTTTAACAAAAATTAAATTGTAATTGAAAAAACTGTGTGAGTCCGATAACAGGGGTAATTCCATTGTTATGCAGTAAAAGTTTTTCATTGTTCATAAAAATATACAAAAATATGCAAACGGTTCTGACCAACATATTTTCCATTAGAAAAAGAGAGAAAGTATTATTGTTTAAAATAATTGGGAGCAAAAAGCAGTCGTGACAGACATGACAACAAACACAGAAAAGCTCTGAAGTTATTTGTATGACAAATAAGAAACAGTTGTTACAGTTAATATATGAGCTAGTTAATTAATAAAGCATATACAAAAAGTGAATTCTAAAATAAGTTATGGTAAAAAGAAGAATTTTGTAATGTGACACGACACTAACTTTATTTTCAAAATTACTTAAATACACTCTTCCTTTGTTACCAGAAAAACAAGGGCTTTAAAAATACTCAAAAAACATCTACCAAACTTTTTTTGAATTGGTATCAATCAAAATTATTTAAATTAAAATTTTAAAATTGGACCTAAGGTTGACCTTTGCATGGAATTACCCAGGGGAGATGTGTAGGCATCTATTTACTCATCAATTAAAATCAAACAGAAATCGTCAGCTACGTTGTTATATCAGAGGATGTTGAAGTAGCTGTAATAATTTTATATCATAATCTTTGCACCAATACACTCATACCTCACACCGTTTTTGTCTTACTTCTTACGCTGTTTTTGTGATTGTATTGTGAAATAGATCTTTACCCCCCTGAGCGTATAGATTTTTACACATCAAAAACTTTTTAATTTTTTGGAATTTTTTTTTATAATATTTTTTCCTTAATTTTAAAATAAATATTTTAGTACACCTATGGATTTTCTCAGATTTCGTTAAAATATAAATAACAAAGATAACCAGTACGTGTCCATAATATAAGATGCCCTTCAGAAATAGTTTAACCAAAAATTTGAATTAAAAAATTATAAACTAAACATTTCCAACGATGCTATTCTGAAGTATATATTTCAAAATAAAGTATAATATATAACCAAAATAAAAAAAAAATAAGAAAATATATGATTAGTAAAAAAAGGTCTATAATATTAATAGTCTAGGCGATTTCTTGTGACTGATGTTTTGTTCTACCGTTTTATCCCGATTTTGACCAAAGTATATTATTTGAAAGGTTTTTCTTTTGAGCCGTTTTGTAGATTTACAGATTTTTAAATTTTTTCCTTTATTTTGAGTAAATTACATTTAACGTTGCTACTAACACATACATAAAATTATACAATGCTATGTGTGTGTTTTTTAAATTTGTTAATGTGTTTGTAATAAAAATGAGTTTGTTTTATGAGTCGATTTGTGAATTGGCTATAAGTGATTAGCATACTTTTAGGGTCCTTAATGAAAAAATAAGGAGGGCTGGAATCTGCCAGTAATAATAAAGTTTTCTAAATTTATAAAAATATTTTTTGTGTAAAGCCTGCTCATTTCTGTAACGCTGCGTATGCGTCTTTATTTGTTGATATCCATTGGTGGTAGTTTATAAACTCATTAGAAGAAAATAACAGTTTAATGTACTTCATAAAACGGAATTGTATCACATACTTTCGGGAGTCTTTAACTGCTCCATATATTATAACGGGTTTTGAGCCAGGAACTTCAAATTTCGAATGTTTCCCAACCGGCGCACAGTGGTCAATTTCGCGAGATAGCGGTCAAAACTCTATAACTTTTGACCGGATTGGTATTTTTTTACGCAATTTATTTTGTTCAATAGGAGGGACTTTAAGCTTCAATTTGCGTGTTCAAACGTAAAAATCGACTGATAGGAACGTAAGTAATTTGGAGTTAAAAATGCATTTTAATTTTTTGTTGAGTTTCCATGTAAAAGTTGAATATTTTGACATTTTAAATAGGTATTTTTTTTATAATTTCTTATTTTCTTCAATCGTATTTTACAACTAATACTTATTTATTATTCCTAAACTTAATTTTGGTCAGAAAATGCCAACATTTGGCCCCTGACATTTATTTAGTCTCAATATTCACAGGGGCCAAAGGTTGGTTTTTTTGGAAGAAAGCTAATTCTTGTGAGGATTAAACTGAAAAATAACACTGAAATTCCCAACAATATCAATACCATTTGGATATATTATATACAGAACACAACATCGATAAAATTTTAAGTAAACTTTTACTATTGATTTAAAGTGCACATATATTTTATTTAAATGTATTAATAAAAATTTATACTAAAATTAGAAACAAAATATGATCTTTAAACTAGTATTAAGTAAAACAATATTAGTAAAAATTTCTTCCAAATAGCTTTGATTTTCATTTTGCAGTAGTTGTTTAGCTTCTTCATCTAACTCTAATGAGGTTGATTTCCATTTTTGTCGAATCTGGACATATATGGGTCTGATGTGCACAACAAAATATTAATAAGATCTTCATTAGTACAATATCTGGAAATTTTTCTTGTATTGTGCTCGCGAAAGAATCTGTAGTCTTTGTTCCTTTTTTCTTGGGCTTCTTCTGAGAGATCTCCAATTGGAAGCATATTGTGCTGAATTATTTGGTCCCCATGGAACAAAATTTTGTGAACTGTGGTTGGCATATGTCTCCAAGAATATTTTTGGTTATAAAGGGTTGGTGTCTCATTAGCATACTGACCAAATTTTTTTGCATCTATCTTTTTGCTACATGCTATAACTTGTAATATGATTTGGAATCGTCGTATTAAATCATAATCTACTCCAGAAGCTGCAGTTTCTGGATCAGAAAAAAAATCTCCTTGCTGTGTTTCCATCATTAGAATTTCCTTCTCCTTGCTTTGGCTGGTCAATTATAAGGCCTATCTCACGGTATTTTTCTTGAATATCTTTTTTTTTTTGCTTTCTTTTTTCCAAATTTTCTTTGTTGTTTCTCACTGTTTCGCCTAACGGGCCAAATTCCAAATCGTATCCCAATTTAAGAATATGCTCAATAAAACGAATTCTAGCATGAAGAGGTGACATTCCAAATTCATATGCTTCATTAAAACTATCGTCTTGTGTTGGTGGTTGGCTCAATTGACTTGATGTTTTTTGGCATATGGTGCAGCTTGACGATGACTTTGTTTTGGTTAAAGCTTGTGCAACTTTTCCATCAATCATTGTGAGACACATTTTAAAATTTACTTCAATGTCTTGGTCATCAAATTTAAATGTTACTGGTTGAAGTTCTTTAATTTGATCATTTATTTTTCGAACTTCTTCATCTATGACATCTTGAGTCTCCTTTTTGTAAGCAAACTTTATTGGTCTACAAAATTTTGTTGACGAGGGAATTTCATTCTTCCATACATCTATCTCTGCAGCTCTACTAGTTGACGGCTCTGAACCAATATAAGTTTTTGTTAAACGTAATGGAACGAAAGAAATCATGAATAAATTGGCATCTGATGAATTTTCCGCATTACATTGCGCATCACATCCCCATTTAGAAATTAAAGTCATGCTGCAATTTTTAAACTTCTTTAAATAGTCAGCATCAAATGTCTTTAATAATCGTTCTGCAGTGTGTTCAAGAAGATCCTGCAATTTTATTTCTGCTGAACTTGAAGTTACACTAATAGCAGTTGGTGAAGGTAAGCAATCTTTTTTGGCAGAAACTATATCACGATATGATGGAAAAATTCCACAATTTTTTTCATTGGTTCGCTTCCGCAATTCTGTATATTGGTTTTTAGTCATTTTCAAATCCAAAAATAGTGCAAATGCTTCTTCTGGAGTAAATTTATTTTCTTCAGTTGGTGTCGGCATACTTTCTAAAATCCTTTTTGTGCGTCTGGGGCTTGCTTCCACTATTTTTTCAATGATAGCAATTTTACCCTTTTTAGTTTTCGATGGTTGAATTTGATGCAGAAATGAATCCTTTATGATGCTACAAGAAACTTCTTCATTGATATGTTTAAGCTTGCGTCTTCGTGATCTTTCACTACAATTATCAATTGGCTTTGCTGGTCGACCACCTTTTCCAGTTTCCGTGGTAGTTACTGATGGCTTTTTAAAAATAAGCTTATTTCTTAGCCATTCTTGGTTGCGTGAGTAAAACAATTTCTTGTTTCTGGAACATTGATTGTACCGTTTTCTTAAAGTATTTAAAAAGTTTTTTATTTTTAAGTTATGAATTTTAATTTCTTGTTTGTCGCATATTTTGAAGAATGGATTATTCATTATATGTAAAATAATGTCGTTTTCATCTTTCCGTTCAAAATATATATCAGATAGAACACTATAACTGAATTTAGCCATTGTTTAAACAATAATGAAGAAAAAAAATGAATGCATGGATTAATATACTATTGCTCGAAGTTTCAACATGATCTTTTTTACCTCTTTGAAACATAATATAACAGGTAGTTGGTTTTACCAGTTATTTCCATTGGTTTTAAATTTATTTGCAATTTTCATGTATTTAAGTTGTGTAATATTAGATGGCAATAAAATCTTTTTTACCTTTTCCAAATGAATTGCTAGATACCACATAATTTGAGGGTTAACAGGTACTGGCAATAATATAAAAGGTACTTGGTTTTACCAGTTATTTCCATTGGTTTTAAAATTATTTGCAATTTTCACGTATTTAAGTTGTGTAATATTAGATGACAATAAAATCTTTTTTACCTTTTCCAAATGAATTGCTAGATACCACATAATTTGAGAGTTAACAGGTACTGGCAATAATATAAAAGGTACTTGGTTTTACCAGTTATTTCCATTGGTTTTAAATTTATTTGCAATTTTCACGTATTTAAGTTGTGTAATATTAGATGGCAATAAAATCTTTTTTACCTTTTCCAAATGAATTGCCAGATACCACATAATTTGAGAGTTCTATTTTCATTTTTGTCAAAATTTTGATACACCCTTCTATGTGGACTAGGTCCAAATATGGGCCAACTTCTCCTAATTTCAACAGAATTATTTTTTGGGTCAATAAGAACTCTTGTACAAAATTTCATCAAAATATATGCATAATAGCCACTTTCACATACAAATAACTTCTCAAAAAATATGACGTGCATTTGTACCGAATATCTTACCTTGGGTCAGAAAAATTGCTGTAGCTCAAAAAGTGTAGTCCCGATGCATGGATATGTATATATAGGAATGTAGGGGAGAGTTAGGACTACAAAATAGTAAATCTGTGTTTTGACTCAGCTTGACTCACAGGAGTTGTGCTCTATAAAGTAGGAAATTTCCGAAAAATTTGACCTTTTTTAAAAAAAATATTTAAATTGTTCTGAAAACAGCAGAGCTTAAATTTTTTTTTACCAGTAATAGGAAATAAGTTAAGTTACAACACAGAATTTATTTCGTCCAAAAATCTTGAAAAACGAAAAAGTTATGATCATTTAAACTTTAAAAATTAACTAAAAATATCATAAATTTACTAAATTCTGAAAAAGCCCATTTTGGACCACCCTGTTCTCAGTGAAACAGTTGAAATAGAGTTCTAATTTTTTGGCTCCCAAGGTTTACTACTGTCTACTTTCATATGAGTCTAATAACTTTAAAATCGGAGAACAAAAACCAAAAGGAGTTTTGGCCGCTATCTCAAAATATTGACCACAGTGCGGCGTTAAGATCGGCTAAGATGCCATATTTGAAAGTTCAAATGTTAAGGGGCTAACAGTGGCAAAAAGATTCTCATCTTAAAATATTATTAAATAAATACATGCTATATAAAGTACATTATTTAAAAAAAGTACAGTTTCATAAAAAAGAACATTTCTTTAAAATAGTACACTTAACCAAAAAATAATTTTTCTTTAAAAAGTTGCTTTCTTAAAAAGGTACGTTTCCTTAAAAAATACCTTTTCTTAAGAACTACGTTTTCTTAGAAAGTACGTTTTAATTAACAAGTAATTTAAAAAACTACTAGAGGACCCCTGCTGCTCCGCAGCATTATATTATATTAATTTTTATAATATAATGCCAAAATTTGCCAAGAGAAGTTAACGTACAGTAATGCCAAAATATGCCCAGAGAAGTTAACGTACAGTAAAAGTAAAGTTGATTGTCCACGCATAACTTTCCTCAAACCCAACGAATTTGCCAAGAGAAGTTAACGTACAGTAATGGCAAAATATGCCAAGATAAGTTAACGTACAGTAAAAGTAAAGTTGATTCTCCACGCATAACTTTCCTCAAACCCAACGAATTTAAGCAGTTAATAGCTCAAAAAAAGGATTTTGATCCACTGAGTGTTCTTAGACCTATCTCAACAGCCTACGTTAATTAGAACTCTAGTTATAGAGAGAGAAGAAAAATATTAAAAAAAATCTTGAATGCAAAGTTTATTCATAAATTCTTTTAATATATAAGATTTGCTAAAAAATACCTCTTTTTACAAGTACCTCTTCTTAAAAAAGTAAATTGATCTTAAATAATAAATTTTTCTTAAAGAAGTATACTTTCTTAAAAAAGGAAATTTTTCTTTAAAAAGTACATTATCTTAAAAAAGTACCTTTTCTTAAAAAAGTACATTTTCCTAAAAAAGTACCTTTTCTTAAAAATTTACTTTTTCTTAAAAAAGTACCTTTTCTTATAAAGTTATCTTTTCTTAAAAAAGTACCTTTTCACAAAAAGAATTTTGTCTTAAAAAGCTTTCTTGAAAAATTACTTTTTCTTCTAAGAGTACATTTTCTTGAAAAAGTGTCTTTTCTTGGAACAAAAAACATTTTGTTGAATGTACATTTTAAAAAAAAAAAATGTCTTCTTTAAAGGAGTATGTTTTTTAAAAAGTACTTTTTTTTAAGAAAAATAAATTTTTTTTAAAAGTACCTTTTTCCAAAAACACTTTTTTTTAAATATTACCTCTTCTGAAAAAGGTACACATTCTTATAAATTAATCTTCTTAAAAAAGTTACTTTTTTCTTTTCCTTATTTTTTAACGAGTGCCGTAGGTACCTTACATCTAATTGGTTTTTAATATAGACTATCGAGTAAAGACACAAATTTATCAAAATATTTTCTATATCTAGTACCGTATTTATACTTCTAATAGTTGTAATATCTCATTACGGCTATAGAGGTTACTATAAAATTCCAGAGGATTCTTTCAAAAAAAAAAAATAAATAAATATATTGAGACAGGCGAATCACTCTATTTTAAGCCTAAAAGTAGTCAATTTTTCTTTTAATCACATAAGGGTTCTAACAGAAAATAACTACTTCATAAAAAAAGTTTCTTGTGAAATTTGTCACTTGAGAAAATTCACTTTTAAGCCTAAAATTAATTAAACACCATTATCATACCTAAAAAGCAGCCCTTATTACTTTTTGAAACTGATTTTCTAACCTTTTTTTTTTCAAAACAATACCATTTACATGGGTTTTAAATCTTAATGTTTGCCTTTGATAAAAGCATATAACTCTATGCATACATAGCTATACTACTGTAACAAGAGCCAAAACATTTTTAAAGCAAATTAATCCCCATTTGGGTGCTCAAAAGTATTATAATCAAAAACTCGTATGAAAAACTCAAAATGTTAACAGATGAAATGTGCTTGTGCCCAAAAGAATTTTGGCTAAAACACAAAAGTAATTTGGATAGAAATATTATGCATTATGGCTTAAAATAGGCAATTATTCATATCATAACCCATAACAACAAAAGCACAACGCTTGTAGCTAGGCAGCAGAAAACTTGTGACGCAATAACAAAAAATTATATCAAATTAGCTTTTTTAATTCACTCATTACACTCTACAAAGGCAGGCCAGCCAACTTTATAACCAAAAGGGATTAAGAGAAAAAATTATATAAACACACACAAAAAAAAATTTCATTTATATAGTAAAACATAAATGAGAATTTATTACATGATATGTGAAACATAAATGCTGACAACACTTCGAATTAGTTTATAGGTTTTATTAAATATATTTCTGTAAACTTTCTGGTCGCTTTCTATGCAAGATATTAGTCTCTTGTTCCATCAAAGTTTTACAAACTATTATACTTTAGATTATGTTTTAAGTTTTTCTAACATTTAAATGTGAAACCTTGTTTTGTAACGAAATAATATTCAAAACGGTAACTTGCGTCTTTCCTATTTTGCTTGGTACAACAAACAGTAAAAACTAAAGCCTTCACTATGAAGAAAAAACTATATAAACTTTAGCTCATAATTACAACAACTAATCGGTAAAGTTTCATTTTAATGTAGCAACTTTTTGTTGTTGTTCATGCAAACATTTGAAAAGTTAAAACTAGATTTTGTGGCTTTAACAACATCCGACTCCTAAAATTATGCAATTACGTTGTGTTGCTTGTTTAACGAAGATTATGAAATTTAGATGAGAAAACTGATGAAGAGACAGAGAGAGAGGAAGACACGAGATTTGTATGTATGTGTAAATATAATCGTATATAAGGTTAAAAGCTTAAACTGTAAAATTATCCAGAAATAAAATTAAAACTATTATACAAAATAACAATATAAACTAGTTAATATTAAAACTGAGTATATTTTAAGGGTTAAATAAATTTTGAAAAAGTTGTGCATACATTGAGGTCGAAAATAAATATGTCAACATTAAGCCTAACAATGAAGAAAGAAAAAAATAAAGTGAAATTATTTTAATTGGATTCAAAAAATTAAAAAAAAAAAATGAAATGAATATGGGGCGTTTCGTGTCAAGTGATCCATCTTCTGAAACCAATATCCTATCGGGATGAAATTTGCGCCAAGGTCAGTCCTTTTGGATAGTAGTTTAGACTCAATTTCTCCACAAGATCGGTCCGGAACTCTCTGAATTAGAGGGGGTCAATATTTGACATTTTTGCCAAACAGGTTTTTTTTCTCATCCGTGTAACTTTTTACCTATTGTTCTGAGCAAATTTGTCCCAAATAGTCAGTCTTTCGGAAAAAAAATGTTAAAAAAATAAAAAAAATTTATTGACTTTTTTTGCAAAATCAAAAATTTTTTTGACATTTTTTTCCAAAAAATGATTTTTTTTGCTCAAAAGAGAGCTTAGCTTTTTTCCTTTGAGAGCTTTTTGGTCGCTTAGAGGGATGCGAGTGGGATATCTACCAAAAAAATATGTTTTGTAACTCAAGACAACGGTTTTTAAATTTTTTGCATTTGCACTAATTTGAATTATTTCCTATTAGTGTGCAAGTGTTTCTAAAACCTTAAAAATAAAACGTATACTAGATAAATTAACCTTTCCAACGGTATGTTACAACTAACTAAAATTTCATACCTACGATACCGTAATTCCCACAATATGTAGAAATGTTGAAAAATTATTTTTTTTTCATTTACTTGTAATATATATTAAATTAGTATATAATAATAATAATAATAAAAATAAATAAATAAATAATTTAATAAAATTTAATCTTAATCACATTAGATCCATTTATAACATAACCATTTCTTAATTAATTTATTGTAGCTGATGAATTATTTAAGTTTTGTAAATTTTTAAATACCCAGTTTTTCATCCAGCTTATTTATCGTCTTTATTTGCAACTTTTTTGCCAATCTTTTCTTGGCGTTACTAGGTTCAGCTGTTGATTTACTGATTCGAAAGAAGATTTACACATTAACCGCGATTGCCTTAAAATGACTATGTGTCCTAATGCAACAGCTTCTTGCCACTTAGGTGAATGTTCAAATTGCATGGAAACCACATTATTATTATTATTATTATTATTATTATTATTATTATTATTATTATTATTATTATTATATTGTTTTATTGAATTGCTATCACAACAAGAACAAATCTTATAAATTACAGTGATAGCAAGTAACATTTGTAATATTAACATTGAGTTACAGTAAATTTCGAGATTAATAAAAATAAAGTAAATTAATCATAAAAATTAACATAAACATAATAAAGTTGACATTTAACATAGATTCAAACAAAATTTTTTTTAAGTTCCTTTTTGAAAAGTAATGCGTTGCTTTGTACTTGGTGTATGATGGTAAATTGTTCCAAAGACACGTGGTGTAGTTGAAAAATTGTCTTGTAGACATTAGATATTTGTATTTTTTTGATATCAAATTTCTTCCACGAGCGATTGTGCAAAAATAATTTTGTTAAAAAGATATTCTGGGTTCTTCAGATAAATAATCTTATGCATCATTAAAAGGCTTTTATATTTTAGTAAATCTTTAAAACTTGTATTATGTAACTGGTATGAATATGATGATATACTATCTCGTTTACCTCTCTTGAAAACGTATATGGATATATTATTATATGTGGCCTCGAGGCGATTAAAGTCAATAGTGTCGCAATTTGCAAATATTTCACATCCGTACAGTAGAACTGGTATTAAATAGGTTTCTGCCAAAAGCATTCTTATTTCAAACGGAGGAGGTCAAATTTGTATCTTGCATTCAGACTGACAGATGCACATTGAAAACAATAATTTTAAATGTCGACGATTCTGCGGAAGAAATGTGTACAGTGTTGCTAAACTTGAGAACCCATGACTTTTTAGTCATGACCATTGCCATTCTTCAAGGATTTGAAGATACATTTGAAGTCTGGTGAATTCGTTATGTCATATGATTTCGCAGAAAACTATACATATGTTCTTCACGATGCCATACAAGCATTCCACTTCAATAAAGACCAAGCAACTATATTCATGGTAGTTATTTACTACATGAAAGATGAAAAAAAGGAACACAAAAGTGTGGCAATCATATCCCACGATTTAAACCATGATAGATACCGTTGCAGTTTATGAGTACCAGAATATAATCTATATATCGCACCGGTTCCTCTAAAGTGAGTCAACTCAAAATTTACAAATTTTCAGTAGAGGCAAAAAACGTTTTTTTTTTTTTAATATTTACTATAACATAGCGATTTTTTCAGTGATTATCAAAAATAGCAAGTTTTTTGGGTGCAACTCAAATTATGTCTTTTTAGTGGATTCTAAAGAAGCTACTCTTATAACACAAAGAGGGTTACAACTGTATTTTTTTTTGCGAAAGACTAGAAAAACCGATGTAAGATTTTTACAGTGGATAGATATGACCATATGATATGAGTGGCCCTTCGTTATATGGAGGGAAAAAAAGTGTTCAAACTGTCGGTCTCACCCCCTAGAAATATGCGAATAGCAAAAAAACTGAGAAATACAAAGTTCTGGGCCAATCAAAAAACGTCTAGTCGTGGCGCAAAGCGATTGAAAATTTCATGTGTGTTTATATGGGGAAAAAATGACTTTTTTTCAGATTTTACGAAAATTTCGTTCTATAGTTTAATTTTACCGACAAGCTGTTATATAATTCGGAATCAGTATTAAATTATCCTTTCAAAAGGCTATGAAACTTCAAAATCGAATAAAACCTCGCCAAGAAATAGCAAAAGCCCCAGACCACTATTGTGCCAAAAAAAAACTAGGTCATGAAATTTGATGGCATTTTTCTCAACTTTGAGAAATTTATTAAAGCCATCATTCTTTTTTGGTCTCTATACTTATATGTACTTAGATATGAAGTATTGTTTTATTACCACGTTGTTAACCTATTGCGCATTGAGACCGAAAATTGGTAATGTTTTTGATAAAATTTTTAAAACTCCTTTTTCAAGTTTGAAAAAATTTTCTTAAACAAAATTTAAAAAAATTAATATATTACCTTAAGGTTTTATTAAATACATGTTGCAGATTAACTGTGTGAATTTTTTAGTAAATCCCTGTACCAGAATTTTTTTGACAAGGATTTTATTTTTGCGGATTTCGAGAAAACTTGGATTTTTGAGAAATATTCTGTAAATGTACTGTTTCTGAATACTTTGTATCAAAAATTCATCACTTTTCTACTTTTAAATGTTAAATTTTATCCTAATAGCCTAGGGTTTCGGAAAAAAATAATATAACTCCATTAACCCTTTTGGAATTGGGGTCACATATGACCCCAAGCTTGTAAAAGACAATTTATTCAAAAAAGTCAAATATTTTGTAAGTGCTATCCAATTTTTAAATGCGACGCTTAAAATATAATAACCAAATGCTTAGAAGTTTCGTTCCAAAAATTTTGGATAAATCCGAGAACGTTAACCCATTAGTTGCCAAGGCCACATTTGGATTTCAACATATTTTTAAATAAAAATTACCGAAAACGAGTTTTCCTATTACACTCGATGTAACCACTATGTAAAATTTAAGAAAAATAATTCGGTTAATTTTATTTAACCCTTCAGTGCTCCTGAGATCAAAATTATCCATTGTGTTATATCTCTGGTGCAATTATCTGCTTACTACTCGCGAATATAGATTAAAACAACTTAAGTCATATGCCTAAAAAATAGGAAGTTTTTTGAAATTCACTTTGATTTAATTTTGTAATTTATTCCATTAAGAGTAGTATTAATTTAATATTACCTTTTATATCTTATTATATTTGAAATTTACTTTTATTTAATAAACTATTTAAAACTGGGAAATAAAATGTTAGAAGTTTGAAAAGATGTAGGTGACATTGAAGATAGTATAAAGCGACCGATTATTAAAAATCAAAAATGTCAACCATTATAAGTAATGGCATCTTCACCGATTGACCTGATTTTTTTTTTTTGGCGTTTTTATCAATATCCACCAAATTGGTGAGTGAGACCGCAAGAAATTCAACTATTACTTTATTGTATAAAGTAATTTTATAACAAAACTGGTTAAAAGTTGTTTTAATATATATTCGCGAGCAATAAGCAGACAATTGCACCAGAGATATATCACAATGCATAATTTTGATCTCAGGAGCACTGAGCACTATTTCTTGGCGAGGTTTTATTCGATTTTGAAGTTTTATAGCCTTTTGAAAGGATAATTTAATACTGATCCCGAATTATATAACAGCTTGTCGGTAAAATTAAAGTATAGAACGAAATTTTCGTAAAATCAGAAAAAAAAAGACATATTTTCCCCATATAAACACACTTGAAATATTCAATCGCTTTGCGCCACGACTAAACGTTTTTTGATTGGCCCAAAACTTTGTATTTCTCAGTTTTTTTGCTATTCGCATATTTCTAGGGGGTGAGACCGACAGTTTGAACACTTTTTTTATTAAGGGCCACCTGTGCATCGTTTTCTTGCAAAAAATGAAAATCGAAAAATTTTGAGTTGACTCACTTTAGAGGTACAGGTGCGATATATAAAATTCATTGTTTGTTTGTTTGACCGCTATACAAATTTTTATGTTTGGTACACACGATCTCTATACCCCAGAGAAGGGGTAGTAAGCCATGCCTTACTTTACGCCCACTTTTTATATACAATTCATTTTCTGTTTTTTTTTTATATTTGTTCATTACACAAATTTAAACTTTTCAACGGATTCCTCTGAAATTTAGTATAATGATCTCTATACCCCCAGAAAAGGTCGCCATATGCTTCTTACCGGCCACGCCTATTTTTCCGCCCACTTTTTTTTTGTAATTTTTACGGGTTTTGCTCGAATTTACTACACATTATTCTCATTATCCAGGCAAGTTGGTCATATATTTTTATCGGCCACACCCACTTTTTTTAAGTTTCTATATACGATTTTAGTGTTTGTTAACATATTTTAATTTTTCAGTGGAATTCCCTAAAATTTTGTTCATAAATCTCTTTATCTACTACTCTTGGGTTTACACCATTATGAAGTAGGTATTGTAAATCAACCTATTACAAATATTCCCTTCTTACCTTTTTTTATTATATGAGCTGTAACACCTCAAAATTAGTGCAGATTTATTTCATGGGTGGACAGTTACAGGTTGACTACCATTGTAGGATTATTACATTATTATCGTACAAATATTTCCATCTCGCCTTTTTAAGTACATTGGAAAACAAAATATTACATTTATTTTCATCTCGCCTTTTGGCTATATTGGAAAGCAACATATTTAAAAATTTCCATTTCATCTTTTTCACTATATAAATGAGTTGTAAAGGTAGAAAAAGAACTATTTGCTATTGTGACTTGCACATGAAAGCGTAGCATATACGCCGTACTACCTCAAATACAAAAAGTCATAAACTAAACAGAAATCTTGAGAACCCGATCAGACCCAAATTCGTATCGAGTCTCAATGAGTTAGTTAGTTAATCTGAGTCGAGCAACGCTAAAACACCTGAGCAAACCCAATAACGTCTTGAAGCCTAAAGATCAAGACAAATGTTGTTAAGAGTAGCGGAAATGTCTGTATCTACTCAAGTGCATCTAGAAATCCAGCGGCTAAGGCAAGCTGAGACGAGGGAATGTGCAACTCCTGAAACAACTCAACAACGTCTTCAGGCCCAACAGATATGATAAGCTGACTCTATGGAATGTGAAACTGCTGAAACGACTCTAATATCCCTACCAGAAAACTTTCGTAAGTTGGTTCCTTCATTGCAAGAGATGGTACAAAAAATTGTTCCTAACATAACGTGCATAAGAGGACAATCTCTTACGGTAGCAGGTATCAACTTAGAATCTCCCTGTTTTTCTCATAGACAATTATATGTCGCCTGTTCCAGAGTTGGGAGCCAGCACAATCTTTTCGTATATGTATCAGAAGGAAAAACCAGAAATGTTGTATGTATATCCCAAAGCTCTAGAATAATTAAAATTTATAACTTTTAGATATCATACACTCAAAATAATCCATGCATAAACATAGTTAGTTGTAATAGTAAGCAGGCACTGAGTACTTAGTCCCCAATGAACAAATTCCACAAAAAAAAAAATTGAACTTATTCCCCCAAAAATTGGGGAATAACTTCATGATATAGAAATTCCCCAAATTTTTAAAAAAGGTCCACAAAAGGAATGAACAAATTACCCATACTACTCTCGATATCTGTCCTGCAATAAACGTATTAAAAATCTGTATTCTTTGCAATAGCATCATTTCGGTGCGCGGAAGCGGCGCGAATATACGGACACGACGCGCTCGCGGAACGCAGCTTAGTTGAAATATAATTTGGCAATTAAAATAAGTTGTCAACAACTGCGCGGCAGCAGTGTACTTACATGCCTATACGCAACGATGTCGTTGTATCCAATTCAAATAATTTAAAAAAACAAACAAATATAACTGATTTTAGGTTTAAAAAAATCAAAATGTAATGTGTAATTAAAAAAAAATCATGTGAGTCCGATCACAGGGAAGATGTGTAAACATCTAGTAGGTAAAGATTTTTTTATGCAATTTTTTTAAAATCAAACAGAAAGCGTCATCTACGTATATAGCAAAAAGCTAATTCAACAACCCTTTGCTGTAAAACATTAAAAATATAGCAAAAATTGTTTCAGCTAATTCAACAACCCTTTGCTGTAAAACGTTAAAAATATCCCAATATAAACGTATATAAGTGACACATAGATGACGCCTTTAAAAAGTGGCATAAAAAAACAATGTTATATCATAATTTTTTCACCAATACAATCATAAGTCACACAGCGTTATGTGTCAGTTCTCACCTATTATGTGTTACACTGTTTTTGTGATTCTATTGTGAAATAGAAATTTACCACCCTGCGCGTATAGATGTTTACACATCAAAATTTTAAAGTTTTTTTTTTTATATATATAATGTGTGTGTTTAATTAATTAAATGTTAAAATATAAAAATTGTCTTTTGTTGAAGTAGAGTTTGCATAACTATTTTTTTTATTATTTCATCGTTTTCTGTAAAAAAAATGTCCAGAAATTTGAACTTTGTAGAAAATAGAACAAGCCGAGGAACAAAGTGCTTCTAATTTGTGGGATTCTACTGTATAACTTTCTTCAAAAGTGACAGTTCTGGCACAACTATTTCTCTGGTTTCTTCACTATTTTATTCTTAAAATATTTGTAACATTTGTGGTTACAAAATATCAACATTTCTGAGATTTTCAGTTCTGCCAGAAATAAAGCAAAAAAAAAAGCATTCATCATTTGAAAACAACAACAACAACATTAACCACAAGAAATAATTTAAATTCATATGTTCATATTTTTATGACATTTCATAAATATATGAAGGAATGAGGGAAGGAATTACCGAATGTAGAGAAAAATACCAAAAAAAAAAAAAAAAAAACACTTTTAAGCATGACTTCTGGTGACATAACATGCAAAGGCAATCTTTCATTTTTTTGTTTTTTACTTTTGCGTGCTATGCAGAAATTGTTTATTTTCTAGCAATAGTACACTTACTTATGTAACCACAATACTGGCAGCAGAAAAATGATTTATATGTGTAAAAATAAAAATACTTTTTGCATGATTTCCGCTGACTTGACAAATCATAAAAGGCAAAAATATTATATTACTTAGGATCACAACAAGAACAAAAAAAAAAAAAAAAAACACACACACTAAACCTAACTGAAAAAAAACCTACTAAAAATCACTACATCATAAAGTCAGAAATATATACAAACTAGTTGCAGAGAGAGAAACGTGACTTTGTAAACTCTATGATTTCATTGGCAATTTATACCATATGCAAGCAGCAAGGATGTTCATTTTAGTTTCTTACTAAGAAACGAAATCGTCCTTAGGGTCTTATTATTATTGTGGCATTAGTTATTTTGCCAACAAGAAGTCCCTAACGCTGCCACAGACTTATTACCTTAATATTTTGCCAACTTGTGTACATGTAACTTAAACTAATAAATTAAATTAGCTAAACATAGGAAAGACGAGTTAGAAGAAAAAAAAAACATTTTTTTTTTTTGTGGGGAAAAAATCATGAAAATCATGACTTAAGGCCTTATAATGGTCATTCATCTTTTTCTGCATTCAATTTTTTTTTTGCGTATAACTGCTAAAACATGCGTTCATTAAGCTTAAGATCCGTTAACAATGACCACCTGCTTCCTGCTTATTTTCATGCTATTTTAGTTTAAGATTTTCCTGAATTTCCCTTCCAATAGAAGAGGGTGTTTTCTGTGTTCATTTTAAGTTTTATTAGCTGGTAATGTTAGCAAAAAGCTTTTTACTTTATTTTTTCCCATTCATCTGATGAATGATTTCGATGTCTTATTTTTTGAAAAGTCATGCATCAAATATCAATTTGACATGGCGGATTTTCTAATGATATTGATGATTGTTGGCTGTCATGGAAAAAATGCTTAATAATAATATTTTAACTGGTGGCAAGATGTTGCCGGAAGTTATTCACTTGTCAGCAGGTGATGACTGGTATGTTCATTACTTTTCAATTTTAAACTTTAACTACGCAATTAAAGTATATTAATGGTTTTTCTTTTCAAACAGAAAACAAATTTGTAAGAGTGATTTGATGAAATTGGTAAAAATGTTATTTTGAATTTAAAAGCAAACCTCAAAAATTTCATTGGATATAATTCGTATATTTTTGTTGATATTTTCTTTTAGGGCACTGTTACACGTTCAATATATATTGAACACGACCCAAATATCACAATATATATTGAACGTGTACCATGCGGTGTTGATATTTCTTGTATATAACGTATAGATAAAAAATATATAGAAATACAGTTTGTTAATAAAATCCTTGCAAAGTAAATAAAAGTTGAAAATGTTATTTTCAATTATGAATTTCAACAACAAATTCTTCATACATTCGTTTCTTTTAGACACAATCCTACTTCAGGACTATAAGATGCCAATATATTACTAAAAGGCACTACTTTACAACAATAACAAAAAAAAAACAATTATGAAAATTATTGTCGGTCTAGACCGACTCATACGATACATTATACCATGCCCATGGCCCAACTATTTAGATATAGTAAATAACCAAAGACAAATATTTAAAAGCAAATAAAAGATTTAAAGAAACTAGCAGATGCCAGCGCTCGAAATTCGAGTGCAATTTCTAGGCAGCTTTATTTTTCAACATAACCAATTCACAAACCAACACTTTTATAGTTTATTATTATTGTGAATGAAGATAAAAAACTCATTGGCAAACGTATAATAGCATATGTATAATTTTATGTATGTGTTAGTAGCAATTTTAAATGCAATTTACTCAAAATAAAGGAAAAATTTTAAAAATCTGTAAATCTGCAAAACAGCTAAAAAGAAATACATTTCAAATAATATACGTTTCGTCAAAGTCGGGATAAAACATTAGAACAAAACATCGGTCACAAAAAATCGCCTAGCCTATTAATATTATAGATTTGTAGGGAAGAAAAATAAAAGCATCTATTGCGCTTAGAACAAAAGATATATCAAGTTAATAACAGTAAAGATTGGTGGAAAATTGCTAAGGAAATAAGAAATGGTGATGAATTTCCAAGAATAACGGTACCAGCAGAAGAGCTGAAGTCATATTTTCAACAGTTGAATCCAATACAAAACGCAATAGAGTTACAATATGCTTACCTATACCGGGCATATGATGAAGTGGATAGGCCATAACAATACCGGAAATAAAGCAAGTGCTTTAAACAGCTAAAGACCAGAAGGCACCAGACGAAGATTACGTCCCATATGAATTCTATAAAAATGTAATATAATGTATGATAGTGGCAAAATAGACGATACTTTTATATTAAACATAATTTACCCGATACATAAAATAGAAGATATGGCAATACCAAGTAGTTATCGACTTATAGACTCTAAGAATGGGCCGAACGTTACAAAATCTTGAATGAATACCAAGCTGGTTTTAGGAAGAGTTATTCAACAGTTGACAACATATATAACGTCTCAGCTTTAGTACATTTAAATATAAATGCGATTAAGAAAACTCAAGCATTTTTTGTGGATTTTAAAGCAGCATTCGATAAAATTTCTAGAAATGCACTTATATACAAGCTCTTTCGTCAAAAGCAGTGAAGTTTAAAGAAAACATGTATAAACCTACGAACTCGGCAGTGTGGACACGTCAATAATTATCAGAGGACTTTTCAACTGTGACAGACGTAAAACAATATTGTCTGCTATCGCCACTCCTTTTTGCATTCTATCTTAATGATCTTCATGACTTTTTAGCAGGAGGACTTCATATCGAACACTTAAATATACGACGGTTGCTATATGCAGATGATATCGTTATTCTTGCTGATGATATAAACGTTTTGCAGAAAATGATATAAAATTAGAAGATTTCTGTAAAATGTGGGATGTCGAGGTAAATTTAAGTAAGTCTGAGATTATGATATTCAGAAAAGGCGGAAGAATGTCACGAAATAAAAAATAGTATTTTCAAGGAGAAGATATTAGAATACCATTCGAATACTGCTATCTTGGCGTTACCTTGACATCAAAAATGATTTTCAATAAACATATTGAAATAAGAACCGCTTCTGCCAAAACAGCATAAATCAGAGATGGAACAACTTTTTGAACAAATCCTCGATATCTCTAAGATCCAAACGGAAACAGTTTCTGGCAATTTGTAGAGCAGTACAAAGTTATAGCGCACAGGTCTGGGGATTCTCTTTGTTCGATGAAGTGGATAAGCTACAGCTATAAGTTTTAAAGAAAATATTGGGGATTCCTAATTTTACACCAACATACACGCTGAGACTTGAAACGGGAATAGAAAATGCTCATCTGTATACTTTGGACTTGCACCTGAGGTATATAAACAAAGCTTTGTTCAGGACAGACTTCCCAATCAACTCTCCAATATGCTTATTAGACGACAAATTCTAGGGGGTGAATGCTATGAATAGAAAAATCTCAATCAAACACAGTGGGCTGAAAATCGGATTAATTTATTATATGCACTTAGAACTAGCAATAACCAAGCCCTTCTAAGGAAAGTAGCTGAAACAAGCAGAATATATAGAAAACTTGACCCAATGGCAGGAATCAGATACATGATAGATGAGTTATGGTTATGGTAATAATTAATGGTAATAATTATCAGTTAAATGTTTCAGACTTATGCTCACTTTGTAATTTGAAGGAAAAGGAAGACATAGAACATTTTGTAGGCCGTTAGAATACTCTAAAAGAGTTTAGAATTTTACATTTTTGAAAATCTGTACTTACTGAAATCGATATAATCAACATTTTAGAAGGCAGGACTTTAGGCTGGCTGGCAATCTGTATCAAATTATATGAAAACATATGTATACTATAGAATCTTTTTAATTGCGGAGTTTAATCCTTAGGAATATTTAAATTGTAAATTTGTTATTTGTTAAATAGTCTTTCGACTGACGACATATTGTCAAAGTCGAATATAGATTTATTCTTAATTTTATCCTTTTTATAATTATGTTCATATATTGTTAAATTTAAAGCGAAAAAAAATAGAGAATACTCCTACTACTACTATCCAATTAGTTGGACCTAAGAGATATGGAAAATAAACATAAAACAAATTTGAGTGGCTAGTATTTTTTGGCTTTGGATATGAAAAAGTTCATATCGTATGCTATATTTATATGGGGACTTGGTTGAAAAATGGACCATTCCTGACCATATATGGAAGGTCGCTTATTTTTTTGCAACAACATATACAAACCAATTTTGAGAAAAATCTGTGAAATATTTTTATTTTCTGATAGATTTAAGTGGAAATCGGGAATTTCTTCATATGGGGGCTATCACTAGAATTGTCTTACAGGGTTTTTTTTGGACTATTGATAAATTAATGTAAAAACCATATACAAACCCATTTTGGCCGAAGATTTATATGATAGTTTTGATATTATGGCAATTTAAATCAATATCATAGAGGTTATTTGTATGGGGACTAGATCTGAACATGAACCGATTTTCACCAATTTCGACAGCATTCATGCTATGGCCAATGTAAGCTTACCAAAAAATTCCATAAAAATATGTTGACATTTGCATCCTGTAGTTTTATTACAAGGTTTACATGGACACACAGACGGACGGACGGACATCGTGTCAAAAAAATCTTTGCATAATGCGTGGAGACAACAATAAATGCGTTATTTTTCCGCGAATTTGGTGCATTTGGATTTTTTCATGAATACTATTGCATGCGAAAGAGAGTGCATAGCGTTTATGTACAAAATAAGCATTCGACGTACAACAAGTGACCACATATTTAAGTAAATAAAAAATCCCAGAATACGAGTTTGTCAAAATATTGTTCAATTAGTATATTTTAATTATTATAAAGGCAAATCAGATAGCGAAATCGGTATTATGTTCTCTCTCTTAACTCTTGTTTGTGAGAAGTTCCTGGGGACCTTTTTGATTTTCAAACTCTCATAACTCCTTAGTGTTGTATGGGTTGTGCTAAATCGATTAAAGCTGGCTTTGAAGCGATACGAGCAATAGTTTGTATTTTATTGAGGTTTAATGACATTTAGAACGTGGATTTGTGGAAAGATCCCTACGGACCTTGCACCATTATTAGAAGAAATTGTTTATGAGTTTGGTTGACTTGTGTTTTGTTTTCTTACCTATATTTCCGTTTTCAATTGAATGCTTGCTAAGCATCTGTGGGGCCCAAACCATGATCTAATATACATTTACCATTTCAATATATTAATTCTCTACTAGCAGATTCCAGCCCTCGAAATTCGAGTGCAAATGCTAGAAAATTTTATTTTTTATTAAATAAAGACTCTAAAAGTATGCTTATCAATTATAGCCAATTCACAAATCAACACAAAAAACAAACTCATTTTTATTACAAACACATTAACAAATTTAATAAACACACACATAGCATTGTATAATTTTATGTATGTGTTCGTAGCAACTTTAAATGCAATTTACTCAATATAAAGGAAAAAATATAAAAATCTGTAAATCTGGTGAACAGCTAAAAAGAAATAGCTTTCAAATAATATACGGTTGATCAAAATCGGGATAAAACGGTAGAACAAAACATCAGTCACAAGAAATCTATTAATATTATAGATACTCTTAAATAATATGTAAAACAAAACACTTTTTTAAAAGTTGTAACATGTGAGATATCACACCAAAAAATTGACGTATTTGTACTCAAGTGAGTACAGTGGGATCGTATGGGCTAAGAAGAGTTATTTTTTAAGTCTCTGCTGCAAATCTACATATTAAGATTCAAATTTCTATATTTTCTTTTCAAAAGAATTTTGCTATTTTTGCCTGGTTTTAACAAGGATCAAACATATAAGAATGAAAATGAAAAATACCTTTGAGATGAGTATCAACATTGTTGCATACATTATCAACAAAAATATTGTTGCTGCAAGATAATTAATAAGCTATTGTATACATTGTATTCATTTCTGTAAAGTATTGCTAATATTTAACCCTTTCACGAACAAACCTAAACTGCTGGAATTTTTTATACCCTCCACTCCAGTGTGCAGAAGGTATATATAAGTATGTCATTCCGTTTGTAATAATTAAAAAAAAATGTTGTACCCCATAAAATATATATATTTGTGATCCTTATAACAACCGGAATTGATATAGCGATGTCCGTCTGTCCGTCTGTCCGTCTGTGGAAATCACGATGACGGCATCAATCGGGCAGCTAGGGTGCTCGTTGATATAAAAAATGATTCACTACATCCTGAAAAGTCTGCTATTTAAAATCGTCTAAATCGGTCGATTAGGGCCCGAGATTTGAATGAAGAACTAAAAAAAGTCTTGAAAAAATATAATTTTCTATGTTGTTCTTGTCACGATCACGCCCTGAATAGTGCAGCCATAGTGATCATTTTTAGTGAGAATGATTCACCAAATTCATGGGAAGATTCCTATTTCAAAAATCATTAAAACCGGTGGAACAGGTCCAGGGAAATCTCTGAAAAATTAAAAAGAAATTAAAAATATGATGTTTCTATATTGTTCTTGTTGTTATTCTAAATGTTGTGTTGTTGTCATAGCTGGACTTGTTATTTTTGTGGTCATTGTGGTAATAATATAATAAAAACTAACCCTTTGCACATTTTTTATTAACTCTGGTAGAAAAATTTAAAAGTTTCCATTGTTTTGGCATCACTCTAAAAATTTGTAAGATCATTTCTGTTATTACCACGAGCGTGCCTGCAAAATTTCAGATCGAATGGCTCACGGGAAATTGGTTAAAATCGATCCAAAATTTTTTCGACAAGCAGACACTACGAGTTAATATAAAGGGAGTAAAAATTCACCAACATCTAAAGCAAATAATGCTAAAATACCTAGTTGTTAATACAAAAAAAAACAATGTAAATACAGCAAAAAAAAATTTTATGTATAAATTTATTTATAAATTTATATAAACATATTAAATAATACAAATAATATTCATATATTATATATGTATATCCATAACAACTGCATGTTAGAAATAAGTCGGTATATTATTTTATTTACATAAAATTCTGCAATATTTTGTTGCGGGGAAAATACATTTCTTTTGAATTAACAGAGTGTCACTTCATTTTGCTCAGCGTGACTATGCCACAGTAGATGGCGCCACAATTTTTTTTGTTCTAATTAGCTTTGCAATAGTTATTTCTATTTTAACATGAATGTTAATATTTTCAACTGGATATCATACAGAACAATGTTAAGAGTATACACGGGCTGGTCTTTTATTTCATACGTATTTTCATTATTCTTTTACAAATATGAACATAAGTTTGGCATATTACCTTTTTGTTGTCTTTACAAAATAGAGTTACCGAGTTGATCAATGAGTTTTTTGCTTTCAAAACAGTTCTACATAGTTATATAGAATTATTATTCTGCTTTACCTACAAAATATCTGATTGTGATTACATCTAATTTTTAAAAATTGTTTATAATTACTAAATCACTATTATTCACATAAATACAAAATTGCACTTTTTAAATTTTCCATTCAAATTTAAGAAAATATCAATTCTAAAAACTGGAATTAAAAATTTCCAGTTATAAATTACAACTAATTGAATTTCAGAAAATCATATCAAAACGTCGGAAATTATAATTTTAAATTTAGAAGACATCAATTGCATCTTTAATATATAAATTTTATTCGTTAAACACAAATTGAAATTCCAAAAAAAAAACACCAAATACCTATGTTTACATTTAAAAAATTTTTATATTTAAAAAAATATTGACCACCAAATACACCAAATACCTATGTTTACATTTAAACATTTTTTACATTTAAAAAAAAAATATTGACATTCAGGAGAAATTAATAGCTTTTCACAACCGCGATTCAGTAACTTCTTTTAACGATAGTCGAATCGTTAAAAAAAGAAAATTGCAAAATTACCAGTAAAATTTTTAAACGATATTCGCTATTGTTAAAGTCAGCTGTTGTTGTTATCTAAACGACAACCATTTTTGTGTTGTTTATTCAATCGATAAAAACTTAAATTTTTAGGTTGAAATGTCGTCATACATAAATAAAAATCATAAAATAGTGAAAATATTTTGCTTTAATTAAAAAACTTTTTTATATAAATAAAAAAATTAAATAGCATATTCAATTCATTATTTCATTTTCAAATAAATACACAGAAATATTAGTAAAAAATAAAGATATTAAAAACATAAACATAAAATCATCCTGTCAAACAGGAAGTAATTTGTTTTTTTTCTATTCTTCTTTGTGTTTTTCGCTTATTTTGACAGAGATGCCACTCGTTTACAATTTAAATAAATAGAAAAATAGATTTGTCGACTGTCGTTAAGATGTATGTATTAAGTGAATCACTTAATCCTTAGTACAAACAACAATAGCTGTCGATATATTCTGCGGTTGTCGGATCGTTGAAATTTACAGAATCGGACTACAGAAAACATTAATTTAAATTCAATGAATTTTAGAAAACCTCAAATGATATTTAAGAATTGCGAATATAAAAATTGTTACATAAATAAACGCAATTTGATGAGAATGTTATTTATATATAAATTTTCACAATTTTTTTGGATGAAAATTTGAAGTTTTTCAGAAAATAAAGATAAATTATTTTATTTAAAATGTTTGGGACATTTGGTTTTTTGCGTTTGGCATCCCTAATTTGAATATTTATTATTATAAATTTATTCCCTGTGTTTTCCAAATATGGCAATATTTTAATAAAAAAGTTGAGAGAGTTTTTTTTTTTTGTTTATTATTTTGTTACTCCATCCGACCTATATGGCCGCAATAAAGAAATATTTGGCCAGTTAAAAGAAACGATACAGCCATCTCCAATTAGCACAATTTAATGCATATAGCCACCCTACACAACCATTACCTTTGCAATGGAGATTAGAGCGAGCTATTTAATTAGTAAAAACTAAATCAAACGAGAAGTTATGTCATATAACCGGAAACGCATCCATATAGGTATATAACCTAAATGCATGCCGATCAGCAACCACGAAAACCAAAAAGCAAACACCGAAATAAATCCGAAAGAATAGAAAAGACGAAAACCAACCCAAAGAATTTGCTGAAATAATTTGGTATGAAGTTTAACAAATTGTTTACTTTTTCATTTACATTTATTACCAACACTCAAACCGAGGTGGAGGGTATCAAAGATTCGGCACAGCCGAATTTAACATTCTTACTTGTTTTTTTTTGTGGATTCGTACTTAACGACCCAACATTTCTATACAAAAGCTTGGTCAAAAATATTTTTTTTCAATTCCTTCAAGGAAAAAATCCATGGGGCATATATATCCAATTGGTCGTCAGCGGTCAAAATCAGTGATTTTTTTTTTATTTTTTACATAAATAACTGTAGTTTTGGGTTTGCATTTGTTGCAAATTTTTAAATATAGATCACAGAGAAGTGATTACTTTTTTAGTTTGGAAAGGAAAATCGGACAAACGCAATATGTTCCTTTTGTATAAAACCTTTTTTTTTTTATACAAAAAACCGTAATTGATTCGAAGATAACCATAATTGTTTCTGTATTTTTGAGATATTTAAAATTAACCTTTTTCTAAGTCTTTTTATTTATAGTTTAATTGTTGATTTAATATTATGAATTTTTTTAATTTAATAAAAATATAAAACTATAAAATATCTTTTTACCATTGATGACCAATTAGACATATATGTCCCGTACTGAATTTTGCTGAATAATAAACCGATTCCAAATATTTTAGTGTTTCTGAAAACCATATTAACTGGTCCATGTTATATCAAAATTATAATATTTTTGGTTCAATTACGTCTGAATTAATGACATCTAAATATGACTGAAAAAAAAAACATAATTTTCAGACTTTGGGGTCACCGTCTTAGGTCCTGAGAATACACGTGCCAACTTTTTTGATATGGTCTGAAAGCTAAAGCTATCCATCAGCTTTATATCTTAGATTGGTTAGAGTTCCTGCCTACAAATTTTGTGTTTGTTGGTTTAATGCAATGCTTTTTTATTTAACTTGCAATTTTCTTAACTGACGGAAAAATTTTGCAAATGGATTTTTTTTTCCAATTATGGCAAGTTACTTCTTTTGAAAAATGTTATTTACGGTAAAATTAACAAAACAAAAAAAAAAAAAAAAAAAAAATCAAATTTGTCAAACAATTTGAAAGTCTGATTGCCTTGGCTAAATTTGTGAATACAAACATTTGTAGCAACAACATTTTTGTTGATAATGTTAGTAACAATGTTTATACTCAGCTCAAAACTCCTATTCAATCGACCACTATTCAGTTTGCGCATCCTCTTATATGTCTGATCCTCGCATGTTGGTGATTTTATTAAACACTGAGTTTTGTTGAGTAATTCAATGTAAATAAAAATTTTAGTCCATGATTAAGTTAAGAAAAAAGTGATTTTTGCAGTTCTCTGACATGCATCTATTTTTAATTAAAATAAAGGTAAATACAGCCTTTTTTATCCTAATATTAATCACAATTCCTTAAAATGCAAATTTGTGCTTTAATAATCGCAATCTTATCAGTCTCACATATAAAGTTACTGTCAGTCACCAATACTATAGACAATGCCCTTCATTTACTAACCCCCTCCGGAAATACTTTACTCGCATTTTTGTTGTCGCTTTAATATTTTATAGACAGTAAAAAAAGCAGTGACGACAAGCTTGTTTGTTGTTGCTGTTTTTTTTATTCTTATTCGGTTTCATTTTATGTTTGAAAAAAAAAAAACAGGTAAATAATTGCAGTTATTTACAAGTCCCAAATGGTTGTCTATGTAATAACGCAATTATTTATGAAAGATTCCTTATGGGAAATATGATGCTACTTGCGCCAGCAAAAATAAACTCAGAAACTCTGAAAATTAATTGCAGTTTATGAAAATGAAGTTTTTGCGGAAAAAAAGAATGAGTTATGGAACACTTTGGAGGATTTAGAAGACAATAATGAGAATGCAAAAGCAACTTAAAATAGGCAATCAGTTTTGTAGGTAAAATTGGTGGTTTACTACTTGGAAAAGGAATGTTTGGTTTATTTACAAGCCGAACAAGCAGAGCGATAAAGTCGTTTTCACAAAAAGTCAAGAATGGATGGACTGTTAAGTTCTAGTTGGAAATTATTTAGCACAGTTTACCAGATTTTAAAATCAGATCATGGTTTTTCTTCTGAAGATTCACAAATGCCTATATGAGTATATTTAACTGTATGTACTTTGGTGTTTGTTAAGAATTTCAAAAATATCTTAATGACCCTTTTCTCAGACATATGTTTATAAAGAGTAAATTCCCACTTATATTTGCAACTTAAGATCTTACTAATTCCATATTCAGCTATAAAATTAACCATAAACCTGTAACAAATATCATTGTTTACCTTCATCCACAACAAAATCAAATTAAAAAATATTTCAAAAACATACAAACCACTTTTTGTACTCTAGACAAAACAATGACCGTCATATGCACCATTTTTAATATGACAAAGTTGGGGTAAGGGGTGTAAGAAATTAAAATCTCATCATCTTAACAAACAAGCAATAAATGTAGAGTCGTATATAAACATCCCTTCAATTTATGGTTACAAAACTTTAATTCGAAAAGACTTCATTCACAGTAATTACTTTAGTTGAGAACTGAGTGTAAAATTTAAATAGAGTAATGTAGAGTAAATATGAATAAATTTTTTTGCACATTAGAGTCTACCAAGTGAAACGTGTCGAATATCTGTGACAGTCATATTATACCCTAAAGCAATTACTTATAGAGACACCCATACTTATTTGTTGTGCACAAAAGATTTGTTACCTTTTTGTTTACTGTTGAAATGATGCACAATGGTCTGGCAGTATCGTTTAGCGGGTTCAAATGTTTCTAAAAAAAGTTATAACAATTAGTAAAGTACTTAGCCAGATAACGAATTTTTTTAAAGTCTTAAAATTTCTTTTCAAATTGAGCAAAAATTATAAATATTGTTTTTTTTATAATGCAGAAAAAACACTAACAACTGAGATATCTATAATATTAATAGGCTAGGCGATTTCTTTTGACCGATGTATTGTTTTACTGTATTATCGCGATTTTGACCAAACCTATATTATTTGAGAGGTATTTCTTTTTAGCCGTTTTGCAGGTTTACAGATTTTTAAATTTTTTCTTTTATTTTGAGTAAATTGCATTTCAAGTTGCTAATAACACATACATAAAATTATACACATGCTATGTGTCAATCCTAAACTAAGTGATTACAGAAACGTTAATTAATTCAATCAATGATCCCCCAACGATGACGACTTTTGGCTTCAAAAAACGGTTTATGATTGGTACCTGGAACGTGAGAACACTCTCTGAAATTTCCAGACTCGAGCAAGTTCGAAAAGAAATGGTGTCTTACAGTCTCGACATTCTTGGCTTAAGTGAAGTTCGTTGATTAAACAGTGGTTCTACACAACTGCCATCCGGTCACCGCTTTGTCTACTCCGGCAATACCACTTACTTGAAAAACGGCGTCGGTATTCTTTTATCACCAAAAGCCAGAGATGCACTCATGGAATATAGGGCAGTATCTGAGCGTATAATCACTGCACGATTTAAATCTAAGTTTCGTAAAATCTCCATTGTGCAATGTTATGCACCAACTGAGCCTGATGAGGATAGCTTTAAAGATGAGTTTTATAGTCAGCTCGAATCCGTTACAAACTCTTTACCAGAATTAAAATATTTCTTGGTGATTTTAATGCCAAAGTAGGAAATGATAACAAGAACCTACAGGCGGTAATGGGCAAACATGGGCTAGGTTCATCTAGAAACAATAACGGAGACAGACTTGTAGATTTCTGTGCTCGCAACCGTCTCTTTATCGGTGGAACTAAATTCCCTCACAAGGACATCCATAAATATACTTGGGAATCGCCGACTGGCCAAACATTCAATCAAATTGATCACATCATGGTCAGCAACCTATTTTTGGGATCACTTCTTGACGTTAAAGCTAGACGAGGTGCTGATATAGCTAGTGACCACCAAGTTCTGGTTGCCACACTCCGGCTACGACCCGCGGCTGTAAATGGCACTGGTAGAAAAGCCGATAGGTATAATACAGCGCGTCTTCAAGACCCCTCCACTTCAGTTGTCTATAATCAAACGCTTAGATCAAATTTAGCACGAAATGAACAATATTCATGGTCGGACGTAGCGAAGGCCTGCAAAGATTCGGCAAAGTCGGTTTTGGGCCTAAAGCAGGTAAAAATTAAGCCATGGGTAAGCCCTGAAACCTGGGATGAGATAGAAAACAGGAAACATCTTCGAAACTTTCGTATCCGCGCCAAAACACCAACACTAAAATTACAGGCAAAGTTAGAATACCGACAATCCGCTCGCAAAGTAAATTATATGGTTCGTGCGGACCGCGAAAAATATTTTAACGACATTGCGGATCAGGCGGAAAAGGCCGCTAACACGGGAAACCTCCGTGGTGTTTACTCTGCTATTAAGCAAATGAGCGGTAACAACATCAGAAGCACCGCTACGCTGAAAGCTAACGATTGTTCATACTTAACCACAACTGACGATCAGCTCGAACGTTGGCGTGAATTTTTCTTAACGCAGTCCTTGCCCGAAAACCAGACCGAAATTGCAACAACGGAAGTTGCAACTGCATTAAATAAGATGAAAAATTCCAAATCACCCGGCCCCGACAACATCCCTGCAGAACTGTTAAAATATGGTGCTGACACGCTAGCAGATTTTCTCACTCCACTCGTCAGAAATGCGTGGCTTAGCAACAAAACTCCCGCAGATTGGAAAGAGGGAGTACTCGTTACAATTCCCAAAAAAGGTGATTTAACGCATTGCAAAAACTGGCGTGGCATTACTGTCCTAAACGCAATTGGTAAAGTAATGTCCACTTTAATACTACAACGTATCTCGCCAGTAGTCGAACAAATTTTGCGAAGAGAACAATCTGGTTTTAGGCCTGGACGATCTTGTGTTGATCACGTAAGCACGTTGCGCATAGTAATGGAACAATCTGCAGAATACAACACGCATCTGTACTTGCTTTTTGTTGATTTTGAACGTGCTTTTGACACGATATCTCGAACATCTATGTGGTCTGCCCTAATAAACAAAGGTATTCCAGAAAAAATTGTCACCCTAATATGTGAACTCTACAAAGATGCATCAAGTAAGGTCCGTTTTAACGGAAAGGAAAGCCAACCTTTTTTAACTCTTACTGGTGTAAGGCAAGGTTGTGTCCTATCCCCCACATTATTTCTTTTACTATTAGATTGTGTAATGGAAGAAACCAATAGGGAGGCCCCGATGGGCATTCAATGGAACATGACAAAATTCCTGAATGATATAGACTATGCAGATTACATATGTTTAATGGCTCATCGCTTTGCGGATATTGAAGAAAAGATAAGAAGACTTCAAGAAGACTAAACTTATGCGCATTGGTACTCATGTAACAACTCCATTAACAGTAGATGGCAATGTGATCGAAGATGTAGAAAATTTTAACTACCTCGGTTGTAAAATAACCAAAAATGGTGGATCGGAATCTGACATTTATGATCGTATTAATAAAGCACGTACCGCCTTCCTCAAGCTATATAAGGTCTGGCGCGCTAGGAACATTTCTAAAAAGACTAAATTACGAATATTCAACTGCAGCGTAAAATCAGTTTTACTGTACGGATGTACTACTTGGAGCTACACGAAGCTCACACTAAGGAAGATCCAAACATTTAGAAATCGATGTCTAAGGCAAATATTAAACATCTTCTGGCCAAATTGGTTATCAAATGAAGATCTTTGGCAGCAGGCAGATTGCTGTCCTATCGAACTCGATATACGAAGACGAAAATGGACTTGGATCGGTCATATTCTCAGAAGACCACAGAACGATATTGCTAGAGAAGCTCTTGATTGGAATCCTCAAGGTCAACGTCGACAAGGACGACCTCGCAACACATGGATACGATGCACAAGAAAAGAACTCGAATCAGCTCATTTAACATGGAATAAAATTAAACTACTTGCAAGAGACAGAAATAGTTGGAGAGAATTCACTAACGCCCTATGTTCTTCGTGAACATTATATTTAAGTATATACTTGTTATATTAAGGTATATGCACTGTACATATTTAAATAAATAAAGGACATATATATATATATATATAAATATGTGTTTTATTAAATTTGTTAATGTGTTTGTTGATGAGTTTGTTATCTTCATTCACAATAATAATGAACCACAAAAGTGTTGGTTTGTGGATTGGCTAAGTTAAAAAATAAAGCTGTGTAGAAATTGCTCTCGAATTTCGAGTACTGGAATCTGCTAGCTAAAATTAATAGGCATCTTTTACGAAGATGGAATAGTAGAAATTAAAATTATAGATGCACAAATAGTCCAAAAATTCAAAAATAACGATTGGTATGTTTCTTAGCGTTGTATCTTCTGAGATTAATACAAAGTAAAAGCTGTATGGTATAAAACTGGCTCGTAGGCTTGGCCTTAGGTGAGTTTGTTAAAGTGCATGAGCAAGAACTGCAACTACGAGTTTGTGAGAGATAGACGCAGGTTCAAACCTCGCGGCCGTCCTAAGTATAAAAATTTCATATAGAATCAATCAAATCAATTATAACGTTTTACAATGATTAATTTAATCACTGATGAGGGCTCATTGACAGAAACAATCTGTTTAAGAATGCAGAGTAGTTACAAATTTTAGAAATATGTATATCCTTTCTTCTTCTCTAGCACGCACTGTGGGATTGCTTCATACATTTCTTGGCAGAAATTATAAGGAGAGCCCGTAGAACATTAAAACTTGGCCCAGAGCCTTTTATCAACTCAATTAACAAAAATTTAAAGATTCATCAAAATTGACCACACGCATCGTCCCCCGCGCATATAACCCGAAAATATTTTTTGCCCCAAATTTTTATTTCCTTATCAAAAGTTATGAAACATGGCACAAGTCATCAGTGTTATAAAATTGAGATATCTGGAGGGTTTCATGGAAATCGGCCACGCAAACCACCCCCTGCCCATATAACCGATAAAGATTTTTTCGCTCCATGAAATTTGACACGAGTCATCAGTGTTATGAAGTTGAGATACCTGAGTTTCATGGAAATCGGCCACGCCCAACGCCCAAGGAATCTAAAATAAATACAATTTAAAAGCCTGGTAAACAACCAGAATCACCATCCTCATATCGTCTAATGAGCCTATTGTTAAGTATAATTAAAGTTTTGGAAAAAGGCATTAAACATAAATTCACAGATTTCATAGAGAACAATAATAGTACACCTAATAAGAAATTTAGTCAATACCAACTGTACCATGCAAAAGTCAACCAGTATGGTTCTTTTAGATGTAAAAGCAATCTTTGAAACAGTTTGGCATGAACGTCTCATTTTTAAAGATAAACTTAAACTTTCCTACACAAGTAATTAAAATAATCCATAGTTTTCTCACTTCCCGTAATCTCAAAGTTTATATTGGCTCACACCGTTCTAAGTGACAACGTCTGATTTCTGGCTATACCCAAGGATTATATTTATACTAGTAGAGCCCAGCTCTCGAAATTTGAGTGCAAATTCTAGGAAGTTTTATTTTTTCATAAAATTTTTTTTTTTACATTTTTTTTTAAATCTATATGCACAAAAAAATTTATGAATATTTAAATAAAATTCATTAAATTCTGAATTTTTAAATAAAACAAGTAAGAGTGTTAAATTCGGCTGTGCCGAATCTTTGATACCCTCCACCTCGGTTTGAGTCTTGATAATAAATGTAAATGAAAAAGTAAACAATTTGTTAAACTTAATACCAAATTATTTCAGTAAATTCTTTGGACTGGTTTTCGTCTTTTCTATTATTTCGGATTTATTTCGGTGTTTGCTTTTTGGTCATCGTGGTTGCTGATCGGCATGCATTTAGATTATATACCTATATGCATGCGTTTCCGGTTATATGACATAACTTCTCGTTTGGTTTAGTTTTTGCTAATTAAATAGCTCGCCCTAACCTCCATTGCAAAGGTAATGGTTGTGTAGGGTGGCTATATGCATTAAATCGTGCTAATTGGAGATGGCTGTATAGCTTCTTTTAACTGGCCAAATATTTCATCATTGCGGCCATATAGGTCGGATGGAGCAACAAAATAATAACCAAAAAAAACTCTCTCAATTTTTTTATTAAAATATTGCCATATTTGGAAAACATAGAGAATAAATTTATAATAATAAATATTCAAATTAGGGATGCCAAACGCAAAAACCAAATGTCCCAAACATTTTAAATAAAACTAGAGGACCCCTGTTGCTCCGCAGCATTATATTATATTATATTAATTTTTATAATATAATACCAAAATTTGCCAAGAGAAGTTAACGTACAGTAATGCCAAAATATGCCAAGAGAAGTTAACGTACAGTAAAAGTAAAGTTGATTGTCCACGCATAACTTTGCTCAAACCCAACGAATTTGCCAAGAGAAGTTAACGTACAGTAATGCCAAAATATGCCAAGATAAGTTAACGTACAGTAAAAGTAAAGTTGATTCTCCACGCATAACTTTCCTCAAACCCAACGAATTTAAGCAGTTAATAGCTCAAAAGAAGGAGCTTGATCCACTGAGTGTTCTTAGACCTACGTCAACAGCATATGTTAGTCAGAACTCTAGTTATAGAGGTTTGAGAGAAAAATAAGTTTTTTAATTAAAGCAAAATATTTTTACCATTTTATGATTTTTATTTATGTATGACGACAATTCAACCTAAAAATTTAAGCTTTTATCGATTGAATAAACAACACAAAAATGGTTGTCGTTTAGATAACAACAACTTTAACAATAGCGAATATCATTTAAAAATTTTACTGATAATTTTGCAATTTTCTTTTTTTAACGATTCGACTATCATTAAAAGAAGTTACTGAATCTGAAAAGCTATTAATTTCTCCTGAATGTCCTGAAAATTTTTAAATGTAAACATAGGTATTTGGTGTTTTTTTTTTTGAAATTTCAATTTGTGTTTAACGAATAAAATGTATATATTAAAGATGCAATTGATGTCTTCTAAATTTAAAATTATAATTTCCGACGTTTTGATATGATTTTCTGAAATTCAATTAGTTGTAATTTATAATTGGAAATTTTTAATTCCAGTTTTTAGAATTGATATTTTCTTAAATTTGAATGGAAAATTTAAAAAGTGCAATTTTGTATTTATGTGAATAATAGTGCCGTAGTAATTATAAACAATTTTTAAAAATTAGATGTAATAACAATCAGATATTTTGTAGGTAAAGCAGAATAATAATTCTATACAACTATGTAGAACTGTTTTGAAAGCAAAAAACTCATTGATGAACTCGGTAACTCTATTTTGTAAAGACAACAAAAAGTTCAAATGCCAAACTTATGTTCATATTTGAAAATATTAACATTCATGTTAAAATAGAAATAACTATGTAGTGCAAAGCTAATTAGAACAAAAATTGTGGCGCCATCTACTGTGGCATAGTCACGCTGAGCAAAATGAAGTGACACTCTGTTAATGCAAAAGAAATGTATTTTCCCCACAACAAAATATTGCAGAAATATATGTAAGTAAAATAATATACCGACTTATTTCTAACATGCAGTTGTTATGGATTTTTTTTGCTATATTTACAATGTTTTTTTTTTATTAACAACTAGGTATTTTAGCATTATTTGCTTTAGATGTTGGTGAATTTTTACTCCCTTTATATAAACTCGTAGTGTCTGCTTGTCGAAAAAATTTAGGATCTATTTTAACCAATTTCCCGTGAGCCATTCGATCTGAAATTTTGCAGGCAGGCTTGTGGTAATAACAGAAATGATCTAACAAATTTTTAGAGAGATGCCAAAACAATGGAAACTTTTAAATTTTTCTACCAGAGTTATTAAAAAAATGTACAAAGGGTTAGTTTTTATTATATTATTACCACAACGACCACAAAAACAATAAGTTCAGCTATGACAACAACACAACATTTAGAATAACAACAAGAACAATATAGAAACATCATATTTTTCATTTTTTGTAATTTTTCAAAGATTTCCTTGGACCAGTTCCACCGATTTTAATGATTTTTGAAACAGAAATCTTCCCATGAATTTGGTGAATCATGGTCGCTAAAAATTGTCACTGTAGCTGCACTATTCAGGGCGTGATCGTGGCAAGAACAACATAGAAAATTATATTTTTTCAAGACTTTTTTTAGTTCTTCATTCAAATCTCGGGCCCTAATCGACCGATTTGGACGATTTTAAATGGCAAACTTTTCAGGATATTAGTGAATCATTTTTTATGTCAACGAGCACCCTAGCTATCCGATTGATGCCGTCATCGTGATTTCCACAGACGGACAGACGGACATCGCTATATCAACTCCGGTTGTTATAAGGATCAAAAATATATATATTTTATGGGGTCCAACATTTTTTTTCTAATTATTACAAACGGAATGACAAACTTATATATACCCTCTGCACACTGGAGTGGAGGGTATAAAAAATAAAACAGGTCACAATAAATCGCCTTGCCTATTAATATTATATGTAGATACCTCAGTGGAAGTTATTTCTTAATTGTGAAAAAACATAAACGCTATACTTTACAAGGAAAGGTTAACTTGGCTTTTAGTAACATTTTTATGCACAGGGATCAAAAATCAAACATTCAACATCAGCATTGAAAACACAATGCTCATCCTAAAGTTATATTCTATGCAGCCCCTGTGTCGTCATCTATCGCAAATTGTCATACCAAAAAGCTTCAAGTGGCTAAAAATAAATTATTCACGTTATTGCAGACTTGGAATAAAGTACCAATACCCTAAACTTCAACATCAGATGTTTAAATTCTGAATTTATACATATTAGTGACGTGAAGTCATTTTAGGTATTCATCTATTCTGCAGTTATAAGTTGTTTTAACTAACTTCAAATAGGTTTTTTTTGCAAATTATCTCCTTGAAAAAAGTAATGTTAATATACACAAAAAAATTTTTATTAAATACTGTGAGATTGATAAAGAAAAACTAGCAGAGCCCAACCCTCGAAATGTGAGTGCAAATTCTAGAAAATTTAATTTTTTCATTTAATAAATAATTTTATAAGAGCCTAAAAGTATGCTAACCAATTTTATCCAGTTCACAGTTCAACGCTTTTTAAATAAAATTCATTAAATTTCATTATAAATATTTGCCTAAAGGTATGCAAATCTGTTTTAGCCAATTTACAATTCAACACACAGTATGTGGTTTATGCATGTGTCTGTAGCAATTTTAAATGAGCATTACTCCAAAAAAAAATTTTTCAGACGGTGCAAATCTGTAAACCTGGTGAATAGCTAGAAAGAAATACCTTTCAAATGAGATATGTTTGGTCCAAATCGGTTATTAACTACAATTTTTATGTTGGTCACAAGAAATCGCCTTGTCTATTAATATTATACATTCTTAAATACTTCCGAAAGAAGGTAGAAATGTAAAAAATTTAGATATTTAAAAATTAAAAGAATCGAATTGAAATTGACTTGAATTTTGTTAGAAAAGATAATTTTTTAAGGAAATGTACTTTTTAGGAAAAGGTACCTGAAAATAAATATTTATGATTATTATTTCAATAATGCTGTTGAGGATATACAGTTTTTCGACAAAGCCAAATGCATTACTCTCTATTCTTTGCACTGCCCCATAGTGCGATTGTTTAATTTAAAATTGTCTATGCAACCAGTGGATCATTTTGTTTTTAGGCTAGGAATACGTATGTAAAATTTGGTCCCCATTATTTTTTAGGAAAAACCAAAAAATTTCATGTCAAACATTTGTTTTAATTTCCACACATACACACACACATATATACAATACATTGTATTCAATGTACAGAGGGTTGTTTGTTATTTGGTACTTGTAGTAATTTTTTCTAACTATAACTTTTTGTATTTTGAAAAATTGTTTGCTGTTGTTATTGTATTCCTTGTCTATATTGCAGTTTTTATGCCATAAAAGCATATTTCCTTGTTTTTGTTTTATTTGATGGTATGAATATGTATATTAAATGTTATTTGAGTGATGATGATGATGACGACGAGGATGATTTTTGCCATCTAACTAAGCTGGATATTTCTATAGATCTAATGCTACTTCCACTGTTGTTGCTATTACAATTTCTCTATATATTTATCAATTGTTGTACTTATTTGTGTATATTTGTTTTGTTGATGGATTTTGTCTATATATATTTTTTTTTTTTGCTTTGTAGGAATTTTTAATTTGATTTTCTCAACAACTTAAATGTTTTTAATGTTTGCAACAGACACAAGTGGTTTTCCAGCCATTTGTGTTTGTTTACTTCCTTGTCTAGATTTTTTTTTCTTTTTTATTTTTTTTTGTTGGTTATGTTTTGCCCCCTTCTGTTGTTATATTAATAGAATTTTGAATATTTTCCTTCATATCATATTCTAATTGAATTGAGAAAAAAAAAAATTCACAAACAGACAGATATTATAGGATTTGTTTGTGAAAAAGTTTTTAAATTTCAATTTAACACAGCTTAGCATACATTTGGGGGCATTTATATAATTGAAAATAAAGCCTGCTTTTGGGTCAGTTTTATAAGACTTTGAAGAATCAAATGAATGTTAATATAATGGATTTATTCTTTTAAAAGTTGTTTTGTAAGTTTTTGAATTTAGCTAAATCGTCTGGTTTAAAGATCTTCTCCTAAATTGTAATCTGACCTTCAGTCTATTTAAAATTCTATATGTTCTATTTTAAGAAATCCAACAATATCAACATTTTATTTTTTAAACAATCAAAAATATAATTTCTCACACTTCAAATTCAAGTGAACATAAATATAAACAAAATATCCCCATTAAGCAGACACAATATAAAGTTTTTGTTTTAGTTTTAAATCAACATTTGTCAGTTTATCTTAACTTCAAGTTTAGTTAAGAACAAAAAAAGAAAAGACACGCAAAATGAATGGCTCTAACATAAATAAAGTTTATTTAAGAAGGATTTTAAACCTTGGCAAAAAAAAATAACATTTGGGACTGAATAAAGAATATTAATTGCAAATTTAGAAGAAAAGAAATGAATTCGAAAATTAGAGCATACAAGCTTTTTTGCTAAAATATAAACACCATCAATAATGTCAACTTGGGATATTATGAAAAAAAAAAATATTTGTATTTATATCTCTACAACAAAAAATTTCAGGGAAAAAACATTTGAAAAAAGGATGATGTTTTAAATTAAAACATCTGATACCCTACACAACGTAACGTCCACTCATTTACCTGTGTCTGTCGACGGAAAAAAGCGACATGATGGAACCAATTAACAAGAAAATTTAAGCCAAGTTTTTATAAATGAACGTTCTTAAATTTGAATTAAAAATATTCTCTCTTCAAAATGAGCTTAAGAAAGATGTAGGTTACCTTGCACTTAACATCCCCTAGAGAATAATAGGTATTTCCCAATTTTTGGAAAGCGAAGTAGATTCAGTCATTTACATTTGCAAATACTGCTAAACTTTGTAATTTCCATCAACTTGCTCCAAAGGAAACCGACCGGCTATGAATGTTTCCAGGCAATAAGTTGTTTGGAAAAGAACGGAGAAGTTAAAGTCGGTCTATGTCTCGTATTTTATATCCTCTACGTACAAGGATTTTAAGGTCTCAAGACAAAGCGAAGAGGCAGTAAGCAAATTCGCCTAAACTAAATGATAAAAATTTACCCATAATTTAAAAACCAAAATTTTTTCTATATAAAAAAATAAAAAATAAGAAGAAAGTTACACTCTGTCTGGAGTTTTATGTTTTTACTACGGTGCGGAAGGAGCCTGCTGAGAATGATGGAAATACATACTTGTTTAAGAAAATGTCCCTTTTAAGATAATCTTCATACTTATCTATGAGATGGTACTTCAAAAAAAAGTTACTTTTTAAGAAAAGCTAATATTTTAAGAAAAAGTAATTATTTAAGTAATGGTACTTTTTAGAAAAATAGATCTTTTTGAGAAAAGGTACTTTTATAAGAAAAGTACTTTTTTTTTTAGCAAAATTTCCTCTTCTTAGGAAAAGATACTTTTTTGAGAAGTTTATTTTTGAAGAAAAGGTACTTTTCAAAGAAAAAAATTTTGAGAAAGATGCTTTTTTAAGAAAATATACATTTTTAAGGAAAGGTATTTTTTAAAGGAGGCACTTTTTTAAGAAAAATAATTTTTTAGCCAGAGGTACTTTATTTTAGATACGATATTACTTTAAGAAAAAGCACATACTTAAGAAAAGCTACTTGAAAAATTATTTTTTAAAAAAGGGTACTTGTTTGAGAAAAAGTAATTTTTTTACCGAAAAATACTTTTTAAGAAAACGTACTTTTTTGAAGAAAAGGTACTTTTTAAAAAAATTAACTTTTTGAGAAATGGTACTGTTTACAATAAATGTGCGTTTTCTGAGAAAAGCTTTTTTAGGAAATACTACAATTTTAAGTAGGGTAATTTTTTTTTTTTTAAAGGGAGGTTTTTTTAGAAATGGCCGTTTTTTTCCAGAAAATGTGATTTAATTATTTATAGAAATGGAAGTTTTTTTTAAGAAAATGTGCTTTTATTATTTTTAGAAATGGCCGTTTTTTAAGAAAATGTATTTTTTTTAAGAAAAAGTACTTTTTTAAGAACATGTACTTTTTGCAGAAAATAGCTTTTTATTAGAAGTTTTTTTTTTTAAAGAAAAGTTACTATTTTAAAAAGGCACTTTCTTTAAGAAAAAGTAATATATTAAGAAATTACACTTTTTTAAGAGAGGTTATAATTGTAAGAAAAACTAGCTTTTAAGAAATGGTACGTTTTTAAGCGATGGTACTTTTTAAAGAAAAGGCAATTTTTTAAAGAAAAGGTACTTCTTTAAGAAGAAAAATTGTTTTTTTTAGGAAAAACAAATGCTTTTTGAAGAAAACTTTCTTTTTTAAAAACCCGTTCTTTTTGCAAGAAATCTTATTTTGCTAAGAAATCTTATTTTAAGAAATGGCAATTTTCAATGAAAAAGTGAATTTTTGAATAGTATCTCTTTCAGGAATAGGATTGTTTTTAGAAATGGTACTTTTTTAAGAATTGGTACTTTTTGCAGAAAAAGAACTTTTTTAAGAAAGCTGCACGCTTTTGGGATATTATCCTTTTTTAATAAAATTTATTTTTTCGAGAAATTATACACACAGAAAAAGAATTGGTCAGAATTTGGTTATCATTAGAGAATTTTAATTACGCAATAAGAATTTGAATTTTAATTCTTAAAAATTTTAAAATAATAATATAATAAATTTTAAATTTTGAACTATTTTTCTGTTATAGCATACGAACACAATCCTTTAGCCTCTTTTGGCATTTACAGCCAAAATGAAAATCATATTCTGTTATAAATACCAAATCAGTTAGTGATATTTTTAAAGTAAACGAATTTTTAATTTATTTGTCATTTTGAAAAATAAATTTAAAACAATTACAAATATATTTGAAGATTTGTTTGTTTTAAAACTTTCATATTTCCACGATTTGAATAGTTCATTATCATATGGACATTGTTTTTTAGTATTGTTATATTTTTGTAACAATTACTTGAAGCAATGTTTCTTCAAATTCTGTACGAACATAGCTTTTACAACTTTGTTTTCGTTTTGTAAGTTGTAGCAGAAAAGTTAACAAATATTGGTGCAACAATTGGCAAATATACTATATAATAGTCAATGTCAATTTAGCAACGTTTACTCTTTTAGGATTTATTTTGTGTGGAATAAAGTGTACTTTATTAAGAAAATGTGAATTTTTAGGAAATGATACATTCTTAAAAAAGGTACTTGTTTGAAAATGATACTTTTTAAAGAATATTTACTTTTTAAGAAAAGGTATGTTTTAAAGAAAATGTGCTTTTTAAGAACAACTATTTTGTTTAAGATAATGTGTTATTTTTTTAATAAAACGTGTAATATTTTTTTGATGTGTAAACATCTATGCGCTCATTGGTTGGGGGGGGGGGGGGGGGTAAAATCCACAATACCATCACAAAACAAGTAAGAAAATTATAGTCGGTCTAGACCGACTATACGATACCATATACCATGGTTAAGAGACCCTATCTCTTCGGTCCAACTAATTGGATATAGCAAATAAACATAAACCAAATTTGTGTGGCATTTTTATTAATTTTTTTCGCTGCAGATATGAAAAAGTTCATATCGGTCTAGCCCGACTATACGATACCCTATACCATGGTTAAGAGACCCTATCTCTTCGGTCCAACTAATTGGATATAGCAAATAAACATAAACCAAATTTGAGTGGCATTTTTATTAATTTTTTTCGCTGCAGATATGAAAAATTTCACATCGGATACTATATTTATATGGGGACTAGGTCGAAAAATGGACCGATCCTGACCATATTTGGTAAAGTCACTTATATTTGAAAAAATATATACAAACCAAATTTGAGAAGAATCTGTGTAATATTTTTGTTTTTTGATAGATTTAAGTGAAGATCGTGAAGCAGCTCTATGTGGGGCTCATGACTAAGAATTTTCCTTTAGGGAGTTATTTTGAACTACTGACTAATGGATGTAATAAATACATACAAACCCAATTTGACTGAAATCTATATGATAATTTGGAACTTATGGCAATTTATGTCGATTTCATAGGGGTCATTTGTATGGGGGCTAGGTCTAAACATGGAACGATTCTCACCAATTTCAATAGCGTTCATCCCATAGCCGATGGAAATTTCATCAAAATATATTCATCCCATGTCCGACGGACGGACGGACGGACGGACGGACGGACGGACATGGCTATTTCGACTTAGAAAGTGATTCTGAGTCAATCGGTATAATTAATGATGGGTCTAGGACGAATATTTTTGGTTGTTACAAACAGCAGCACAAAGTCATTATACCCAAACCACATAGTGGTATAGGGTATAAATAGCGTAACGGAAAATCGGTGTGAGGTATATGTAAGTGTATTGGTGTATTTAGTAAGCAGAACCGCCGAGTTCGCTGTCTGTTTAGCAAAATCACAAATCTTTTTCATTAATTTTAAGTATTCAAGTGTATATTTGGTATTGACCGCTAGGTGTGCTGTGAGTTTAACATGTTCACAAACTTCAGAGTTGTTTTTTTTTTTTTAATATTTTGAAATATATATGCTATTGACAGAACTTTTTTAGTAAGAAGAACCGCCGAGTTCGCTGTCTATTTAGCAAAATCACAAATCTTTTGATTGACAGAACTTTTTTTTTAAGCAGAACCGCTAGGTGTGCTGTGAGTTCAGCATGCTCACAAACCTACAGAGTTTTTTTTAAGTATTCAAGTATATATTTGCTATTGACAGAACTAGTTTAAGAACATTTTAATTTTTATTAACAAATCAAAAGCTTAACTTAACGCTCAAGGAGGTGAAAATCTATTTGATAATTTCGGAAATACATTTGATATTTTCTGAAATGCATATGATAATTTCTGAAACTCAATTGATATTTTCTGAAATTCAATTGATATTTTCTGAAATACAAATGATACTTTCTAAAAATCAATTGATACTTTCTGGAATACAATTTATTATTTCTGAAAATCAATTGGTGTTTTCTGAAATTCAATTGATACTTTCTGAAAATCTATTGATGTTTTCTGAAACACAATTGATGCTTTCTGGAATACAATTGATTATTTCTGAAAATCAATTGGTGTTTTCTGAAATTCAATTGATACATTCTGAAAATCAATTGATGTTTTCTGAAATACAATTGGAAAAGGTGTAGATGTTTACACATCTCCCCTGTGGTCGGACTCACATTGATTTTTTTAAAGAAAAATCACTGCAATATTTTTGTTTCTTTTTAGATTTAAGTAAATATCGGGAACCGCCTCCATATCGGGGCTGTGACTGAGAATTGTCCTATATGGTTTTTTTTTTTTGGACAACTCTTAAATGGATATAATAAACTTATGGCAATTTAAATCGAACTCATAGGGTTCATTTGTAATGGGGACTAGGTCCGCACGTTAACCGATTTTCACCAATTTCAATAGCGTTGATCCTATGGCCGACAAAAGCTTATATACAAAATTTCATAAGTATATATTAATATTTAAGTTTGATTACAAGGTTTACATGGACACACAGACCGACAGACGGACGGACGTACATCGCTCAGTATAATAAATTAAGGCTCTGGGTCAAATATTTTTGGTAGTTACAAACAACAGCACAAAGTTACTATACCCTGACCACATAGCGGTATAGGGTATAAATACTGATGTGGCCGACATGACATGACAGTAAAAGTGTTTCGTTGTTCATAAAAATATACCAAATTAAGCAGACGGATCCGACCATCATATATACCATTAGAAAAAGTAAGAAAGTATTATAGTGTAAAAGGCATGATCGCCATATAGTGTTGGTGGGACGCCAGCTAGGATCACCAAATATTATAAAAATCGCTGGACCGTTATATAATGTATGCCTTGTAGCAATCTACGTACATAGTGGCATTTAAATTTAATATAGTGTATGTATGGGGGCAGGATCGCCATATAGTGTATGAGGGGGCAGGATCGCCATATAGTGTTGGCTTGGCAGGATCGCCATATAGTGTGGGAAGGGTGTATAAAAGGATACTAAGATTGGGTGAGAACCGGACCAATCTCAGGAGGAATTTTGTCAAGTGCTTTCCTCAAAGCAGTTCCCGCGTGCACGCTAGATGCACTTTTTTAATGTTTTACAGAGATAGCACGTAGGCAGATTATGCCAATTATTAAACCCTTTGGCAGAATATGCCAGTAAAAAAAAAAGAAAATCTCTGTTTGGTTTTAATTATAACCCTTTCAAATCAGAATTATAATTGATTTATTTATTTTAAAATGCTGGTCTTTTATATCATTATAATTTAATATTTTTACTTAATTTAAATAATAGTCTTCTCTTTTCTTTACATTCGCATATTACAAATTCATTGATTTTTGAACGTTGGGCTCAATAGCCAATCAGAAAACGTTCAATAATCAATTTAAATTTTTCCCCTCAAAATTTGAGTGACATTCCTATTTGTCATGGGTTATTGACACAATTTGAATTTTCACAAATTTGTCATTTTGCATTCCAGTGATATTTAATTACACAATAATTTATTGTTTTGTAATTCAACCCTTTACCGAAGGTTAGTGTACTTTGTGGTATGTGTAGAATGAAAAGAAAAGATATGCAAAAAAATAAATAAATGTAAACAAATAATTACAAATAAATATGTGCATGTGCATATAGTAAACAAAAATAAACAAAAAAATATAAACAAATAAAGATGAATAAATGAAATAAATAAAGATAAATGAAGATGTGTGTAACATCATCACAGTATTATTGTTATCAATATTTGGAGGCAAAAGGCAGTCATCAAGCAGACATCATTTTAGAGGACGTTAGTAAAACACAGAAAAGCTCTGAAGTTATTTGTATGACAAATAAGAAACAGTTGTTTATAGTTAATATAAAACCAAAGTAACTCTCTTAATAAAGCATATAAAAGCATGACTTCTAAAATAAATTATAGTAAAAAGAAATATTTTGTAAGGTGACAGACATGACACTGTCTATATTTTCAAAATGACTTAATTACAGTATTCCTTTCTTACTGGAAAAATAGGGGCTATAAATTTATTCAAAAATACAGCTAAGAAACTATTGTCATATAGGCATACCCTTTTCTTTGAAATGGTTGCAATGGAATTTCCCATGTATGTTTGATTAAATATAAAAATATCACTCATACGTATTCATATCTTCCAATCTACTAATACATAATAAGCATATGATCCTGAGTATATGTTATGCTATTCAAAAAATTGATAAGAAAGAGGAAATAATTTAAAATTCCAACTGGATTTGCTAAAGAATGAAATGAAAAATCAACAATGGTTCCTGAGCCATAGAAGAAAAAATATAAAGGCCTGAGAACGCCAAACCCTTTGGAGGTTGTACTATACTGACCTAGTGCTTTCACCCTGACTTGGAATTTATCACCCCTCAGAATGGCTACTGTACAGTGAAATAAAGGTTCGAAAAAAACCAAAATTAAAGAATTCTGTTTAGAAAATAAAGACTCTTAAAAAAGTTGCTATAATTGGGAGCTCAAAAAGTTGTTGACAGGTTATGTAAAACTTGAAAAATAAATAAGAGAGCTATCTAGAATATAATAAGGTTTAGGTGTTGTTTATTTCACCCTCTAATTTCTAGAATTACTAATCATTTTACAACCTACAACAACTACTTAGCTTTCTAGAAGGCTGATTTTTATTTCATTACTATGACAATGGCATAGTCGTAATAAATAATAATATTGGTATTGGGTACAAATATTCCCATAGAGATGGAAAAGAAAACTTTCCATAGCTGAAATATTAATAACCAGGTTTTGCAAAACCAAAAAAAAAAAAAAAAAAAAAAAAAACCCAATAAGGGTTTTGTTTTTCACTTTTTCCCGCTCTACAGGAAAATCATATAAACCAAATAAAATATTGAACAAACATGAAAAAGAAACTAAACACACAATCACAATACTTCCAAACAAAAAACTATGCTACGTAAACTAACATGTAATCCCCAAAATAGAAAAAAAACAACAACATACACAAACAAACATTTCATATTCATGTTTCAGCTTAAATAGATTCTAATACCAAAACGAGGTTTTTAGGTTATTAGGGGTGTCTTGAAAAATAGCATGTGAAATCTATAATGTGGGTGATATATTTTCGTATTTGCTTTTCGTTTTGTCTTTTTTTTTTTTTTTGTTTTGCTAAAACTTAAGCCAAAACTACACAGACGTTTCTGTTCCCATAAGTTGGTAAATTTTGATAATTCTCATTTTTTTGTTTATAAATAATTGTGGGAATTTAAGCATTAATTGGACCTCTAAAAAAAGTTAGAAAAATGTTTGGTAAACAAAAGAAATTGTTTAAACTTCTTTATTTATGTTAAAAGAATAAATATTAAAACAGTTCTTAATAATATTCAAGTAACAAAATACAAATCAGTTTATCCCAGCAAACAATTTTCTGAGTATTTTGAAATTTTTCATTGTGTTTTAAATATTATGGAACTAGAAATTGTAAGGCGACCGTACAAATCTATAATATTAATAGGCTAGGCGATTTCTTGTGACCGATGTTTTGTTCTACCATTTTATCCCGATTTTGATAGCCGTTTTGCAGATTTACAGATTTTTAATTTTTTTTCTTTATTTTGAGTAAATTGCATTTAAAGTTGCTACTAACACACACATAAAATTATACAATGCTATGTGTGTGTATAATAGATTGATTAGCATACCTTTAGGGTCTTTATTTAATGAAAAAATAAAATTTCCTAGAATTTGCACTCGAATTTCGAGGGCTGGAATCTGCTAGTATATATAAACGCTTTTGTTAATATTTGAAACACCAAATGTAATTTTACATTATGCCGAAAATCCATCATACCGATTACAACTTAAATCTATCTTTGAGCAACAAAGAGTTACTTCAAAAAAGGTAACTTTTTAAGAAAGGGTACTTTTTAGAGAAAAGATACTTTTTTACGAATAGGTACTTTTATTAAGAAAATTTATTTTTTAATAACAGGTACTTTTTTAAGAAAAGATAATAGTTCAAGAAAGGGCACTTTTTTTTTTAAGGAAAGCGTTCTTTTTAAGAAACGTACTATTTTAAGGAGAGGTACTTTGAAAAAAAGAGATTCTTTTCAGAAAAGCTGATGTACTTTTTTAAGGAAAAGGTACTTAAAGAAAGATGTACTTGTTTACAGCTAAGGTAAGTTTCTTAAAAGAGAAGCTGCTGTTTTAAGCAAGGCAGTTCTCTAAAGAAAAGATACTAAGAAAACGTACTATTTTAAGGATATCTAATATTTAAAGAAAATGTTTTTTTTTTAATCTAGTATTTAAATTTGAGGTACTTTCTTTAAAGAAAAATTACTTTTTTAAGGAAAAGTGCTTTTTTAGAGAAAGTGCTCTACTTCTAGGAAGAGGATCCTTTTTGAGAAATGGAAATTTTTCAAGAAAATTAACTTTTTCAAGAAAAGATACTTTTTTAAAAGCAAGTACTTTTTAGGAAAGCGTACCTTTTAAAAAAAATTTTTTATTTTTATGTAAAGGTAATTTGTATAGGTTTTTTTTTAAGAAATGGTACTTTAAATAGTATTTTTAGGCTGAGGTACGTTTTTTAAAGAAACCCTATTTTTAAAGAAAATATACTTTGTTAAGAAATGGCACATGTTTTGGAAAAGGTGCTTTTTTGAGAAAATGTATTTATTAGAATTTTTTTTTAGAGATACATAATTTTTTAAGAAAATGTAACTTCTTTGAGAAAAGATACTTCTATTAAGAAAAGTTTATTTTTTTGAGAAAATATACTTTTTCCAGAAATTATATTTTTTAGAAAAATATTTTTTAAGAAAGTATACTTTTTAATAAAACTTAACTTTTATGTAATTTACGCTTTTTAAGGATGAGGTAAAAAAGATATTTCTTTAGAGCAAAGGTATTCATTTAAATAAAATGTAAATTTTTAAAGAAAGTTGCCTTTTTTGAGAAAAAATACTTTGTAAAAGAAAATCTACCTTGAAAAAGTCAACAAACCATTGACGAAACCTTGGCTAAATTTGCAATTAATTGGTTTTATCTATAATATTAATAGGCTAGGCGATTTTTTGTTATCGATGATTTGTTCTTCCGTTTAATCCCAATTTTGACCAAGCGTATATTATTTGAAAGGTTTCCTTTTTAGCTGTTCGCCAGATTTATAGATTTTAAAATTTTTTCCCTTATTTTGAGTAAATTGCTACTAACACATACATAAAATTATACATATGCTATGTATCTGTTTATTAATCCAATAATCCACAACAATAAACGAAAAAGGTGTTGGTTGTGAATTGGCTAAGTTGAAAAATAAAGTTGCCTAGAAATTGCACTCGAATTTCGAGCGCTGGAATCTGCTAGTTTACATTACAACGTTAGGCCTTATCTATATATATAAAATTTATTTTCTGTTTGTTTGTTTGTTTGTTTGACCGCTATACAAATTTTTATTTTTCAACGGATTTCCCTGAAATTTAGTAAACACGATCTCTATACCTCAGGAAAGGTCGCCATATACTTTTTACCGGCCACCCCTACTTTTACGCCCACTTTTTATGTAAAAATCATTTTCTGTTTTATTCAAACTTTTATTTGTTAACGGATTTCTCTGAAATTCGGTACACACGATCCCTGTTCTCCAGCTAAGGTCACCATATACATATTATCGGCCACGCCTACTTTTACGCCCACTTTTTATATACAATTCATTTTCTGCTTTTTGGTATATTTGTTCGCTATACAAATTTTTGATTTGTTCATGGATTTCTTTGAGATTCGGTACACACGATCCCTGTACTCCAGCTAAGGTCACCATATGCTTCTTATCGACCACGCCTACTTTTACGCCAACTTATTATATACAATTCATTTTCTGCTTTTTGGTATATTTGTTCGCTATACAAAATTTTATTTGTTAACGATTTCCTCTGAAATTTGGTACACACGATCTCTGTAACACAGGGAAAGTCACCGTATGCCTTTGATCGGCCACGCCTACTTTTGCGACCACTTTTTTAATTTTTTATGGGTTTCGCTCGAATTTACTGAACATTATTTTCAAATTCCTGGTAAGGTTGTCATATACTTTTATCGGCCACGCCCACTTTTTTTAATTTTCTGTATACGCTTTTAGTGTTTGTTCATATTTTAATTTTTCAATGGACTTCCCAAAAATTTTGTACATAAATCTCTTTACTTACTACTCTTGAGTTTACACCAGTATGAAATGAAGATTTTAAATCAACCTATTACAAATTTTCCCGTCTTATCTTTTTTACTATATGAGTTGCAACACCCCAAAATTAGTGCAGATTTATTTCATATGTTGACTACCGCTGCAGGATTATTCCGAATATAAGTATTTGCATCTCGCCTTTTTAAATACAATGCAAAACAAAATATTACATTTATTTCCATCTTGCCTTTTGGCTACATTGGAAAGCAACCTATTACAAATATTTCCATTTCATCTTTTTCACTATATAAATCAGTTGTAAAGGTGGAAAAATAACTATTTGCAATTGTGCCTTGCACATGAAAGCATGGCATATAGGCCGTACTACCTCAAATGCAAAAAGGCTTAAACAAAACGGAACTCTAGAGAACCTGATCAGACCCAAATTCGTATCGAGTCTCAACGAGTTAGACAATCTGAGTCGAGAAATGCTGAAACACCTAAGCAAACCCAATAACGTCTTGAAGCCCAAAGATCAAGAGAAGCTTTGTAAGAGAAGCGGAAATGCCTGAATCTACTCCAGTGCATCTAGAAATCCAGCAGCTAAGCCAAGCTTAGTCGAGGGAATCTGAAACACCGGAAACGACTCAACAATGTCTTCAGGCCTAACAGATAAGACAAGCTAACTCCAGGGAATGTGAAACTCTTGAAACAACTGTAATATCCCTACCAGGAGACTTTTGTAAGTTGGTTTTTCATTGCAGAAGATGGTACAAACAGTTGTACCTAACATAACGTACATAAGAGGACCATCTCTTATGGTAGCTGGTATCAACTTAGAATTTTTTCATAGACAATTATTTGTCGCATGCTCCAGAGTTGAAAGCCAGCACAAGCTTTTCGCATATGCACCAGAAGGAAAATCCAGAATTGCTGTATATCCCCAAGCTCTAGAATAACTAAAATTCGTAACTTTTAGACATAATACACTCAAAATAATCCATGCTACGTTGTAGTGGTAAGCATGCGCTCAGCACTTAGCCCCCAATGCACAAATTCCCCAAAAAATTAACAAATTCCCATAATTTTTAAATTAAGGTCCCCAAAAGAAATGAACAAATTCTCCATACTGTTCTCAATAAACGTATTTAAAATCTGTATTCTTTTCAATAACATAATTTCGATACGCGAAAGCGGCGCGCGGACGTGACGCGATGCACTCGCGGAACACAGCTGCGCTCAAATATCGGATGTTTTGAAAAATAAAATTTGGCAATTAAAATAGGTTGACAACAACTGTGCGGCAGCACTGGTGTGGCTGCCAAACACGAGGAAGCGGCGCGCGGACAATGACGCGACGCGCTCGCGAACACAGCTCAACTAAAATATTGCAATGATCTGAAAAATATATTTTGGCGATTAAAATAAGTTGACAACTGCGCGGCAGCACTGGTGTGGCTGCCAAACGCGCGGAGGGGGCGCGCGGACGCAGACGCGACGCGCCCACGGAACACAGCTCAGCTAAAATATAGGAATATTCTGGAACATATATTTTGGGATTCAAATAAATTGACGACAACTGCGCGGCAGCACGGGTGTAGCTGCCAAACGCGCGGACGCGGACGCGACTCGCTCGCGGGACACAGCTCAGTGAAAAGTCTTATGATAAATGTTATCTACGTATGTGCAATAATTACTATACATATACTATAAGCAGTTGCTTAAAGCAACATTGCGGCACAATGTTAAACGTCGCATTCATTTTCTGTTTTTCTTTGACGTCTCTGCTCAATGATGATCACTTATTGAATAAAGTAATTCAATTTTTAAAAGTTCTGATTCCTTTAATTTGCAAACGATTCCGTTATATTTGATGTTTAAAAAAATAAATAAAATTCAAAAAAAAAAAAACTTAAGGCGGTTTCGCAGCTTATTTTTGAAGTATTTTTGCTGTAGCGTCTTATAAAAAAAAGTTCTAAATTAAAAAATCACAAAATTTTAAATTGAAATAAAACATGAATTTGTTCCCCCAAAAAACGTGAACATAGGGAATTTGTTCATGGTGAAAATCCCAATCCCATACAAATATTTTGGGAGTAAGTTAATTTTTTTGAGGAATGGTTCATCGCGGACTAAGTACTCAACGCCTGGTAAGCATAGTGAACCATTTTTCAAGTCAAAGCCCTTTGGATCCCGGGAAAGACCGGGTACAAACAGCTAGTTGGGTTATAAAAATCATTCAAAGTAGAATCTACCTCTCTTTAAAAAGTGTTTTATGAAAGCACATTTTAAGAAAAGGCAGTTTATTAAGAAAATGTTTATTTTTTAAGAAAATGTTAATTTTTTAAGAAAATGTTATGTTTACGAGAAGCGCAATTTAATAAGAAAAGGGAACTTTCCAAAAAAAAAAAAAAAAAAAAAAATATTTTTAAAATGGGACTTTTTTTTTAAGCAAACAAACTTTTTAAAAAAATCGCACTTGTATGAGAAACGATACTTTTTTAGGAAAAGAAGCTTTTTAAGAAATGTATTTTTTAGTAGAGTGTACTTTTTAAGAAAAAGTACTTTTTTAGTAAATGGTACTTTTTAAGAAAAGATACTTTTTATGTAATTTACGTACATAAAAAGAAGATAATTTTTTAGAGCAAAGGCACTCTTTTATAGAAAATTTACTTTTTTACGGAAAGCTTTTTTTTTAATAAAAAGTACTTTTTAAAAGAAAAGCTGCTTCTGTTAAAAAAAATATTGTTTTAAGAAAGGCACATTTTAAGAAAAGGCACTTTTTTAAGAAAAGGTTTTTGTTTTTTAAGAAAATGGTTTTTTTACGAAGTGGGAAGTTTTATAAGAAGAGGGAACTTTTCATCGAAAACATAACTTTTTTAAGACATGATAGCAAAAAAATTTGTTTAAGAAAACATACTTTTTTTAAGAGTTCGCACTTTTTTGAGGAACGATACCTTTCTTAAGAAAAAGTACTTTATTGAGACAACGTACTTTTGCCAGAAAAGAAGCTTTAAAAAAAATAATTTTTTATGAAAGGGTACTTTTTAACAGAAAGTGCTTTTTTAGAAAAGGGTACTCTTTAAGAAAAGTTAGTTTTTTAATAACAAGGTGCTTTTATAAAGAACAGATAATTTTTTTTTATCGACGATACTTTTTTTAAAGAAACGCTACTTCTTGAAAGAAGAACTACTTTTTTTTAAAAGCTGTTGTTTTAAGAAGAGTCATATTTTAGGAAAACGTACATTTTAAAGAAGTGGTTATGTTTTGATGTACTTTTTTTTAGAAATGGGAACTTTTTTTAGGAAAATGACACTTTTTAAAGAAAACATAACTTTTTTAAGAAACATTTTCTTTTAGAAAAAAGCTCCTAAAAACAACTCTTAAAGAAAATATTCTTTTTTGAAAAAGTTAAGTTTTTTAGAAAACATATATTTGTTTAAAAGTATTCACACTTTTTGGGAAAACGTACTTATTTAAGAAAATATTGTTTTTAAAAAAATGCCATTTTTTCGGAAATATACTTTATTAAGGAAACGTATCTTTTTAAAGAGGAACTTTTTAAGAAAAATTAACTTCTTTTATTAAAAGGGAACTTTATTTAGAAAAATTTTTAGGAAAATTTTTAACGAACAGGTAATTTTTAAAATGTTTACTGTTTTAGGAAAAAAATATTTTTTGGAGGCCATTTATACGGCGCGTTATTATGCTGTGTGAAAAGCCTTGTGTGTTTGTAGGCGAATGCGGTAGAGAAGCAAGCGGAGTAGAGAAAAGTCTCATTTTGTGTTTTTGAAATTTTTTTTGATATTTCTTTCTGCACTCTTTCGTAGTCTCAAGAAGTTGTTTTATCCTTATTATAGTCTCAACAAAGTGTCAAGTAGTTAAAAAAATAAATACGACTAAAGTGATTTTATTAAGGGCAATTTAAATAGAAAACAAAATATGGACAAAAGAATTTAAATTTCCATAATTTGTTCATGTAATTAAATAACACAAAGTGGTTTTTAAGTTGTTTATTTGTTGCGAATGAACCAATGAAAAAGATTGGCAAATAAAGGCCAACAAAATCAAGAGTAGTTGCAACCAAGCACGCACCATGTTAATGCATTGCGATTTACGCATCATGTTCAAAAGAGAACTGAAGTAAAAGCCTGCATGAAAAACCTTTGTGTAATTTCCCTCTAAGAAAGGAAATATTATAAAAGAAATAGTATTTTATAGAAAATTACTTATTTAAGGGTATTTGTATTTTTTTAAGTAAAGATTATTTTAAAGAAAATTGACTTTTATAAAAATTGTACTTTTAAGAAGAAGTACCTTTTTAAGAAAATGTGCTACTTTTGCGAAAATGTACTTTTTAGAAGAAATTTCTTTTTTAATACGACAATTTCTTTACAAAAATTATGTTTTTTGGAAAAGGTGCTATTTTAAGAAAAAGAAACAGTACTTGTCTAAGAAACAGTACTTTCTTAAGAAAAACTACTTTCCAAGAAAAGTTACTCTTTAAGAAAAAAAAAAAAACAGTTTTTAAGCAAATGTTCAAAGAAATGTACTTCTGGTTTTTGGAACTGGCAATTTCCCAAAAAAGGTAACATTTTCTTTTTTAAGAGATAGTTATTTTTTACTTTTTGAAACCTATCTTCTCTGTTCCTTCTCATTTAAGTAGCATTCTTCAATGAGCGGTAAGGTATTCATATTAAAAAAAAAACTTAATTTTTTTAGTCTTTCGTGAGTCATAAAAGAAGGTCCAGACAAAGCGAACATGTTATCTAGATCAATCCAAATAAAATTTCTGCTACTTTTAATATCCAAAAAAGTTTATCTGTAGTTTAAATATTCGCTGGGCTTCTACAAATATTTTATCTTAAGGAGGGAAAAAATTTTAAACGAAACCAGCAGGATGCACAAGTAAATATAGAAAAATCCAATAGATTCTAATAAGAACGCTCAAAACTATTCTACACATTTTTTTTATTTCGGTAAGTTATTCCTTACGAGTACTACAGTTTCAGTATGTACTCAAGCAAAGAATATAAAAAAATGCAGTTTATGCTGTCATACGAAGTACTCGTATTCGCGTTTGTTTCCCTGTCACTGTTACTACTGTGAATATGAATGAATGGTTGGTTGTATTTGTTTTAGCAAAAATAACAGAGATCCCTCTAAATTATCAGCAAGATAAATAATAGTATAATGCAATAATTTTTAATTTAACCTTTAAATGGTATTGCCAAATCGTTTTTGGTTGTTCCCAAAATAAATCGAAAAGAATAAAGAAAGATATTTTTAAACGGATTCTTTAGAAAATCACTAAGATTAAAGAGATCTTTTAAGCAACTTTTCAGATTATGAAGAATTTTTCCTAAAGGAACTCTAAACAAAAAAAATCTCGTTAGAAAGTTTAAAATTCTTATTCTACACCTTCAATTAGCATTATCGTGTACATTTTTTTTTTGTAAAATTCATTAAAAGTTGCTACTAACACTTACATAAAACACATATTTAAGCTTCGAATAAAAAACTATATAATGCTGTGTGTGTGTTTAAAAATTGATTAGCATATCTTTAGGCTTCTATAAAATTATTTATGTGAGAGAACATAAAATTTCCTGGGATTCGCACTCGAACTTCGAGGGCTGGGCTCCGCTAGTAATGTTAAATTTATTTATCTTTAAGTAAAGACCAAATTAAAAGCACCTCGCCTAAGCCTAAGCCTATACGCTAAACTTATGAGTCTTTGTTGTTCGAGTCTCACGACGGCTCATAATTTTGATTTCATATAGAAATAGACAAAACAATATTGATATTATGACAAGGTCACTGATGAAATCTCTATGCTGACAACTGGTCTGAATAATATATTACCAGATTAGTTTTAGAAAATTAAAAATTTCCAGATTATGAACCACATGCCTTTGTAAAAAATGCAGACTTTGAGACACTGTAATATTTAATTGACGAATTTGAAAATCCTTTAAACAAATCTTATCCCCACACTTCAAATTTGGTTCCTTTTATCAATATTCTGGCAATCCCGACCCTAACGAATTGTTGTTGAAAATCTTATGCATTTTTTGTATTTTGTTTTATTCGTTTTAATTACACACGTTAGGAAATATTATGAAAAAGAAAAATGAAGTCTGCTGCACTAAGTGGAAATAAACAAAAGGTAAATTCATAGAAAAAATGTTGATAGTTGAACAAATTGGTAAATTCATTTTTATATTTATTTTTTTTTTTTTAATTAAAGCTGACTTTAAATGCTGCAGTTTGTTGCATAGCCGCTGGAGTTTAATAATTATCCAGCAAAACTTTATGTTTTAAAGATTTGCTTGAACTGCTGTTTTTTTGGTCATCAGAATATTCAGCGTTATGCTGATACCCTGACGAATTTCATTTAAGAATTTCCAATTGGAGCACTGAAAAGTTTAACTAAAAGAGGTTTTTGTCGAAACAGTCCAGGAAATGATTATACAGTCTGAGACATTCGTTTGCACGCTCAGCAACTAAATTAATCAATGTTCTGAAATTTGCTAATTATTCATATTTGAATTTTTGTTTACTTAATTTAGTAAATTACAAAATCAATGACAAATACTAATAATAAGTGCTCTTTACTAGAAAACTAGCAGATCCCAGCCCTCGAAATTCGAGTGCAAATTCTAGGAAATTTTATTTATTTATTTATATTAATTATAATGCAAGGTAAATTTGTATTCTAAATTGGGTCCAGGAATAAGCCGGGTGACAAGGACCATTTGGCTGGTTTTGGCAGCATGATAGGGGAGCACGCTTCCTAATCACCTACCGGGGCGCTTCTAGGAAATTTTATTTTATCATTTAAGACCCTAAAGGTATGCTAACCAATTTAGCAATTCACAATTGAACACTTTTTAAATATTATTATTTAATGGTTCATGTCCAAGATTATTTTTCTATTCAACCCAATTATTATTGTGAGTGGAGAAAACAAACTCATTTTTTTTTTTTGCAACCACATAAACAAATTTTAAAAAACACACACACCATTGTATAATTTTATGTATGTGTTAGTACCAACTTTAAATGCATCGAAAAAAAAATATAAAAATTAAAAATCTCTAAGTCTGGTGCAGAGCTAAAAAGAAATACCTTTCAAATAATATACGTTTGGTCGAAATCGGGATAAAATGGTTTAACAAAACATCAGTCACAAAAAATGCCTTACCTATTAATGTTATAGATATGCACTCTTATGTGAAATTTTTGCTTTGTAGAGTGAGACATTCGTTTGCATTATTGCATTGTTTCATTATTGCTGAAATATTAAATTTTCATCATTAAAACCTCTGTTAAGACAATAAATATAATGCCATTATATCTAAGAGCAGCTACTTGGTATGACAGTTTTGAAATAGTAAAAAATTTCCTAACAAATGAATGTGTGGAAAATCTCATCCTAATTGGAGACTTAAATATCCGATTAGGAAACGAACAACAATACCTAGACGAGTTTATAAAATCCACTTTTAAAGCTGGCCTTGACATCAGAAATTCTAGAGATACACAAGTTGAAGCTAAGGGTAGATCATTTCTTGAACTTTGTCAAGATTTTGGTTTACATATTATGAATGGATGTACATGAGGTGATGAATATGGAAATTTCACTTTTATGAGTGGTGTTGGCAAATCGGTTAATGATATCTCTGCTTTGGCTCATGATAATTTAGAATCGGTTGAGTCCTTTGTGGTAGAAAATAAACCTTGGTCTGATCACATGCCTATAACTTTAAACATAAATGTAAAAGTAATAGCTGTTGATAATTCAATGAATTTACTTTCAAAACTTAGATGGGATGACAGAAAAACAGAGAAATATAAAGAAAATCTTAATCAAGAATTATGCACCATAAAACAGTTTAAAAATAATTTGGATTTAAAAGATTTAATACAAATAATAAACTCGGCAAATCCTAACAGCAACAACCAAGTAGGAAAAACGCAATTATATAGGGAAAATAAATGGTTTAATTACAGATGTAAAAACTTAAGAGAAAAATCCTTTGAAGCATTGCATCAATATCGTCAGAATCCCACAGAAGATAACAAGAAAAAGTATCTTGTTAAAAACAAGCAGTACAAAGAAACATGTGAATATAGTAAAAAAGAATATTATAAATGTATAGATAATCAAATAAATCTAGTTAAAAACAATAAAGACTGATGGAACCTAGTAAAGGAAATCAAGAATGTAGAAAGACAAGCAAACCCTGGAATACATGCAAATAAATTCAAACAATACTTCTTTAAGTTGTTAAATCCACCACAAATATCAAACAATATTATGTATGCAGCAATGTTTTATTCAGACGATATTTTAGATCACCCAATAAACATCGTCGAAATAAAAAATGTACTGGCAAAGGCAAAAAACAATAAAGCTCCGGGAGAAGATCGCGTAAGTTATGAATTTCTCAAAAATGCTTTCGATAGATTTCTGGAAGAACTAGCGGCTTCTTACAACATTATAACGGGTGATTTTTTTGAGGTTAGGATTTTCATGCATTAGTATTTGACAGATCACGTGGGATTTCAGACATGGTGTCAAAGAGAAAGATGCTCAGTATGCTTTGACATTTCATCATGAATAGACTTACTAACGAGCAACGCTTGCAAATCATTGAATTTTATTACCAAAATCAGTGTTCGGTTCGAAATGTGTTTCGCGCTTTACGTCCGATTTATGGTCTACATAATCGACCAAGTGAGCAAACAATTAATGCGATTGTGACCAAGTTTCGCACTCAGTTTACTTTATTGGACATTAAACCAACCACACGAATGCGTACAGTGCGTACAGAAGAGAATATTGCGTCTGTTTCTGAGAGTGTTACTGAAGACCGTGAAATGTCGATTCGTCGCCGTTCGCAGCAATTGGGTTTGTGTTATTCGACCACATGGAAGATTTTACGCAAAGATCTTGGTGTAAAACCGTATAAAATACAGCTCGTGCAAGAACTGAAGCCGAACGATTTGCCACAACGTCTAATTTTCAGTGAATGGGCCCTAGAAAAGTTGGCAGAAAATCCGCTTTTTTATCGACAAATTTTGTTCAGCGATGAGGCTCATTTCTGGTTGAATGGCTTCGTAAATAAGCAAAATTGCCGTATTTGGAGTGAAGAGCAACCAGAAGCCGTTCAAGAACTGCCCATGCATCCCGAAAAATGCACTGTTTGGTGTGGTTTGTACGCTGGTGGAATCATTGGACCGTATTTTTTCAAAGATGCTGTTGGACGCAACGTTACGGTGAATGGCGATCGCTATCGTTCGATGCTAACAAACTTTTTGTTGCCAAAAATGGAAGAACTGAACTTGGTTGACATGTGGTTTCAACAAGATGGCGCTACATGCCACACAGCTCGCGATTCTATGGCCATTTTGAGGGAAAACTTCGGAGAACAATTCATCTCAAGAAATGGACCGGTAAGTTGGCCACCAAGATCATGCGATTTGACGCCTTTAGACTATTTTTTGTGGGGCTACGTCAAGTCTAAAGTCTACAGAAATAAGCCAGCAACTATTCCAGCTTTGGAAGACAACATTTCCGAAGAAATTCGGGCTATTCCGGCCGAAATGCTCGAAAAAGTTGCCCAAAATTGGACTTTCCGAATGGACCACCTAAGACGCAGCCGCGGTCAACATTTAAATGAAATTATCTTCAAAAAGTAAATGTCATGGACCAATCTAACGTTTCAAATAAAGAACCGATGAGATTTTGCAAATTTTATGCGTTTTTTTTTTAAAAAAAGTTATCAAGCTCTTAAAAAATCACCCGTTATATGAAACGTCAAAATTAGATGAAACATTCACAAACAGTATAATTTTTCCAATTTTTAAAAAGGGAGAAAGGGAGAACACAAATAATTATCGTGGAATAGCGTTTATGAATACCGTAGCAAAAACATTTATGAGTATTTTGAATACTAGGCTTAACCAATGGCTACACAACCATAATATAATAATATAATATAATTTCAAGCTGGTTTCCGGGAAGGGTACTCAACTTCTGATAATCTGTACAATTTAGCAGCGATTGCTCATCTTAAATTTAATGAAAAAAGAAATTATATGCCTTTAGAGCAGCCTTTGGCAAAATCTCGAGAAAGTCGCTTATATATAAACTGCAATGCATTGGCGTATCAACAAAATTTTCTCAAATGATAGAAAGTATATACAGCCATACAAAGTTTAAAGTTTGGAACGGAGAAGAACTGTCTGAGGAGTTTGAAACAGGGTCCGGTGTAAAACAAGGATGTATATTATCTCCAACGCTTTTTTCGGGGTATCTCAATGATTTACATGATTATATAGGAGGAGGTGTTAATGTGGGCACAGAAAATATCAGACTTTTAATGTATGCTGATGATATCGTGATTTTGGCAGAGGATATAAACACAATGCATTCTATGATTAAATGGCTAGAAACATATTGCGAAACTTGGAATCTAGAGCTAAATTTGAACAAATCCGAAATGATGATACTGAGAAATGGGGGCAGAATTTCTGCTCGTGAACAATGGTTATTTAAGGGGGAACCTATCAGAGTGACAAACGAATATACTTATTTCGGAGTAACAATATCACCTAAAATGTCGTTTAGCAAACATATAGAAAAAAGGAATAAATCTGCTAAAAAACAATATAAACGCCTCTTGGAAAGAATTTTTATCAAAAACAGAAATCGGATTAAAGGCAAAATGGAATCTATTTCAATCAGTGTGTCGTGCAATCTAGTCATATGGTGCCCAAGTATGGGGATATTCGTTGTTTGAAGAGGTAAGACAAACTTCAACGCTTTTTCTTAAAAAAGATACTTAACCTACCTGCATTTACCCCAATGTACGCATTGATGTTAGAAACTGGTATTGAAAATAACTATATATACACTCTTGATTTACATCTGAGATATATAATAAAGACCTTATTTGATTATAACGATAACCGCTTACCAAATAAACTAACCAAACTCACAATAGAAAAAAAATCGTATTGGTATAAACACATAGAAAAACTAGCTTGTGATGTAACTACAATACAAATTTTCGAATGCGTTTCAAGAGATATACTAACTGGGCTAAAAAGAAAAGAAAGAGAAAACCGCTTACTACAGGCAACCAGAACAAATCGTTTTTATTCAAAACTTAACTACAAGGAGCAACAAACATATTTCGAAATCTATAATAATACGACGGCAGTAAGCTACATCTTTAAAGCCAGGTGTGACCTGATTGAGCTCAATGGAACTAGATTTCAGACACATAGGCCCGTATATGCTCTTTATGTAATAGAAACGAAACGGAAAATATTCTGCACTTTATTGCCATATGTCCAATTTTACGGGAAATCCGTTATAAATATTTTAAAAGAACCACAATAACTGAAAATGATTTAATAAGTACCTTAAATAATGCAAAGCAAAACTTTAAAGATATATATCTTTTTGTTATAGATGCAATAGGTTATCGAAAACAGCTTATTGATGAATTTAATTATTAATCTAAATTAAACATAAAACACAATTGTTATAATTTAAATTACAATCTCTATCCGACTGACGACATTGGTCAAAGTCGTATGTTCTATTTACTTTATAATTTTTTTTAACTTTGTAACAAAAGAAATGAATTAAAAAATAAAGAACAATTAACTAACTAACTAACTATTAAATTTTCAAGGTAAAAAACTTTAAAAAAATACGAAATGAGTAATATTTAAATATATTTTACTACGAAATGGCTTCCAGAAAGTGCCTTAATAATACGGAGAAAAATTTAGTTGATAAGGGAAAAATATTGCATATTTTAGCCGAAAAGTTGAATGCGTTCTGAAGCTGTAATTAGAAATTATTTCAAATTCAGTTAAAGCTATGATATTAAGAATCCAACGAGAGTTTATTCAAAACTTACGTTACGGCAAAAAGGCATAACTCGATATGAAGCTACGGAAAATCGCCTATCATGTCAGAAAATCAAGTATAAATTGATGCTGCCAGTGTTCAAGAGAACTAAAGCACGTGTTTTAAATTGAAAAAACTGGTTAAAGCCACGATTAGGCGAGACCAACAAGGAAAGACGCCTGAACGTCATGAAAAGTAATATGTCATGGACCAATGAGTGGAAAAAAGTTATCTTTTCAGATACAAAGGAGGTCTCTCTTGATGGGCTAAACTGCTACAGCTGCTACTGTCACGTCTTAAACCGGCTCGACGTTATTAGATACAAGCGAAATTTCATTGCTGAAAGCATAATGCTATGGGCAGGATTCTCATACAATTTTAAGCTTCCCATATACCGTATTTCAATCAAAATGAATTCAGAGATGTACCTATAATTTTTAGAAGATGTTTTGGCAACAAAATTTGACGAAATTTTAAATGAGGAGCACATTTTTCTGCGACAGATATTAAATTGCTCCCAAGGCCACCTTGTAAACCCGATTGCAATCTTATAGAAATCTTACGGGGAACTGTTGTGGTCAAGGTCTATAGACATGAAAGGCACCTTTCGGTAGTTAATGAGCTGAGAGATACTATTAGAGAATTATGTTCAGAAATTGGTATTCAAACAAACCAAAAACTAGTAGACTCAATGCCTAATGGAATTAATTCTGTTCTTGAATTAACTGTAATTAACTGTATTGCCTGTAATAAATAATATTTTCGAAAGAGTTTTGCATACACAGCTTTCTAATTCAAGCTTAGCCAAAACTTACTTAACTATTTCCAGTATGGTTTTAGGAAAGAATATGGCATCGAGGAAGCAGTCGTTCTAAATTTTATTTCCGGAGGATTATATATAGAGCATAGTGGCGTTGCTGGAATATTTTATGACTTCAAAAAGCTTTTGATCTTATAATGCATTTGTGGCAGAGAATTAAATCTAATCAAAAGTTATCTGACTGATCGGAAACAATTTGTACAAATTAATACAAAGAAAAGTTCTATTGGCCTTGTTGAGCATGGTGAACCACAAGGCAATCTGCTGGGACCCTTATTTTTTTTACAATTTTTCTTAATGACTGTCAAAGTTTATATGGAACGGAATGCTGCTCTTATATCTGAATTTGCTAGAATAAACTGATCTTAAATGATAGTAAAACGGGTTTGATAAGATTTGGATCTTATACTGATCATAGCGGTAACTTCAGTATAATTGTTGATGGGAAGAAAATTATGGAAGTTAAGTCAATTAAATATTGATGTCTAAATCTACAAAGTAATTTAGCTTCGAATCAACACATTCAGTACCTTAAAACAAAAACATCTCAAGCTGTCGGGTTTTTGTACAAATTTAAAAACAAATTTTAACACGAAACAAAAATTTTAATTTATAATGAATGCCTTAATTCAAAGTCACTTTAATTATTTAGCCATTGTATATGGCAGTAGAAAGGCAGTTACATTTAAATCCCTTCAGCGGACTCAAAATAAATCACTGAAGAGAGTGGCAAACCTTCCAAAATCATACAACTTTTATTGTATGATTTTAAGTGCCTGAATAATATTGGACAGCATACATTGAAGTTTACAATCAACATGCTTTCAATACGAGAAACAACAGTAATTTAGCAGTATCTTGGTGTCGGTTGGAAACAACCAAGCAACGAATAAAATATATGGGCAGACTTGAGTTTAAAAATTGCCTCTAAGTTTGAAAAGTATAAATAGAAATTCAACATTTAGAATTTCTTTAAAAAATTATCTCTTACAACAATTAGAAGAGCTTCTGATGTAAAACTTTATGATCTCAATAAAAAAACTAAATATTTAATGTAGTTATACATTAAAATTTTAAATTTTGCCAACTCGCCTCTACAATGCCTTAATGGCATTGAGGCATTACAAAGTATTGTATTATTTAAAAAAAATTAAGTAATAAAAAAATATGAATGAAGAAAGGAAATTAAATTTTTGTAATTAATTTTTAAGTTTTTTTTTACAACTGAAACGAATGTCTCACCCTAATTTCAGTTTTAACAATTTTATTAAAAGGAAAGTGAAATATGTTTTATTTTCGATACATCATTTATTAATCGTGAAAGAAATAAATCGTTTTGTCAACAACGTTGTCTAAAAATCTTTTCCTTTTTTAAAAAATGATAAATAGCAGAAAATGGTAAAAAGCATTGCATTATAAAATCTGTTTCTAAAAATAACTTTTTCAAAAACCACATTTTCCCCTTTTCCAAAATCTACCTTTTATAAAGAAAAAAATATTTTTTTTTCAGAATCACTTTCTGAGTCGATTTAGCGATGTCCGTCCGTCCGTCTGTGTGTCCATGTAAACCTTGTAATCAAGCTACAGGTCGCAAATATGATGAATATATTTTGATGGAGTTGGGTATATAAGCTTTTATCGGCCATAGGATGAACGCTATTGAAATTGGTGAAATTCGATACATGTACAGACCTAGTCCCAAAACAAATGACCCCTGTGAAATCAACATGAATTGCCATAAGATCCTAATTATCATATATATACATAGATCACAGTCAAGTTGGGTTTGTATGTGTTTATTATATCCATTAATCAATAGTAAAAAAATAATCCCAATAGGACAATTCTTAGTCATAGGCCCCATATAGAGCTGCTTCCCGATCTTCACTATCAACAAACAAAAATATTGCACAGATTTTTCTTAAATTTGGTTTGTATATATTTTTTTTAAGTGACTACCAAATATGATCAGAATCGGTCCATGTTTCGATCTAGTCCCCATACAAATGACACCTATGAAATCGTCATAAATTGCCATAAGTTCAAAATTATCATATAGATCTCAGTCAAATTGGGTTTGTATGTGTTTATTACATCCATTAATCAGTAGTTCAAAAATAATCATTATAGCAAAATTCTTAGTCGTAGGCCCCATATAGAGCTGCTTCCCGATCTTCACTTAAATCTATCAAAAAACGAAACTATTGCACATATTTTTCTCAAATTTGGTTTGTATATATTTTTTCATATTATAAGTGACTTTACCAAATATGGTCAGAATCGGTCTATGTTTCGATCTAGTCCCCATATAAGTATAGCATCCGATATGAACTTTTTCATATCTGTAGCCAAAAAAATTAATTATAATGCAACTCAAATTTGGTTTATGCTTATTTTCTATTTCGAATTAGTTGGACCGAGGAGACAGGGTCTCTAAAACATGGTATAGGGTATCCAGACTCACTATATAGTCGTTCTAGACTCACTATAATTTCTTACTTGTTTTAGAGTGCCTTTTTCTTGTAGCATTTTCTAAATTATACACTTTGCTAAAAAAAACTTTTTTCCAAATTACAAATTTTTCAAAATGTAACTTCTTCTAAAAAGTATCTATTCTAAAAATTATTTTTTCTAATAATGTAACCAATAAAAATAAAATTTTTATTAAAATTCTTTCTTTCCTTATGCATATGAGTTTTGAATCTCTCCGTGACTGTGCGTGACTTTGCATGACTATTTTAAAGTTAATCTTTGGTCACCACAAGTCTATGGACAAAGTTTCAGATCGATCGGATAAGGGGAAATGGAGTTTAAATCAATCCGTGACTGTGCGTGACTATGCGTGACTATGCGTGACTGTGTGTGACTATCTTAATATTAATATTTGGCCACAACAAGTCTATGGACAAAGCTTCAGAACGATCGGATGGGGGGAAGTGAGGTTTTAATCTCTCCGTGACTGTGCGTTACTATGTCAAAGTTAATCTTTTTTCACAGAGAGTCTATCGACCAAGTTTCAGATCGATCGGATAAGGGGAAAATGGATTTTAAATCACTCCGTGATTGTGCATGACTATGCGTGACTGTGCATGACTATGTCGAAGTTAATCTTTCTTTGCACCAAGTATATCGACCAAGTTTCAGGTTGATAGGATGAGGGGAAATCCGTTTTAAATCTCTCCGTGACTGTGCATGACTAATTCAAAGTAAATCTTTTTTCACAGCAAGTGTATGGACCAAGTTTCAGATCGATCAGACGAGGGGAAATGACATTTAGATCATCTTGTGACTGTGCGTGACTATGTGTGACTGTTCGTGACTACCCCAAAATTAATCTGTACTCACAACAAGACTATGGGCCAAGTTTCAGATCAATTGGATAAATGGGAATGGCTTGCCCCACGACAGACAAACAGACAGACAGTACGAGTTAAAAGGATGAGATTAAAAAGTAACGTACATTTTTGCAAACAACATATTTTTATTTGACCTATCTACAATAATTTCTGGATGTGAATATTGTGTATTTTTCTAAAAAGAACCCTTTTAAAAAAATTATCTTCTTGCGAAAAGTACTTCTTTTAAAAGGTGCTGTTTTTAAACGGTATTCGTTTTTAGAAATACCTTTTTCTACTAATAATTTTAAAATTTAATATTGTAGCTTTTTACGAAAAATGCTTATTTTTTTAAAGTACCTTTTCCAAGAAGTACTTCTTTATCAAAAGTACTTCTTTTTAAAAGGTGCCGTTTTTAAACGGTATTCTTTTTTAAAAATACTTTTTTCTACTAACAATTTTAAAACTTAATATTGTAGCTTTTTACGAAAAATATTTTTTTTTTAAAGTACCTTTTCTAAGAAGTACTACTTTATGAAAAGTATTTTTTAAAAGAGTACCTTTTTTTCTGCAAACAATCCTAGAAATGAATATTTACCTTTTCCTAAAAACTACGTGTCTCTAAAAATGTTCTTTTTCTAAAATGTTATTCTTGCTAAAAAGTATATTTTTTAAAAAGTATCGTTTTTTAAAAATACATTTTTCTAAAAATAGAATTCTTTAAAAAAGTAAGTTTTCCTAGAAAGAAATAATGATTTTTTCTTCTTGAATATTCAATTTTCTAAAAAAAAACTTTTTTCTAAATTATAAAGTTTTCAAAATGTAGGGGAAATTGGTCGGTTGCCTTAGCTTTTCACAGAAAGATCATATGATCATTCTGACAAAAGTCAAATGTGCGTTTTATTAGCACGTTCTTACTGCGCTGAGTGCCGAAGAAAACAGACGAACGTGCTTTGATTTTACAATTAAAATATTTTTTAACCAGTAAAATTAAACTTTGAAGTATTATATTGGTGATTAACTTAGTATTTTACAGTGAAGTAAACCGATCGAAAAGGTCAGTGCATTGGATATTTGTGAAACAAATTCAGTCTATTTTGTGATTCAACAATAAACGGCATGAACGTGTTCGTAACCAAAAGTTTTTTTCACTTTTCAAAATGGCTGCTAAAATCGGTTGTCGGCACCCAGACATGGTCGGCTGTCGGCACCCCTTTTTTTGTTTTGTGACAAATGGTGAACTATCACCAGAGATGTAAATGTAATTAATTTCAGTGTTGTTTTTAATTAATTTTTCATAAATTTTTGCCAGGTCACCCGCAACACAATCGTCTTCTTCAACGATTGATTGTGATGTTATGATTAAAGCAATCAAATGATTTTTGGTGAAAAAGCTGTCAATAAAATCGACTGCTGCAGCGTACTCGAACCGCATGACGATTAATGTGAAAAGTCCCATTGATTGTCACTAAAATAAATAAACTTTCTTTTTTTATTTGAATACTGGTAGTTTACATTTATATTCTTCCATTTTCAGAGGATTATCTTAGGGTGCCGACAACCGACCACATTTTTGTAAATGCAAAAAGAAAAAATTCTACTAAACAGAATAAGCTCAATTTCTTCATCAGTTCTTAGCTAAATTGTGTAGCTTTCCATTGGTATGCAACATATTGTGAAATTGGACAAAAGTTATGCGCCAAAAACAAAAGGATGTCCGGCAACCGACCACTTTCCACTACTTATTTCTAAAAAAATTATTTTTTTCTAAAAAGTCCTTATTCTAAAAAATAAATTTTTCAAAATAGTACCTTTTTCTAAAAAGCACCTTTTAACGAAAAGTACCTTTTTCTAAAAAATTACCTTTTCATAGAATGTACCTTTTTCTAAAATAATCTTTTCCAATTAGTAACTTTTTCTAAAAAGTACTACTTTCAAAAAAGTACCTCTTATAAAAAGTACCTTTTTTTCAAAATACAGTTTTCTACAAATAATTCTGGAAATAAATATTCTTTTTCTAAAACAATCATTTTTCTAAAAAATACCTTTTTCTAAAAATTAGCTGCTTCTCAAAAGTACCTTTTTCTATAAAGTACTTCTTTCTAAAAAGTAACTTTTTTAAAAATTACCCTTTTTTAAAAAACCTTTTTCTAAAAAGTAGAATGCTCTCAGAAACTACCTTACCTAAAATGTAACATTTTTCTAAAATATAATTCTTTTTAAAAAGAACCTTTTTCTAAAAAGTACATTTTTCCAAACAACATATTTTGATTTAGTTTTTCTAAAATAAATTTTTAGAAAAAAATTTTTCAAAAAGGATTTCTTTCCAAGAAGTACCATTTAAAATAGTATCCTATTATTAAAATACCTTTTTTTATTAACAATTCTGGAAATGAATATTGTAGCTTTTTCTAAAATGTGAATTTTCCTTAAAAGTATCTTCTTCTAAAATGTACTTATTTATAAAAATATTTTTTAAGCACCCTATTTTAAAAATATCTTTTTCAACAAACAATACTGGAAATGAATATTGTACTTTTTCTTAAAAAGCATCTCTTTCTAAAACTACATTATTCTAAAAAGTACCATTTAATAAAAAGTACCTTTTTCCTAAAAGTATCTTTTTCTAAAATGTACCCTTTTCTAAAACGTATCTTTTTCTAACAAGTACTTATTTATAAAATGTATTTTTTTAAGTACCCTTTTTGAAAAAATACCTTTTTCAATAAACAGTACTGAAAATTAATGTTATACTTTTTTCCAAATAGTATCTATATCTAATAAGTACCTTTTTCTAAAAAGTACATTTATCTAAAAAGTACCTTTCTCCAAAAATTATATTTGTTTAAAAAGTTTGTTTTTCTAAAAAGTAGCTTTTTCTAAAACGTAAGTTTTTTTGAAAAATTACTCGTTTTTTAGACTTCCTTTTTCTAAAAAATCGAAGTAGCCTTCTCTAAAATATTAGTTGTTTCTAAAGTACCTTTTTCTAAATAGCACCTATTTCTAAAAATTAATTTTTACTAAAAATAAGAAGTATCTTTTACTAATATTTTTTTTTTGTCTAAAAATAACCTTTTTCTAAAAAGCACCTATTTCTAAAAATTAATTTTTACTAAAAATAAGAAGTACCTTGTTCTAATATTTGTTTTTTTCTAAAAAGTACCTTTTTCTAAAAAGTACAATTTTTTAAATAGTACCATTTTTTAAAAACACATTTTTCTACAAGTAATTCTGGAAATATATATTATTTCTCAAAAAAAAAAGACTTTTTTGTAAAAATTAGCTGCTACTAAAAAGTATCTTTTTCTAAAAAGTATCTTTTTTAAAAAATTACCCTCTTCAAAAAACCTTTTTCTAAAAAGTAGAATCCTCTCAAAAAGTGCCTTACCTAAAATGTAGCATTGTTCTTTAATATATATTTTTTTTTCTAAAAAGCGCCTTTTTCTAAAAATACCTTTTTCCAAAAACATATTTTTAAGAACAAAATCAAAAGTACCTTTTTCTAAAAAGGACTTCTTTCCAAAAAGTATCATTTTAAATAGTGTCCTGTTATTAAAATACCTTATTCTATTAATAATACTGGAAATGAATATTGTACTTTTTCCTAAAAAGTATCTCTTTCTAAAAAATACCATTTAATAAAAAGTACCTTTTTCTAAAAAGTATATTTTTCTAAAATGTACCCTTTTCTAAAACGTATCTTTTTCTAACAAGTACTTATTTCAGAAAACTATTTTTTTAAGTACCCTTTTTGAAAAATACCTTTTTCAATAAACAATACTGGAAACTAATATACCACTTTTTCCCAACACATATCTGTCTCTTAAAAGTACCTTTACCTAAAAAGCACATTTTCCTAAAAAGTACCTTTCTTTAAAAAGTTTGTTTGTCTAAAAAGTATTTTTTTTTTTTTCTAAAAACTACGTTTTTTATAAAGTACCCGTTTTTAATAAATCCTTTTTTTTTTAATAGAAGTATTTTTTATAACGTAACTATTCTGAAAAAATTACCTTTTTCTAAGTCGTTGCCTTCTCTAAGATATTAATTGTTTTTTATGTACCTTTTTCTAAAAAACACTTATTTCTAAAAATTAATTTTTACTAAAAATAAGAAGTACATTTTTCTAAGAAGTACCATTTTCTAATATTTTTTTTTGTCTAAAAAGTACCTTTTTCAAAAAAGTACCATTTTCCAGAAAAAAAAAAATATATACATATATATTATTTTTAGAAAATAATTTTTCAAAAACTTCTTCCAAAAAAAGCCATTTAAAAAAATGTGTTAAATTTAGATTATTTTCTTAAATACATATATAAATAAAATTTCTCCCCGAAACTTTAGTTAACCTGTTTTGACCTTTGGTTCTGAACAATACATTTTATGCACCCAGTTCAAAAAAATTCGAACACTAGTTGCAATTAAATTCAAGCTCCGAATTATTGTGTAGCAACCAGAAGTTTGGGGCGTTATACTTTTTTTTTTGTATTTTTTATCTTTAACTGTTTTTCATGTTCAATTTTAATGACATTTTTACAAACATAAACTTAGAATTTTATTTTTATATTTTGAAAACTTGTCATGTTTACCACACATTGTTTGTACTTCTAAAAAAATGTTAACTGAACCTTGAAATAACATTGTTTAGAGAACAACATAAACATTCCCGTTTAACCCACTAATAACAACAATGGACTCTGCACAAAAATGGAAACATTTTAATGTGGTCATAAATCAAAAAGTCACACGACGATAATCACAAGGATTACCGTATGTCAGAATTCTTTAGCTGCCACAAAAACACTTTCAAACAACTCGTACATGTGTGTATGGAAGGAAGTGAGTGATACTGGCTACAAACATGAACATTAAAAATTACAACAATTTTTGAAAGTTATTGAGCTAATGAGTACAAAATAATTTTTCATAAATAATCAAGAAAAAAGGGGCTCGTTTTATGAGACTTCCTGCTGAGCCATACTTAACTTTCGAAAGATTATAACAAACAAGGACGAAATAATATAAACGCGTGTCATTGTGTTATTAGTTTAGGGGTTCAGTGCATTTTTCCAAATAACGAGATTGTCATAAAAAATAAATTGTGGAATAAAATGTTTTTAAGAAATGCAAGATGTCTAAGAGAAAGAACATTTATACTTTCAACCCTGTCAGTAGTCATATTGCACTTGATGGTTAACAGCTTAGCGCCTTTTGTTGAAAACATTACCACAGAAAAAGGATACGATATAGAAATATTTTAGAATAACTATGCGTATGTTCGATTAACTCAATTTTTATGTTATCAATCTTATACATACAAAAATGAGTTCAATATTTTTTTTTTCTTTTTTGAAATTCTATAGGCTTTCTTGTGTTATTTATTGTTATGGCTGCTTTGTAAGTGACTACCACGTGAGGGTGTTGCTTAGAACTAATTTGAAATTTGCACGCTTCACAGAAGCTGCTGCTTCTGTTTGGCCATCAGCCTAAAGAAAATATTTTTGAAAAAAAAAATTTAGAAAAGGGTGTTTTTTCTTCCTTTTTTCTCTTGTGATCTTTGCTTGGTAACCGTGACATGTTTTGGTGTCTAGAACACGTGACAATTACATTTTCATATGTAAAAACAATGTTAGATACCATCAGAATATATATGGGAAATATTAGAAATGCATTAGTGCAAAAATATGGTAAATTTTTTAAGGATGTAATCAATTAATATTAAAAACAATTTTAAGGATTCAAATTGGCGAAACGTCCCAAAGCAATACGAACTAGCGATTAATAGAGCCAGGAATTTTAAGCAATTGCATGTTTTTTCTCAATAGTCTATAATGGATATGAACTGAATATCTATCCGAATCAATAAATTTGCAATAAAGTGGCATATTCTGCTTTAAATACATATTTTTATCCAAAACCTAATTTATTTAAATCTATATTTAAAAGCGAAAGTATGTTCTATGCTTGTTTGCTCGTAACTTTTAGGGGCGTGGCACCTCCCATACAAATTGAATTTTTGACATCATATATATTGAGTACTATGACAGGGAGAGCCTTACAAATTTGTGTGAGATTAACTATTATTGATGGTAGTACTCATGCCGAAAATGGAGGGAATTGGATAAGTGGGCGGGGTGCCTACCATACAAAATAATTAGTCAATATCATGTATTTTGAGTACTATGATAGGGACAGATTTGCAAATTTGTCTGACGTTATCCATTATAAATGTGATTAATCGGACAAAAAGTGGACGTGATCGGACCAATGGGCGTGGCATACAAAGTAAAAAGTTTTTAATGTCATATATCTGGAGTACTGTAATAGTGTGAGCCCATAAATTATTCATGTGTGTTGTCGAACAGTAAATGGGCGGGATGGGACCAATGAGCATGACACCGCACAAAGTTAATATAAAATATATAGAATTGGAGTACTATAAAAGGCAATGCCTTGATCTTTTGTACGAATCCATGAGATATTATTGTGAGTAGTCAGATAAAAAATGAGCGGGATAGGATTAGTAAGCGTAAAGTACTCTGAAAGCGATAGCCTTGAAACTTTTGACGAGTACATTAATTACTGAATTGAGTAGTCGTGGAAAATATTAGCGGTATCGTCATGTTTAAAAATATCCGAAATGAAAAATCGCCAAACCCGAAAATCGCGTAAAACAAAAATCGTCAAAAACAGAAATTTTCAAATCGCTAAATCAAAAATCGCTAAGATAAGAAATTGCCAAAAAATATTCGAAGTTCAAGGCCAATCAATAAATCCAGGTTTTTCTCATCTGCAGCTATATATCGCCTGCTCTAGAGTACGAATGCCGAAAAATTTGATAATTTCAGCACCAAATGCAGAAAAACAAAATATTGTATTGCATTGAATTGCAAAAAATATAATAAAATAAATAAATTAAAATGTTTAAGTTATACAATACAAACTTCATAGGGAAAATTTATTATGAAAACATAAATCTAATATATATATATATATCCAAAGTCTCGGTAAGTCTTAGCAAATGACGACAGGGCTAACAAGATTCCCTGCATATTTCAATTAAAATGCTCATTTATTGAAATTTTTCACAAATATCTATCGGAGCCAAGTAATTTTTAAAAAAATTACATTGATTTTTAGTTACATATTTTTAATTATTTATGTTCAAATACATATTTTAATCAAATTGCTCATTTATTGAATTGTTAGAATTGCTCATTTATTGAATTGTGCAATTTCTAGGCAACTTTATTTTTCAACTTAGCTAATTCACAAACCAACAATTTTTGGTTTATTATTATTGTGAATGAAGATAACAAACTCATTAACAAACACATTAACAAATTTAATAAACATACACATAGCATATGTATAATTTTATGTATGCAATATTAAGTGCAACTTACTCAAATTAGGGGAAACAATTTTAAAATCTGTAAATCTGGTGAACAGCTAAAAAGAAATACCTTTCAAATAATATACGTTTGGTCAAAGTCGGGATAAGACGGTATAACAAGACAGCGGTAACAAAAATCGCCTAGATTTAAGTAAAATTTACAATAAAGTGACATAAGGTTTTAGTTACATATTTTACTTATTTATTTAATATTCGTCCGAATCAAAAAAAAAAAAAAAAAATGCAAAAAAATGAATGCATGTGTGCATATTTTGCTTTAAACCCATATTTTTTGAAACCATTTTCCATAAATATATGTATACCTGAATCAATAGATTTTCAATTAAATGTCAGTTATATGTAGTTAAATATTTTGCATATTTTGCTTAAAATGCATATTTATATTGCTATATTGAACTTTTGTGAAAATACCTATGATGATCAATAACTTTTCTATAAATACATTGATTTTTAGTTCCATATGTTTGCATAATTTGCTTTAAATGTGTATTTTTCATCAAAATGCTTATATGTGACCTTCTCCGAGAAAAAGGACCTAGTGTGTGAAAATTAAGTTTTGAGAAAAAACGCATTTAAAGTTTCTACACCCTTTTAGGTACCAGAATCCACCGTTTTTGACACAACCCGTTTTTTGACACACTAGGTCCCTTTTCTCGGAGAAGGCCGCATATATTGAATTTTATTTTCATAAGCATTAATTCAAATTAAAGAGCATGCAAAAAACAAAATGGCATCAATTTATAAATACAATTTTTTTCTTATTTACTTTTGCATATTTTAATAAAATTGTTTATCTATTGAAGTTTCGCATAAAAATTAATAATAAAATGGAATGGAATCGATTAGTTGCAAATCTATGCACATTTTTTTTCTTCTTTGTGATATTTTTGCATACTTCTAACAATATGTTTATTTATCACTTCTGCACTCCTTGGGTCAATTTGACCCAATTTTGGTTTTCAGATGCAAAATATTTCCCTTTAATTATAAAATATGAACGTGAAACATAAATTTATCCATTAGAGGAACGAAAATTATGTTTTTAAATGAAAATAATAAAATTTATACACATTTAATATCCTTTGGGTCAATATGACCCAACAAGCAATATTGCCAATTTAAGTCCACTTTAGCATATTTTTCCTATTGAAAATAATTGAATTGAGTTCATCTTCATTCAGAATCATCGATCAATCATTTTTTCAATCATTGGATTTGGAGAATCCTGGAAAAGTATCTCTTGAAATTTTTGTTTTAGCATGATATGGTAACGCATTGAGACTTGAACTTTGTACACAAAAGAGTTCATTCAAATTGCAATTCGGTGATTCCCCGTTTTTTATATGGAAAAAGAAAAAAATATTTCACTATGATGATGCTAGAACATTAGATTATTTTCTTTCATTGAGTTCAGTTTAATTTCTGGTGATCAGCGTGCATACGTATAATTTTTTTTTGTAATTCATCATAACTGAGTATTATTACATAATGGCACAAAGTATTGCAAAATAAAATTTCTAATATGTGATTATTCCAAAATGAAATTGCTTCAGATTCTTAGTGATGTTCAGTTGCAACAAATAATTAATTACGAAGATGATGACATTTTTGATGATAGTGATGAAGACGAAATTTTTCACCCGACAGCGATGCAGAAGGCGAATCATATTCATCAGCACTTTAGTTACATATCATTCACCACCATTTCAAACAGTCAGGTCACCAAGAAATCAAATTTTATTGAATAAGCCTGGACCTACCAAAAGAACAACATATGTATATGGTTACAGGTATAAAGTCTTCGCTCGATTTTCTTATATCACCAAATACAAAAAATATTATGATTCAAATGACAAATCAAAAAGGTGTAGAATTATATGGAAATAATTGGCAAAACATTGACATGATAGAGCTTGATGCATATCTTGGATTACAACTTATGGCAGGAGTTTATAAATCTCATGTAGAGAATCTCACTAGCATTTGGAATGAAAAAAACGGATGTTTACGATTGTTCACCTGTTCTTCTGTTGCAATGAATTTTAGAATTTTATATCATATTTTGCAATATTGTTATCACTCCTTAATTTAAACTTTGAAATTTTTACATAGTTTATGACATGGCAATGCGTCAATAAAAAACGGTTATTTTCCAAAATTTTGGAGAGCTTCTTACATCATTCCATTATTTAAATCTGGAAATAGATCGGATGTTTCTAATTACCGTGGTATTGCTAAACTTAGTGCAATCCCTAAGCTTTTCGAGAAATTTATTACAGATTTTTTGTGCTATCACTCATCGTCAATTTTGTCACCATTTCAACACGGATTTCGGAAAGGATGCTCTACCGTTACAAATGTGCTTCATTTTACGACAATAATTAACGATGGTTTTGTCAAGAAAAAACAAACAGATGCTGTATACACCGATTTTAGTAAGGCTTTCGATAAAGTAAACCATAACCTTCTACTGATCAAATTGGATTTATTAGGTTTAACACCATTAAGCCTTAAATGGATAAAATCATATCTTTCTGAGAGAACACAACGTGTAATATATAATAATATGTCATCTAAAGATATTACTGTGACTTCTGGTGTTCCTCAAGGCAGCCATCTTGGACCAATTCTTTTCTCCCTTTTCATCAATGATCTTCCAAAAGTGATAAATTTTTGCAACGTTTTAATGTACGCTGATGATGTTAAAATTTTTTTAAGTTACTGTCAACATAATGACCATATTCATCTTCAATCAGATCTCAACAATTTCTTTTCGTGGTGTAACCGTAACCTAATAGAACTAAATTTGAAAAAATGTAAATGTATGCGTTTTTCTAGAAATAATGTTTTTCCTGCTGTCTACTTTTTGGGCGGATATCAGCTTGAATTTGTTGATACTTTTCTGGATTTAGGGATTCTACTTGATCCTAAATTAAACTTTATATCTCACGTCACCATGACAGTTAATAAAGCTAGAGGTACACCAAACAACTTTTTACATCTCTTGTAAGACCTATTTTAGAATATGGGTCAATAATATGGGATCCCTTCTATAACATTCATATTCAACGAATCAAGTCTGTACAGAAACAATTTCTACTCTTTTGCTTACGTGGCTTACCTTGGAATTCTGCAATTAATCTACCTTCATACGCTGATCGACTTAAATTAATAAAATTACCTACTTTGGAAAGCCGTAGGACTATGCTAAAAGTAACATTTATGATCAACCTAATTAATGGTGAAATCTGTTCTGACTTTCTTGTCAACAATATAACTTTTAATGTTCCTCAACGAGTATCACGCCAATTCCAACCACTCTTTGTTAAATCTTTTCAAACCAACTATGCTCTAGCTGATCCTTTTAGAAGAATTTGTTGTGTTTATAATAATCTTTATCAATTAATTGATTTTTCTTTAAATGGTGCGTGGTAGAGAAGAAGAAAGCATATATTTCAAAAATTCATAACTGCACTGTATTCTTAATCGGACCGGTTTCTGGCATTTCAGCCTTCATCAGCGATTTATTGAACATTGTGATAATTGTTATGTTTTAATTGAATAGGTTGTTTCTATATGAAAATTTTTTCTACTTAGGGCGGCCGTGAGGTTTTGAACCGTGAACTTCACATACACTCGTACTTGCACTTTTTGGTCAGCGCTTTAACACACTCACCTAAAGTCAGGCCTACGAGCAGTGTGGTTAGTTTTCAGTTTTCGTACCATACAGCTTTACTTTGTATTAATTTCAGAAGATACAACTCTGTCCAAACAAACAATCGTTATTTTTGAATTCTGAATATTTTTTTGCATTTATACTTCTAATTTCCACTATTCTCAGTTTTCGTAAGAGTTTTCGTTGAACACTGATGTAATTAAGCATAATATCATTATTTTCTTAAATTCTTAACTATTTGTTTTTATTTTAAAATCATTTAATTGTTTCAATATATGTACATATGTAATTATATCATTTATAAAGGTCTGTAAGGATTTATTCCATTGACCTAATAAATAAATAAAAAATATTACCATTTGAATAATTCAGAATTTGTTAAGTATTGAACAGTATTACCATTTTCTTATACACTTTATAAATTATATTTATCGGCGTCTCCTTTCTATCCTCGTTAAGCGCCATTTTCGGATTTTAATGGAGCTGTCTGTAAAGATGACTCGTATTTTTATTACACGTTTGAATCTCAACGACGAAACTTTTCAACGTCTACGGTCTTTTTCGATGAAAGAAAGGAAGATCGCCTTTTACATATTATACTTACCTTGGATTTCATCATTTTCTACGATGTTTTAAAATAAATATGTAATTTAAAGAAAAATCACAATACATTTTATTATTTCCCAATATAATTTAATCCCTACATTGTCCCACCTCTGTCCCTAAAGAAGTTTTAAAATTATTTAATTACACCAAAGGAGGTTTGGTTAAATAACATCCCTTAATTATTATTCTCTACCATTAACCTCACATACATTAGTATGTACTGATAAAAAGTTGAAAATCCTCTACAACTTTATTCATGGTCCTTCGAACCGGATGTTAATTAACCAAACCTCCTTAACCTGACATACATTAGTATGTACATGAAAATGGTAATACTGTTCAATACTTAACAAATTCTGAATTATTCAAATGGTAATACCATGTCATAAACTATGTAAAAATTTCAAAGTTTAAATTAAGGAGTGATAATAATATTGCAAAATATGATATAAAATTCTAAAATTCATTGCAACAGAAGAACAGGTGAACAATCGTAAACAACGGAAGACCTATTTTTCGAGCAACAAGGAATCTCGAGTGATTTGCGAGCATATCAAAGTGCTTGAAGATAGAGAAGAAAGAATACTTCGTGACAAAACTAGCACCGATAAGAAACGTTTGGGACAAGTGAAGTAATCAGCTCAACGTTTTTTAAATTTTTTTTATTATACACAATCTTTCCATTGAACTACTTTGCGGAAATATTACGTTAGCTGGCACTGTACGTAAAAATAAAATTTTTTTGCCGTAAAAAATTCTGGATATGAAAAAAGCCCGTATTGCACTCTGATTTTTTTTGAAATGATATAACTATAGCATCCTATGTGTAAAAAAAAATACGTTCTCATCTTAAGTTCTCTTCATCATTCAGCCGATGTGAGACGTTGAAAAAAAAGGTTGAAACAATACATCATTACATCCAAACAAAATCTGGATTTGATGCGTATGACCAACTAGTTGCTAATTTCACATGTAAGCCCATGACTAGACGATGGCCTGTTGCATTATTTTCAAATATGATAGATGTATCAGCATATAACTCCTACTTCATATGGACTGATATAAATCCTGCCTGGAATTTCAATAAAAACTTCAGACGCAGGCTTTATCTAGTAGAACTTGCTAATAAATGAGCATATTTTGCGAAGAAAGATTTTGCCACATGGACCATCAGCAAGAAACCTAGTTAAAAATATTCAAGAACAAAATTATCTTACTGGTGCCTCGCAATGTTCTAAACATAATAGTACAAATACACCATTGTCCAGTATTTTACCAAATAAACGACAGCGGTGTTTTTTTTTGTCAATATGGAAGAAATTCAAATAAGTCACATTGTGTATAAATTGCCACACAAATTCTAAAATTTTTATACATTGCTATTAAAAATATATTTTATATTATTATTTTTTTTTAAAAGGCTGAATTTCAAATTTAATTTTATTTTATATATATTTCTTAATAATTGCCCAGGAAGGGCTTATTTATTTTAGTTTCCATTATTTTTATTATGCTAAGTAAAAAACAACAAAACTTTGTTTACATTTTAATGTTGGGTCATATTGACCCAAATGATCATAGACATGGCACATATCCAATGGATGCAGAAGGGTTATTGAAGTTCACATAAATATCTATCAAATTAATAAATTTACAATATAACTAGAGGACCCCTGCTGCTCCGCAGCATTATATTATATTATATTAATTTTTATAATATAATACCAAAATTTGCCAAGAGAAGTGAACGTACGGTAATGCCAAAATATGCCAAGAGAAATTAACGTACAGTAAAAGTAAAGTTGATTGTCCACGCATAAGTTTCCTCAAACCCAACGAATTTGCCAAGAGAAGTTAACGTACAGTAATGTCAAAATATGCCAAGATAAGTTAACGTACAGTAAAAGTAAAGTTGATTCTCCACGCATAACTTTCCTCAAACCCAACGAATTTAAGCAGTTAATAGCTCAATAGTAGGAGCTTGATCCACTGAGTGTTGTTAGACCTATGTCAACAGCCTACGTTAATTAGAACTCTAGTTATAGAGGTTTGAGAGAAGAAAAATATTGAATAAAATCTTGAATGCAAAGCTTATTCATAAATTCTTTTAATATATAAGATTCCACCGATTAGTTTTTACAGATTTTAGCATATTTTGCTTTAAATACACGTTTTAGCATATCTTATCTTAGTTAATGATCTTTTTCATATTAAATTACTTCTTGAATCTGCGTGTTAAATGTATGACATTGAATGGAAATGGCTCAAGGACTTAAAAGGAAACTGAAAATTGTATTTAAAAACAAGTAGTAGAGTTAAATTGCCCGAATTTTTTATACCACAGGCGTTTTACGTTTTCATTAATATCTATTATATAAAATGCAAGGCGATTTCTTGTGACCGATGTAACTTTGTCTGTTTTGAACCGATTTTGACCAAACATACCTCATTTGAAAGGTACTTTTTTTTGTCCACCAGATTTACAGACTTACCGTCTGGCACATTGTTTTTGAGCAAAATTCATTTAAAGTTGCTACTATCACATACATAAAATTATACAATACTGTGTGTGTTTATTAAATTTGTTTATGCTTTTGAAAAATTGTATATGAAAAGCCCCAAGTTTAATTGAAAAATAGTTTTGGACATAAACCAATAACGACAATAAGGCAATTGAATTTCATTATAATAATTGCATATCACATACCCTGTGTTGAATTATGAACTGCTTAAAATTAGCATACCTTTAGGTGGGTGGTTCAAATATCTTTAGGCTCTAATATCTGTGTGCTCAACGAATATTTATAATGAAATAAATTTTATTAATAAAATAGATTAAAAAAAACATTAAAAGAAATAAATTGAATGAAAAAATAAAATTTTCTAGAATTTACACTCGAATTTCTAGGGCTGGGATCTGCTAGTATGGAGTTATTGCACTATTTATAACAAATGTAAACAAAATATTTTAAAAATTAAACAATTCGATGAACTTAATTCTTAACATATTTTATAGTTGTCTTCATATGTTTGCAAATATCCTGGCAGAATGATGCCCGATTTACCCCATTTTCAATAGCAACCTGACCAAGTAATGACAAATAACATTATCATAACTTTACCCTGGTGAGTGATTTATTTTGTGAATGAGCATGATTCAACAGATAGGTGGACCGACAGATATAGCCATATGGAATCAAGTTTTTATAAGGATCAATAATATATATACTGTATGGGGTCGCACTATGCAAACAATGTGTTACAAACGGTATGAGGAACTGATATATGCCCTCTATACAGTGGTGTGGAGGGCCTAAAAATATTTCAAAAAATTATTGCTAGTGATTTCTTTACACAACAAACATTTATACATTCCTTAATATATATTTTTTAAGTTTACATAAACTGAATTTGTATCTTTCAAATTGTTGTTTGGTCAAATTAAACAATTCGTTTATATATGCCTATATATTTAATGTTTAGTGCATATTTATGCTATGAAAAAAACTAAATATTAAGTATTTATTTATTAAGTATTATTTTTTTTTTTTCATAGCATAATGCTCAAAATTCTTTTTCCTAGTGATTAAACTAAAATTGCTAGAATATCCTTAAAAATTTAAACAGTTATTTATAATTATATTTCAGACTATATTATTCATAATACCCATTACACGTTTGCTTTAATATCATTTACTTGTTTTTTACCTCCATTTAATTATGCTTAATAGCCTCAACAACATAGGCTTCATATTTCATTCATTCTCATCTGGTATTGTGTTCTTTACATTATGTAGTTTATAAACTCATTATATGTATTAAAATTACATTAATTGCATTTATGTAAGCATTTTTCGAACTCATACCTGTGCTGAAAATATGTATCGCATATCATGATATACTTTTTTTTTGTCGGCAGATGTCTATTCAATATATATATATTTCCCTATAGGCAGATTTAATGCCATGTACATTTATTAATTTTTTTGTTGGATTTTAATTTTCATAATATTTTCGTTTTGGTCATTTGCGAGATTGGAAAACTATTGAAACATTAAAATTTTTACAGAGAAACTTATACGAAAAATTAAAATCGTTATTTAATGGATTTAAATTGGGGAAAATATTTGTGCTGCTGCTGCCTATTTAATAGACATGGACATTAACAATAAACTAAATATCTCATAAATAAATTAAATAGTTTATTAAAATAGCTAACAATTTATAAAGGGGAAAATGAAGAAATGAAGCCAAATGAAATTGTAGCCATATACATACTTTAACATTCTCTTATTTATTCAAAATCTTTTAGGCTTTTTATTTGATTTCTATGTATATTACATTGGCTTTTTCGAAAAAGATAAAGGGTCCGCCAAATAACTTTTTTTTTTTGAAAATGCTATAAAAAAAACTACTGAATATTATCTCAAATTTCTTTATTTATTTGAAAGTACAATCCTTCCGGTTAATAACGGAAAATAATTTCGTTAAAATGGCTGCATCGGCTGGCCATGGAGTAGTCTACACGATCGGTCTAATTTTTAAGCACGTTATCGATTGTGTGCAGCTGTATTTCACCAATGGCTTCACGAATATTGTCCTTTAAAGCGTCAATTGTCTCTGGCTTGTTGGCGTAATACTTGTCTTTAAGGGCACCCCACAAATAATAGTCCAACGGTGTCAAATCGCAGCTCCGAGGTGGCCAAACGACATCAGCTCTGCGGCTGATAATGCGATCTTCAAAAACAGGGCGCAAAACATCGAGTGTAGCTTCGGCTGTGTGGCACGTAGCGCCGTCCTCTTGAAACCAAATGTTGCCAATATCCTCCTCATCAATTTTTGTGAACAAAAATTCGTTCAACATGGCCCGATAACTATCGCCGTTGACTGTAACGGCCATTCCTTGCTCATTTTCGAAGAAAAATGGCCCAATTATGCCTCTGGACCAAAATCCGTACCAAACAGTGACTCATTTTCGGTGTATCGGCTTTTCAATGTATGCGTGCGGGTTTTCTGTGCCTCAAATGCGACAATTTTGCTTGTTTACATACCCGCCAAGATAAAAATGAGCTTCTTCTGAAAAGATGATTTTTTTGGCAAAATCGGCATCTTCTGTAAGTCGATCGCAAGCCCACTTAGCGAAGCGAAAACGCATTGGATGGTCAGTTGGCTTCAACTCCTGAACCAATTGGACTTTGTATGGCGTCATACCAAGGTCTTTATGCAAAATTCGTCTCAATGATGCCTCCGAAATGTTCAGTTCTTGAGAACGACGGTGAAATGATGTTGATGGCGCTTTACGCATACTTTCTGCCACTGCAGCAATATTCTCGGGCGTACGCACTGCTTTTAGCTTTTCACGCTTTGGTTTATAGATGAGGATGCCAGTTTCTTTCACTTTTTTCGCAAGGTAACGAACATACGGAGCTGAAGGTGCTTCTCTTCTTCCAAAATCCGTACGCAATTTTCGCACACATTCTGCAACATTACCATGATTTTCAAAGTAATGTCGCAATATTTCCCAGCGTTGTTCAAGCGTATACACAACCATATTCGTTCAGCGGAAGGATAAAACTAATTATCTGTCAAATCAGACATGAGCTAAGTGTTACCATTCACGAAATAAGCACTAGTTGAAAAAAAAAAAAACGTTAGATGGCGGACCCTTTATATAAAAGAGGTATCACAGAGTTATGTGCTCAACAATTATGTTACTTTTTCTTAAGGTGTTATCAGTTTATGAGTAATTTTGAGGTACAAGTTTTAGATGTTTTCTACTGCCAAAATAATAAACAAATGAATCCAGAAACAGATTTAAATATTTTGGTTTAAAAAGTTATTCACATTTAAAAATTGTTGAAAAATTAATACCGACTGATATGCAACCATTTAAATTGATGTGTTATAAAAGGTACTGAACAGAATTTAAAATGTAATAGCTCGTTTTAAAGCTTTCTAACCCTACTGAATTAAATTAGGATTTACAAATTTATATATCATAATTTTTCATTCAAATTTTATATAAAAAAAAACTGTATGCCCTGTGGTGTTTCGCTACGACTGGGACTTGTTTTCATAAATAAATTTTTCCTACGAGGTTTGTATTGTCCAATTAAAACATTTTAATTTATTTATTATATTATTTTTTTATTATTATTTTTTTTATTTCAATGCTTGCTGACAGACAATATTTTTGTTATTAATACGGTGCAAAAATTATCAAATTGTCGTCGTTCCGACTCTGGAGCAAGCTACATATACACAGCTACCCATGACAAAATTATGGATATTCCAAATTGCCCTTGAATTTAGAATATCATTTGGAAATTTTTTATTTTTGTGATTTTTTATTGTGAAGATTTCTGTTTCTGGCGTTTTTGTTCTTCGCGATTTGCAGTTTTGGCGATTTTTGATTTTGGCGGGTTTTGAATTTGGCCATTCCGCTTATATTTTCTACGACTACTTACATCTTAAATATTAACAGCCTAGGCGATTTCTTGTGGCCGATGTTTTGTTCTACCGTTTTATCCCGATTTTGACAAAATTGTATTATTTTAAAGGTATTTCTTTTTCGTCGTTTTGTAGATTTACTGATTTTTAAATTTTTTCCTTTATTTTGGTTTAATTGTATTTAAAGTTTCTACTAATACATACATAAAATTAAACATATCTAATGTATATGTTTAAAAAATTTGTTAATGGGTTTATTATCTTCATTCACAATAACAATTTGTTATGACAGCTTTATTATACAGCTGTTTGTTATAAAGATAATATTAATTAAGAAAAGGTATGAAATTGTTTGTAAAATGAAAATACTTAAAATTCAATGGCACAACGATTTTCTGAAAAAAAAAAAAAAAAACGTTGTTAACTGTTCATCGAAGAAATTAAAAAAAAAATTCAAAACAATTGACATCTGAACATCAAGAAAATCAAGTTAAAGCAGGAATGGTAATAACACCACACAAAGAATATCGAACAACGGTATTGGATAAAAATATTCCGGCACCCATATCCACTTTGGAAAGTTAAATATCATCTGAGCGAAGGAATGGAGCAGAATCTGATAAATTGTAATTACGCCAAACCCACATCTTTAGAAATGCATACTGTACCCATACTGCTTTAATTACTTGTGCTCCTACGGGTTCATGTAAAACTATCGCAGTTTTAGCCACAATAATGATTTAAAGTCATCTAAGAAATTAGGTCTTAGAGCTTTAGTGTACGCATTAAAATAACATCATATACCTATATACGACAGAAAATATATGCCATAAAATGCGGTTTAAAAAATATACATCGAAATCAATCCTGATATCTATAATATTAATAGGCTAGGTGATTTTTTGTTACCGATTTTTTGTTCTACCGTTTTATCTCGCTTTTGACCAAACGTGCACTATTTGACCTCAGATAAATTTGCAAAGCTGTCTTTGTCATAGAACTCGAGATATCTGACATTGGGGAATTACTTTGCGTGGGAGGTTCCATGCACACTTAACCGATCCTGCCCATTTTCGCCATGGCTACTAACTTAAATATAGGGGATCTCACAGAAATAAAAAAGCTCTTTCTGTTATAGTACTCAATATATAAGTTCACTTCGTATGGGACGTGCTGCGTCCACTAAAAATATCTAACAAATTTATTTATAAAATTTCAGAAGGATCGGTCCAATGGTTACGCCTAGTATAAGCTACAAACAAGCAAAAAAACGTACATATTTTTGTTTTTATATATATCACAGAGCTCTGAAAAAACACACACTCAATAAGAAACTCGGACATATATGTAAACAAACATAGCTCAGACCAACAAACACATATTTTTATTTTGATATCAATTATGTTGTATGTTTCTAAATTTTGTACGGTGCCGAACACAATCATGATTGTGTTTCGTTTAATATTTCGTTATGTACACGAACGTTTTTCTATCACACATTTTTTGTTTCGGACACACATAAACCACACAGATTCGAGTGTAGCTTTTTTTAAGTTCGTGTTCTAGTACGTGTACTGCTAAAAAAAAAACAGAACATGTGAACGCGTACATCTAAAAATTACAACATTATCCACTAGCGATCGGAAAAAAACGAAATTAAGTCATAAACAACATTTAAATTTCTCTGTTTTCTATTTTATTGCTATCATTTTATTTTTTTTTTTATTTATACCCTATACCACCTTGTGGTTTGGGTATAATGACTTTGTGCTGCTGTTTGTAACTACCAAAAATATTTGACCTAGACCCATCTTTTATTATACCGATCGAATAAGAATCACTATCTGATTCGATTTAACGGTGTCCGTCTGTCCGTCTGTGTGTTCATGTAAAGCTTGTAATCAAACTGCAGGTCGCAAATATGAATATATTTTGATGAAATTTGGTATATAAGCTTTTATCGGCCGTAGGATGAACGCTGTTGAAATTGGTGAGAATCGGTCCATGTTCAGACCATACAAATGACCCCTATGAAATCGACTTAAATTGCCATAAGATCCAAATTATCATATAAATCTTATTCAAATTGGGTTTGTATGTGTTTATTACATCCATTAATCAGTAGTCCAAAAATGATCCCTATGGGACAACTCTTAGTCATAGGCCCCATATAGAGCTGCTTCCCGATCTTCACTTAAATCTATCAAAAAACAATAATATTGCACTGATTCTATTCAAATTTTGTCTGTATATATTTTTGCAAAATACAAGAGACTTTACCAAATATGGTCAGGATCGGTCCATTTTTGGGCCTAGTGCCCATATAGATATAGCATTCGATATGAACTTTTTCATATCTGCAGCCAAAAAAATTAATAAAAATCCCACTCAGATTGGGTTTATTCTTATTTTCTATATTCAGTTTGTTGGGCCTGAGAGATAGGGTCTCTAAACGCATGGTATAGGGTATCATATAGTCGGTCTCGACCGACTATAATTTTCTTACTTGTGATTATTATCTTATTATTTATATTTTTTTTATATTTTTATTATTCTTATTTTTTTATAACTGCTACTGAATTATTTTAGATTTTTTTAAATAAATTTGGCTGAAACGATTGTTGTCCTTATTATAGGGGTGTTTCAGATTTTTCTGATTATTATTATACACAGTAACCATAGCGAAATCGGTTTTTGTATGGTAATGGCTGTCCAAAAGATGACAATTTTAATAAAATAATTTAAATTACGAACTTTTTACTATTGACACATAAAGAATTTTACTTGCTTTTGAAGAACTTTTGGAGCTAAAAGTGCAAGAAAAAGTATTTGTGCATTTAAAGTTAGGCGAATCCCACGAATTAAGCAACGATGTGCAGGGCTTTTACTAGATTTAAGTTTAGTAGAAGACAAATCTATGTGTATAACATTGTTTTGACTTGATTATATTTCTTTTGGAAACTATATTTTAAGATGAGTTTTAAAATCCCAAAGAAATCGGTACTGACGACATAATTATTAGAAATGCGGTAAATCATTTCGTGAAATAGCTCGCATTGTAGGCAAAAGCCACTTCTCAGGGCAGTACGTCGTTCAAAACTATAAATTCACCAATTAAATTTTGTCAAAACATCGGTCTGGTCGCTTATCCAAATTAACTAAGCGTTAAAAGCTAACTATTTTGGTTTCAGTGTAACAGAATCCAAGAAATTCTTCCTAAATTTGTTCAAAAATCAAGGATCCTGCGACAAAGACATCCATGAAGTTAACATTTGGAAAATATTAAATCTGACTATAACTGTCGTGTAGCATGTAAATGTTTTAGAGATTTAATTTTTCACCTTTTATGTGATTGGGAATTTTACTCTTCTACGGCTTCATTTTGGGTGATTTTATCATTTGATCGGCGCAGAGTGAGGCCGATTAAGTTCCATTAGCGTCGACCTACAGTGAGTGACAATGAAATTGATACTTTTAACGAAATATATATTTTGCGATTTGAGATGTCAATGCCAAAAAATTGGATCATAAATTTCAAAACCCAATTATTAGTTTAAAAATTCGTATGTTTTATTTAGCAATATGCCAAAATTGACTTTTTGCGAAAAAGAACTTTTTTATTGTTGAAAATGGTTCTTTAGGGTATCAAAAGCAACTTTTGTTCCGCGACTTTTTTATAATTCCGTTATTTACAAAATTACCGTTATTTTTAGGTTCTTGAAGAAAATCAAAATTTTGACCGTTAAATTTCCAGAATTCGACCAAATGTTGTTTGGCAACTTTGTAGAAAATCATATGGCGAGTACTTTTGCAGAACATATGAACTCAAAATATTTGAAAATACAGGGTGTTTTGATGCATTTTTCAAAAAAAAAAAATTGAATTTTACGCCATCTAGCGGCAATAATTGGTACTAACAAAATTCAACAATTAGAAAGGTAATTTAAATACCTTTCCAACAAAAAAAAAACTTGAAAATCAGATGAAAAATAAGCGAATGAGAAAGAAAAGATCTATAAGATAATGAAATAGTACCAAATTTATATTAAAATATGTATGTAACTTTTATTAAATTGATCATTAAAGTTTACATTTTTAGTTTTGCGAAAAAAAAATTAGTTATTTTACTAGAATTGTATTTAACAGAAATCTTTATTATTTATACTTTTAAAAACATCAATTTGTTTTATTATTTAAATTTTTAGAGATCTACATAAGAGTGCAAATTCTTTAGCTTTTCTTTGAGTTGGGACTCTAAATCCAAATTTTCTGTTTGCCAAACTTTTTCACCGTGATATTTATTAGTATAACTTACTGGCATTTCCAACATCTTGTAGATAGCAATATCATTTTGTTTTGATTCAATGATATTGTTGTTTGCTTTGCAAAATTTCAGCTGACTCTTTAGCCGTAATATATTTTTTTCCTTAAGTTTTACTATGAATTCGGGATTGCTAAAACGGTTTTTAAACCAATCAACTTTTTTACATATGCCATCGAATTGAAGGTTTAAAAAGACATCTTTAGACTTTTTGGTGCATTCGTTTAAAAATTCAAAAATTTTATCTTTATCGTAAGTACACAGCGCATTTATATTTTTAACCATAAAAAGTTTAAAAAAGTCAAACACATCACTATTTTTCAAACCATTTTTCCATTTTAAATGACCGTAAGTATCTTTATATAAACAATTTAAAGAAGCTTTACAAATTTGATACATTTTTAAACAATTTTTAAAGAAAACAGAATTGGAAAAAATTAAAAAACCACTTTCTTCTTACTTGACTTTCAGTTAATCAATTAAGAATAAATTATAAAAGATTATAATAAATTATTATCGTTGCACCTATGCAATAATTAGCATGCAATCCTGATATTATTGATCATACTAATAAAGATGCTCTTATCAATTATTTGTATATTCTAAGAGAGTAAATAAGAGTAAATCAGTAAAAAATGTTCCAAATAAAAGCATTGATACAAAGAAAAACAATAAAAAAACAATAACATAAAAAACTTGTAACGGACTATTTACAATGAAATAATTTAATTTTTATACCCTATACCACTATGTGGTTTGGGTATAATGACTTTGTGCTGCTGTTTGTAACAACCAAAAATATTTGACCTAGACCCATCTATAATTATACCGATCGAATCAGAATCACTTTTTGAGTTGATTTAACAATGTCCGTCCGTCCGTCCGTCCGTCCGTCCGTCCGTCCGTCTGTGTGTCCATGTAAAGCTTGTAATCAAACTGCAGGTCGCAAATATGAATATATTTTGATGAAATTTTGTACATAAGCTTTCGTCGGCCATGGGATAAACGCTATTGAAATTGGTGAGAATCGGTCCATGTTCAGACCTAGCCCCCATATAAATTACCCCTATGAAATCGACATAAATTGCCATAAGATCCAAATTGTCATATATATCTTACTCAAATTGGGTTTGTATGCGTTCATTACATCCATTAATGAGTAGACCAAAAATGATCCCTTTGGCCCCATATAGAGCTGCATCCCGATCTTCACTTAAATCTATTAAAAAACAAAAATATTCCACTGATTCGTCTCAAATTTTGTTGTATATATTTTTGCAAAATACAAGAGACTTTCCCAAACATGATCAGGATCGGTTCATTTTTGGACCTAGTCCCCATAGAGATATAGCATCCAGTATGAACTTTTTATATCTGCAGCCAAAAAAATTAATAAAAATCGCACTCAAATTTGGTTTTTGCTTATTTTCTATGTCCAGTTAGTTGGGCCTAAGAGATAGGGTTTCTAAACGCATGGTATAGGGTATCGTATAGTCGGTCTAGACCGACTATAATTTTCTTACTTGTTTCGTATGTTTTTTATTTAGTAAATCATTTTAGAACAGATAATAAGAGATTGATAACACAACCCCACAAAAAATAAAAAAAAATAAGACCCAGAAACTAATCCTCATGTATTTCGACCTTCTGAATTCGATTCCGTCATTAGAAATGAATCATATCTACTGCCGCTTTATCACAATAGTAAATGAAATATAAGTATATTTACTTATCACATGGAAAGGAATTTTGTTTCCCAAAGTGAAAACAGTGTCTATGTTCTTAATAAATAATGTATAACTAATTTCAGTAGCATAAATTTACGTTTTTTTAAAAATTCACCCTGTTTTTTTAATCAATTAATAAAATTTGTCGAAAATAGGCAGTACTATTTGTAATACGGCACAAATTCGGCTGAATATTATGCCTTGGGAGAAAACATAGTTGTTGATGACTAAAATATCTAAAATTCAGCGGTGGTGCTTGAAGATAACACTCCTACTTCAAAAGTTATAAGTGAATGAAGGTCAAAAAACCCAATTTTTTTCATTTTTTCGCCTTTTTTTACATTTTCCTAATTTTCTTGTAAACGAAAAATGCGATCGCCAAGTACCACGGCAGAATTTTAGATTTTAATGTCATTAACAACTGTGTTGCATGGCAAGCCATAATATTCAGCCCAATTTGTGCCACGCTAAATGTTAGAAGTAGTATTTTCTTCTTCAGTGCATTATTCCATCAAAAACCAAAAATGGAATATTACTACCCAAACTAACTATTCAACACATGAAAACATTGATTTTGTAGCTAACAACATAAATAATGCATTAAATTCATAAAAAGTCAAAAAATCTAAGTTTTAAGGGCCACCCTAAATATCCGTTTTAGGACAAGTGAGGGGCATTATAATAAGCAAGTAGGGTACCTGACACTACCCCCGAAACATATAAAATCGTTCGGGATTCATAGCTTGAAAATGAAAAAGTTGATTTTTTTTGCATATTGCTAGTTTTATTTATTAATAATTTTTTTAAAATAAAATAGCTTAACTTCAGAAAAAACTCAAAAGTATTAATTTTTATGCCGTTACAAAACAATGGAAATATCTACTATACAATAATTTAAAGCTCTCATTCTATTTGTGACTTCAATATTTTTATCGAGTATCCATTAGTTTTCAGTACTGCTGCATAATGTCATTGAATTTTTCTTACTCTGACTTAACTGCCTCCATGAGATCTATCTTGTTTGTGTAATCTAGGTTCCATATTTTTGATATACAATTTCCCATAGCTTTTCTATGGGAATGACATCTGGTGATTAAGAAGGCCTGTTCGAACCAATAACTGAATTAGATTGTAAACCATTCGGGTGCAGCTTTTGGATCATTGCATATTGGGACTTCCAAACCAGGGGCATATTTTCCTCCGCGTATGTGTACTCCACGTCATTAGGAATTTGCCGGTATCCAATTCCAGTTAAAGTATCTTTTACTACACGAATTGGACTCATTCCGTTTACCGAATTATACCATACCATAATATCGCCTCCGCAAAGCCTAACAGTTTTTTTTTTTGTATATTTTGGATCTAGTCTTTTTCCCTTTGATAATCGTATAAATATTCTTCCGTCATGGCCTCTTAAATTGTACTTGGACTCATCTGAAAAGAAAACAGTATCCCAATTCCGTCTTGACCATTTTATGCATTCTTTAGCAACATTTGCGACCCATACGATTTTTCTCAATGGTTTCTTCACAACCAAGATCAACCTCAATTGCTCGTCGGGAAATAGCTCGAGTCCAGCGTCAGACAGTTAATGACCTCTTTAGGTAGCATATTTGGACATTTTTGAATTCTCTTGACTCGTTTTAGGGGGCTTCTTGCCTGAATGTGGAGTCGTCACTGTACCTCTTTCAAAATATTTCTTTATAATTTTTAAAATTATAGATTTATTCATAGATTATTTCTCAAGAAGTTTCTTTTGCTTAAGACCAGCAGAAAAATTATCTGTTATTCTGCTTTTTAACCTTACACAAAACTTTCTTCGTGCCATTATTTTATAATAATTAATTATAAAATTGAAACATTGAAAAATTCAAATGTGATTAAGAAACAGTTGAAATAAAATGTTCAAAATTATAAGTATTTAATTAACGGATAAGATTTTGTATATCCTGTTTCATAGCATTTTCTATTTTTATTGTTTTAGTCAATTCTGGTAGAGATGTATAAAAGTTTCCATTGTTTTGTCATGACTTATTTTCGCTTATCTACTTTTTGAATTGTATTTTTTGTAACAAATTTGTTACCTTTCGGTAGAGAGCACACTAAAGAGTGATGTAACAAAAAAAGCAAGAAAGAAATTATACTCGGTCTAGACCATATACCATGGAGACCCTACCTCTTCGGTCTAACTAATTCGACATAGCAAATAAGCATAAACCAAATTTGAGTGGCATTATTATTATTTTTTTTTTGGCTGCAGATATGAAAAAGATCATATCGAATGCTATATTTATATGGGTACTAGATCGAAACATGGACCGATCCTGACCATATTTGACAAAACTATTTTAAACAAAATATGTGCAAACCAAATTCGAGAAAAATCTGTGCAACATTTTTGTTTTTTGATAGATTTAAGCGAAGATCGGGAAGCAGCTCTATATGGGGCCTATGACTAAAAATTGTTCTATTGAAATTATTTTTGGACTACTGCTTAATAGATATAATAAACACATACAAAGCCAATTTGACAGAGATCTATATGATAATTTGGATCTTATAGCAATTCATGTCGATTTCGTAGGGGTCATTTGTATGGTCATTTGTAGGTCTGAACATGGACTGAATTTTACCAATTTCAATAGCGTTCATCGTATGGCCGATAAAAGCTTACATACCAAACTTCATCAAAATATATTCATATTTGCTACCGTAGTTTGAATAAAAGTTTACACCCAGACGGACAGACGGACGGGCGGACATCGCTGAATCGACTCAGAAAGTGATTCTGAGTCAATTGGTAAAATAAAAGATAGGTTTAGGTCAAATATTTTTGGTAGTTACAACAGCAGCACATTATACCCAAACCATATATAGGTAGTGGTATAGGGTATAAAAACATAATTTTAGGATAACGCGAAATTATTAAAATACAAAGTTTCCAATGTATTGTCACCCACCGTATGTCATTGAGAAGTGGCCGTCTCTTTATGGGATACTGGTTTACAAACATTTATAGGGCCTAAAGGTTATGTTTTGCAACATACTTTTTATTATTAAATCGAAAAGATATTTACAATTTTTTTGTTTTTTTAAATAAATTGGTTTGAAATTTTAAAAATATTTTTAAAACTAAATTTTTGAACTAATACTAAAACATTCGGCCAATTGGAATTTTCTCAAATTATGTGTTGAATGCCATCAACACTAACCTACTTGATTTGTTTAAAAAATACTTGCTAGCCCAACTTAAAAGCAACATATCAAATAAAAATTTGTCAAACACTATACACACCAGCAGCACTTTTAAATGAAACATTTGATACTTTGACACCCTTTTTGTATTTTCGCAATGAACATCATCAATATTACCAGCAACATTATCAATGATGTCATTTCAACATAAACACACTACTCTCAAAACGCTAAGTATCATTATCACTTTGGTAACATAATAGTAAACATTTATGTCAATTGCATAACACACCCACTTTGGAAACTCCAGCCACTGCTCTGCCACTTGGACTGCCGCTGATGTCATTGTTCGATAAAACATCAACGACTATTAAGTAGTAGGAGTGTGTTAGTGTTAGTTATTGGAGCAGTAGCTGCGGCTTCCAGTAACATGTCATCAGCAATTTTCTTTACAATAAAGCAAAAGTAGCAGCAACAATTGCTTACAAAATAACTTTCAGTTAAAAGCTTTTTATGGGTATATACGAGTCAAAAAAAAAAGGACGTCTTTCAATTACTAAAAGGCAATTGCAATTTTCCATCAAAACAAATTTTAATTCAATTTTTTGTTTTTTTCTTTTGTTGTGTTCTCTAAGAAACTTGAAACGTTTTGAGTTTTTAAGAAAATTTTCTAAAAAAAAAAGAAAGTATAGAAAAATTATGTTTGAAGTGCTTCATAGAGGGTGGATGCGAGTAGACTGAACACATCTGTGCTTAAAAAAATATATAACGTTTTGTCTAAATTAGACAATATTGAGTAGTTTTGTTCTTTTTTTTAATTTTTTGTGAAAGACTCCCAAGAGTAAAGGATTTCATATATGCTATCGTAGCAGTGCCAGAATACGTGTTATAGGATTTTTTTCGACAAATGTTGACAATAAATAACAAGTCATAGGAAGTTTTAAGCAAATTTATCTTTTCTCCAAAAACGAAGAACAAGAAGAAAGAAATGAAGCAACCATCAATTTGGAAGGGAATGGAAGAAAATACAACCCTGTTAAATAGACTAATGAAGCAGGTTGTTAGAAGAAATACACTAGAAAAATAATCTTAGCCAACTTTATGCTGCAGCAGCTGGTTAATAATAAATTGATAACGAAAAATATAATAGAAAGCCATTTAAGAGTCCAAATAATATATTTCAACTGCATATTGCTTATACTGCTTTACGAACGGCATATGTTCTGTGAAAGTGTACGTATATCGAATATTCGTATAGCGAGCCCAATATTAGTATGTTAATCTATTGAAAATAAATAAATAAAAAGAAAAATAATTTATTAATTTTAAAAATAAAATAAAAATTACATTCATTAAAGAAGAGAAAAAATATGAGCTCTCATCTAAGGTAGATGATCGTTCGTCTGAACTGGCACCTGATATAAAGGGTCCGCCAAATAACTTTTTTTTCTGAAAATGCTATAAAAAAAAAGCTGCTGAATATTATCTCAAATTTCTTTTTTTATTTGAAAGTACAATCCTTCCGGTTAATAATGGAAAATAATTTCATTCCAATGGCTGCCTCGGCTGGCCATGCAGTAGCCTACACGATCGGTCCAATTTTTAAGCACATTATCGATTGTGTGCAGCTGTATTTCACCAATGGCTTCACGAATATTGTCCTTTAAAGCGTCAATTGTCTCTGGCTTGTAACACTTATCTTTGAGGGCACCCCACAAACAATAGTCCAACGGTGTCAAATCGCAGCTCCGAGGTGGCCAAACGACATCAGCTCTGCGGCTGATAATGCGATCTTCAAAAACAGGGCGCAAAACATCGAGTGTAGCTTCGGCTGTGTGGCACGTAGCGCCGTCCTTTTGAAACCAAATATTGCCAATATCCTCCTCTTCAATTTTCGTGAACAAACATTCGTTCAACATGGCCCGACAATGATCGCCATTGACTGTAACGGCCACTCCTTGCTCATTTTCGAAGAAAAATGGCCCAATTATGCCTCTGGACCAAAATCCGCACCAAACAGTGACTAGTTTTGGGTGTATCGGCTTTTCAATGTATGCGTGCGGGTTTTCTGTGCCCCAAATGCGACAATCTTGCTTGTTTACGTACCCGCCTAGATCAAAATGAGCTTCATCTGAAAAGATGATTTTTTTTGGCAAAATCGGCATCTTCTGTAAGTCGATCGCTGGCCCACTTAGCGAAGCGAAAACGCATTGGATGGTCAGTTGGCTTCAACTCCTGAACCAATCGGACTTTGTATGGCGTCATACCAAGGTCTTTATGCAAAATTCGTCTCAATGATGCCTCCGAAATGTTCAATTCTTGAGAACGACGGTGAATTGATGTTGATGGCGCTTCACGCACACTTTCTGCCACAACAGCAATATTCTCGGGTGTACGCACTGTTTTTGGCTTTTCACGCTTTGGTTTGTCGATGAGGATGCCAGTTTCTTTCACTTTTTTTCACAAGATAACGAACATACGGAGCTGACGGTGCTTCTCTTCTTCCAAAATCCGTACGCAATTTTCGCAATATTTTCCAGCGTTGTTCAAGCGTATACACAACCATATTCGTTCAGCGGAAGGATAAAACTAATTATCTGTCAAATCAGACATGAGCTAAGTGTTACCATTCACAAAATAAGCACTAGTTGAAAAAAAAAAACGTTAGATGGCGGACCCTTTATATAGAGATTCAACAGGTTCTTGAATATTAGGAGTTGCAGCACTTTTTTTTTATCTATATATATAAAATTCATTTTCTGTTTGTTTGTTTGTTTGTTTGTTTATTTGTTTGTTTGTTTGTTTGCTTGTTTGACCGCTGTACAAATTTTTATTTTTCAACGGATTTTCCTGAAATTTTGTACACGCGATATCTATACCCCAGGAAAGGTCGCCATATACTTTTTATCGGCCACGCCTACGTTTACGCTCACTTTTTATGTAAAATTCATTTTTTGTTTTATTCATATTTGTTCACTATACAAATATTTATTTGTTAACACATTTCTCTGAAATTCGGTACACAAGATCCCTGTACTCTAGCTAACGAATTTCTCTGAAATTTGGTACACACGATCTCTGATTCTCCAGGAAAGGTCGCCATATGCTTCGTACCGGCCACGCCTACTTCTACGCCCACTTTTTATACAAAATTAATTTTCTGTTTTTTGGTATATTTGTTCACTATAGAAATTTTTGTTTTTCAAGGGATGTCTAAAGTTTGGTCACACGATCTCTATACTACAGGGAAGGTCACCATATGCTTCTTACAGGCCACGCCTACTTTGAGCCCACTTCTACGTATATAAAACTTATTTTTTTCCTTTTATTTGTTTCTTTATTTTATTGCTATACAAACTTTTATTTTTCAATGGCTTTCTCCGAAATTTAGTACATATTCCAGGAAAGGTCGCCATATGCTTTTTACCGTCCATGTCTACTTTTATGCCCAATTTTCATATAAAAGTCATATTTTGTTGTGTGGTATATTTCTTCACTATACAAATTTGTACTTTTCAACGGATTTCTCTGAAATTTGGTTTACACGGGAATAACTACACGGTGAACAAATTCCCCAAACTTAAAAAATGGTACCCAAAAGAAATGAGCAAATTCCCCATTTTTTTTTTTAAATCGAAATAAAAAACGAACTTACTCCCCAAACTCATTCTTAAATTTTTACATATTTGTATTTAATGAATTTTGTTAAATGTTTATTTTAGTAAACATTTGCATACTGCTCTCAATATATGTCCTACAATAAATGCATTTAAAATGAGTATTCTTTTCAATAGCATCACTTCGTTGCGCGGAAGCTACGCTCATCGGAATGATCTGAAAAATATATTTTGACAATTAAAATAAGTTGGCAACAGCTGCGCGGCAGCACAGGTGTGGCTGCCAAACGCGCGGAAGCGGCGCGTGGCGCGCAAACGCGGACGCGGACGCGACGGATGCGGACGCGACGGATGCGGACGCGACGCGCTCTCGGAACACAGCTCAGCTAAAATATCACAATGCTCTAAAAAATATGTTTAAGGAATTAAAAAAAGTTAACGAGAACTAAGCGGCAGCACTGGTAGTAGCTGCGAGGAAGCGGCGCGCGAACGCGGACGCGGACGCGACGCGCTCGCGGAACATAGCTCAGCTAAAATATCACAATGCTCTGAAAAATATGTTTTAGGAATTAAAAAAAATTAACGAGAACTAAGCGGCAGCACGGGTAGTAGCTGCGAGGAAGCGGCGCACGGCGCGCGAACGCGGATGCGACGCCCTCTCGGAACACAGCTCAGCTAAAATATCACAATGCTCTAAAAAATATGTTTTAGGAATTAAAATAAGTTAACGAGAACTAAGAGGCAGCACGGGTAGTAGCTGCGAGGAAGCGGCGCGCGGAGCCCGGACGTGGACGCGACGGATGCGGACGCGGACGCGACTCGCTCGCGGAACATACCTTAGTGAAATGTCGTATGATAAATTTTATCTACGTATGTGAAATAATTACCTGCTGATCAAAATAGGCCACACAGTTGCTTAAAGAAACCTTGCGACACAATATTAAACGTCGCATTAGTATTTCATTTCTGAAACTTGAATTTCACGTCTCTGCTTAATGATGATCACTTATTGAATGAAGTAATTCAATTTGCAAATCAATCCGTTATATTTGATGTTTATAAATAAAATTAAAAAAAAAAACTTAAAGCGATTTCGCAACTTATTATTGAAGCATTTTTGCTGCAGCATCTTAAAAAAACTTCTAATTAAATTGAAATTTTTGGTGAGAAAGTTCATTTTGTTGGGGAATTTGTTCATTTGGGACTAAGTACTCAGCGCCTGGTAAGCATAGTGAACCATTTTTCAAGTCAAAGGCCTTTTTATCCCGGGCAAGACCGGGTAAAAACAGCTAGTTGAAAAATAAGAAACTAATGAAGTTTGCTTTACAGATTTTTTTATCATTGTATAATTGCCTATAGGAACGAAGTGAATTTTCGATTTCTGTGGAAACCTTATTTCTGGAGAAGGATCGCTTTTTTCGGAAAGTATATTCATAGTTTCCTAGATAAGAGAAAATCCAAGAACCCCCACAATGCGTAAAACTCTGCGTCCTTCAAGTATCGTTATTAATTCTTCATTTGAAACATCTTCCTGCTTCGATCCAAGAACTTTTACCACACCTTCATTGCCTACTTCATCCGTACCGACTTCCTGTGCCATAGCGTCAATTTCATTATGAATTTCTTGAATATTTTGTAATGTAATGTAATCATTAGTGCATTCGGGCCATAATTTCTACCAAATTCTATCCATAGCTGTTTCTTGAACTTCATACCAAGGTTTTTCAATATTATCAACAGCATTCAGTACATTAAATTGCTTCCAAAATTCTGTAATTGTTGTCTGATTTGTATCATCAACATATTGGATAAGATTGTTGAAACCGCGACGCAAAAATGAGCCTTAAAATTGGGAATTACCCGATGCTTTGTTTGAAATATTTTGTTCGGAATTAAATTTTGGCACAGAATTTGAAAGAAAATCACTACCCCAGTCTTGAAAAAGATGTGCTGTCATCCACACCCTTTTTTATTGGAGCGCCAGATAAAACCTAGTTTTGATTTTTTGCAACCTCTCAAGGCTCGTAAATTTTCAGAATGATAAATAAGCATCGGCTTTAACTTATTGTCACCCGTAGTATTCAATCTTAACAAAACCGTTATATGATCTTTGGCTGTCTTAAATTCTGACGCGGACTTTTCTTGTTTGGAAATGAATGTTCTAGACTGCATTCTTTTCCAAAATAGACCTGTTTCATCTATATTATATACTTGTTGTGGGGTATAGCCACCGGCTTCGACAATTTTTTGAATTCTGCTGGATAATTTTTGCCGCCTCAACATCTGCACTTGCTGCTTCTCCAGATATTTTTATATTATGACGCTTCTTAAATCGATCAAACAACTTTTGCTATAAACTTCCTTCCATCGCCATTTTTCATTATTAAATACTGGTGAAGGCTCCTGGCTTTTTCCTGGTTAATGCTTGTACTTATCGCAATATTTTTAAGGGAATTACAAAATTAAAAAACATTGCTCGTAATAGCGAATTTTTCATTCGTAAACGAATTTTGTACATTACGAATGATGTTCGCAACTTCGAAATTTCGTAAAACGAGCCTTCGTAAATCGGGGGATTACTGTAGTTTATTAGGGGCGAAATTGCTAAGAATACTATAATGAAAAAGACCTGTTTTTTCGAGCTATGAAATTTTGCATTAAAGACAATCGATATTTCACAAATGATGGCAAAATATAAGCTTAAAAGAAGGGCTTACCAATGGGGTACCCAACATCACCGATAGTAGCAGACTTTATAATGGAGAAACTTTTGGACACAGTGATTGGTAATCCTTCAAAAAAGAAAACCTAAATATGTCCATGACATCTTTAGTGTAAATTAAATAATTTTCATTGATTACAAATTGATTGAAAATAGCTCATCAAATTGCAGCAGAGACAAGTAGAACAATTATAGTCGGTCTAGACTGGCTGTTCTATACCCTAACCAAATTTTTTTCGTCCACTGTTTCCCAGGAAAAATTTCGTAATAGCAGCTCATTGATTTTTGCATTACCAATAATGACCTACCACTGCCCACTGTATTACTTCTAAAGTGAAAATAAGGCGTTACTAATAATGTGTTATACAGCTACTTATATTTCATGCCAGCGCCTTGCATACTGCATTACTTTCAAAGTAAAAATAATGAGTACCTAGGCAAATAGCTACCTCCAATGACATCCCCGTGTTAAAATAATGAGCTTATCAGGCAAACTTCAACCAGTTACATCTCATTCTAAAACCCATTATTTGGTAATGTTTGTTTTTCCTGGGTTATTGTTCAAGCACATAATTTACAATACAAAAGAAATTTCAATTGTTTTGCGAACAAACATTTATTTTAACTTTTCAATAGTTATTCTAAACAATTTATTGTACTGAATCAATTTTTTATGGTGTCGTTCGTAAATTTCAGTTATTTAAAATTAAACTACACGATGCGCACTGTACAGAAGGCATATATCAGTTTGTCATTCCGTTTATAACGGATCGGAAAACGTATTTTTGACCCCATAAAGTATATATATTCTTATATATATCCTTATAAAAACTTGATTCGATATAGTGAAGTCCGTCCGACTGTCTCTTGAAATCACGCTCATTCACAAAATAAAACATCTACCTAGACACAGTAATGGTAATATTGTTTTCCATTATCTCGAGTAGCTTTCTTTTGAAAATGGGTTAAATTGGGCAATATCTAAAAATAAAAAGACTCTTCTAAGAAATTTTAAAAATTCAGTGTGTTTGCTGTATTGGTTTAGTATTAAGTTTATCAAATTGTTTACTTCTTAAAATATAGTGTTTACATTCATTATAAATAGTGTAGTAAGCAGTGTTGCCATTTTAGCTACTTTTTTTGTCGTTTAGCATCCAAAATTTATGAAAGGATGCTAGGTGCTAACTTAGCATCTTTTATTAATAAAAAGTAGCTTTTAGCATCTTTTTTTTGATTTTTTTCATTATTTTTGAATATACAATTTTAATTTTAATGGTATTGATATGTTTTAATTTCTCAAAGTGTAATATGATAATCTTGTGACTACTCTTTTAACCACTCTGCTCATTTCTTTCAACAAATATAAAAAAACATTTTGAAATAGAAGAATGTAAACACCAACAACAGTGTTTAATGAATTAAAAAGTCGATTGCCAAAAAATATTATTGTATTAAAAAAATGACAAATTTTTTAATACAAAACACATTAAACCGGGTAGAAGGACCGATAACCAGTATATTAGAAGAGTTTAAATTTATATCCACTGAAACAGAAAAAATTCAAATCCAATGGAGTTATATGACATAACAATATTGGGATACAACCTCTTTATTGATTGAAGTTAACAAAAATTCTATTGGAGAAAATCCATTTAAAGAGTTATCAATATTTGTATTGTCTTTATTAGTTTTGTCTTTCTCAAAAGCCGAAGTTGAATGGCTTTAGTTAAAAGCAAACTTTGAACAGAATAAAATCGGAGTTGTTATGTTCTGTAATACGTATAAAAGAAGGTATGAAATTTAAAAATGGGTGCTATAACACTTAAAATATACCTAGCGATGTCGTTGATAAAAGTCGATCGTCAGAAAAATATCAGAGCCAAGAAGAACTTGAAGATGAAGACATCACAGAAATATTAGATTCCACAAACCAATTATTGTAGTATAATCGTATCTTTTGATAATGTAAATTCTGTTATATTTGAAATTAAAAAAAAATCCCTCTAAAATTAAAAATATTTAATTTAAAATTAAAAAAACTAAATTTGATGTTAAAAAAAATTACAGATGAAATCCAAAATAATTTTAATTTAAATTTAAAAAATATAAATCGAAACATGTTTTATATTAATTTTTCGATTTCAAAACCAAAGAATTTATTAATAACTATTTAATTTTTTGATATAAACGTAATGAAATTTGAAAAAAAAAAATTTTGCATCTTTTTTTTGACTTCAGTACGTTTTAGCATCTTTTTTTTTTTGCAATTTAGCATCTTTACAATTTCAAATTATGGCAACACTGGTAGTAAGTCCAGATAGTAGTGTAAACGAAATTCCCATGTGGAGGGGTATCAAAGATTCGGCACAGCCGAATTTAACACTCTTACTTGTTTTAATTGCATTTGCCGTTATGTAATTTTATTTTGAAAAAATATTCTTGTTCATTCTTTTATTATCTTTTCTTAAAATGTTTGTTTAAATAAAGCTTTATTTAAATTCACACTATGTTTATTAATTTGAAGAATGATGTATACAATATATTACTTAACAAATGTTTATAAACATTGTTTTAATTTAGCTCTGATGGTGTTATAAAAAAAATAAAAAGTAAAATAATCTAACCTATAACAAACAAAGTTTTTATTAAAACCTTCTCCTTCCTTATGCATATGAGTTTTGAATCTCTCCGTGACTGTGCATGACTTTGCGTGAATATTTTAAGATTAATCTTTGGTCCCAACAAGTCTATGGACCAAGTTTCAGATTGATTGGTTGAGGGGAAATTGAGTTTAAATCACTCTGTGACTTTGCGTGATAACCCAATGCCAGACATACAGACAGAGAGTATGAGTTAAAAGAAAGAGTATATAAAAAACCAAACGACATTCGTTTGTTCTTTTTACTAAATTGTTGCTTAAAAACGTTTTTTAAATATTTTTAGTGCCTTTTCTGTTATTTATTGTTGTTAAAAAATAGATGAAAATTATTTGTATTCAATTGAAAATGTAATAGTCCGGTTTTTAAATATATGTTTATCCATTTGATTTAATATACATTTTCAGTTAGATTTAATGACAAAATAATTTGAGTGTATATTAAATTTACAGGCTCTAAATTTGAGTAGCATTGTTGTTACTTTGTCGCCTGCAGATATGAAAATGTTCATATCGGATATCAACTGATCATGTCCAAATGTGGTAAAGCCACTTATGTGAAAAAAAACTATGCAATACTTTTGTTATGATAAATTTACTCTTGCTGAATGTGAAATTTGCGCAAAATGGATACTATAAACTATGTTAAGCTAAATGTTGCCTACTATGCTGTTGTTCAAAATGTTTCTGGTATGGGGAAATATGACCGTCTGTTGTCAGTTGTGAAAAACTTGTATGGTGTTCTATTTGCAGACTTGTTACATATAAGAACTTAAAGTCTACTCCACAAAATTGTGTATACTCATAAAACTTCATATCTCTATAACAGAATAACGTTCTCTCTATCACATATTAATAATTATTTGACTCCAATTATACATCGAACGACAAAAGATCGAGATTCTGATGAAAATGTTTCTTTTAAATTTTATTAAATATGTTTCCCATTTCATCTGCAGTAACAATATGAAAAGATTTCGTAGGTGCATTTAATAAACAAGTAAGAGTGTTTAATTCGGCTATATTTACATTAATATCCATACTTATTGCACTATTTATAACACAAGTAAACAAAAATGTTGAAAAAGTAAACAATTTCAACAACTTAATACTAAATTTTTACAAGAAACACGCTGAATTTTTACCATTTTTTAGAGGTATCTCCATATTTTAGGCGATATCTTTGCATAGTGACGCCCGATTTACACCATTATATATACTAACCTGCAAATAATACAAATAATATACATGTATATCCATAACAACTGCATGTTAGAAATAAGTCGGTATATTATTTTATTTACATAAAATTCTGCAATATTTTGTTGTGGGGAAAATACATTTCTTTTGCACAGAGTGTCACTTCATTTTGCTCAGCGTGACTATGCCACAGTAGATGGCGCCACAATTTTTGTTTGTTCTAATTAGCTTTGCAGTAGTTATTTCTATTTTAACATGAATGTTAATATTTTCAACTGGATATCATACAGAACAATGTTAAGAGTATACACGGGCTGGTCTTTTATTTCATACGTATTTTCATTATTCTTTTACAAATATGAACATAAGTATGGCATATTAATTTTTGTTGTCTTTACAAAATAGAGTTACCGAGTTCATCAATGAGTTTTTTGCTTTCAAAACTGTTCTACATAGTTATATAGAATTATTATTCTGCTTTACCTACAAAATATCTGATTGCGATTACATCTAATTTTTAAAAATTGTTTATAATTACTAAAGCATTATTATTCACATAAATACAAAACTGCACTTTTAAAATTTTCCATTCAAAGTTAATAAAATATCAGTTCTAAAAACTTATAAATTACAATTAATTGAATTTCAGAAAATCATATCAAAATGTCGAAAATTATAATTTTAAATTTAGAAGACATCAATTGCATCTTTAATATATAAATTTTATTCGTTAAACACAAATTGAAACTCCAAAAAAAAAACACCAAATACCTATGTTTACATTTAAAAAATTTTTACAAAAAAATCTTGACATTCAGGAGAAATTAATAGCTTTTCAGTACCGCGATTCAGTAACTTCTTTTAACGATAGTCGAATCGTTAAAAAAAGAAAATTGCAAAATTATCAGTAAAATTTTTAAAAGATATTCGCTATTGTTAAAGTCAGCTGTTGTTGTTATCCAAACTACAACCATTTTTGTGTTGTTTTTTCAGTCGATAAAAACCTAAATTTTTAGCTTGAAATGTCGTCATACATAAATAAAAATCATAAAATAGTGAAAATATTTTGCTTTAATTAAAAAACTTTTTTATATAAATAAAAAAATTAAATAGCATATTCAATTCATTATTTCATTTTCAAATAAATACACAGAAATATTAGTAAAAAAATAAAGATATTAAACATAAACATAAAATCATCCTGTCAACCACGAAGTAACTCGTTTTTTTCTATTCTTCTTTGTGTTTTTCGCTTATTTTGACAGAGATGCCACTCGTTTAGAATTTAAATAAATAGAAAAATAGATTTGTCGACTGTATGTACTTAGTGAATCACTTAATCCTTAGTGCAAACAACAATAGCTGTCGATATATTCTGCGGTTGTCGGATCGTTGAAATTTACAGAATCGGACTACAGAAAACATTAATTTAAATTCAATGAATTTTAGAAAACCTAAAATGATATTTAAGAATTGCGAACATAAAAATTGTTACATAAATAAACGCAATTTGATGAGAATGTTATTTATATATAAATTTTCACAATATTTTTTGATGAAAATTTGAAGTTTTTCAGAAAATAAAGAGAAAAAATTATTTTATTTAAAATGTTTGGGAAATTTGGTTTTTTGCGTTTGGCATCCCTAATTTGATTATTTATTATTATAAATTTATTCTCTATGTTTTCCAAATATGGCAATATTTTAATAAAAAATTTGTGAGAGCTTTTTTTTGGTTATTATTTTGTTACTGCAATGAAGAAATATTTGGTCAGTTAAAAAAAAACTATACAGCCATCTCCAATTAGCACGATTTAATGCATATAGCCACCCTACACAACAATTACCTTTACAATAGAGGTTAGGGCGAGCTATTTAATTAGCAAAAACTAAATTAAACGAGAAGTTATGTCATATAACCGGAAACGCATGCATATAGGAAACGCATACACAGCCGAATTTAACATTCTTACTTGTTTTAAATTAATTTTATGTAAGTTTTTCACTTTTTTTTTATTTTGCTGAACGTCACTTCGAGAAAAAATCAAATTAGTGAAGGGAGTTTACCCGCCTTGCAGAATTTCGATATCTAAATAGTTTTTATATTTAAAAAAAGAGGCGAATTTATTTTTTGTTATTTATAAATGTCGCCAGCAGAACATCAATAAGTTGGAAAAATATAAAAGCTATTATTTAAAACTATAAGAATCAAGTGTTGAGTTATTTTAGAAAATGCGTGTGAGAGATATCTTTAAAAATGTCCACTACGTTATGCTAGGTCCGTTTTTTATACCTGTTATTTCCTCCAATATAGAAAATATGTTATCTTATTTAGGTTGTAATATCGGTACGCCTCTATGAAGTGTAACGCTGACTCAACTACAGAGAACGAAAGCCATTAATTATCAAGTCATTGAAATATGGAATTTGAGACCTTTCTTTAAAATATTTTAAGAAATTGATGATTTAATTATAAGAAGTTGTAAACTTTTTTAACACTTATCAGTCTTAGAGTTGCCACACCAGTGTGAGGTTTTATATCGTTTTAAAGCTGATTGAACTTACGAGATTTGTGAAAGCAGAGGATTTAACATCTTCCGTAATTACTTTAGTTTTGGCGACATCTAATTAAATTAACAGTTCAATATGCTCGAAATATGGCCTAATGTATAAGTATCTGTTTTAGAAACTCTCTTGGAGGTACATGAGTATGACGGATACTGGGTAGAACAGTTTTAAATAAATATCTAAAGTTTTACTGCAGATATCCAAAAACCAAATTTTAGCTTAGAGGACGATTTACATTTACATTGATTTTACACTTGTTGTATACTGATTGTACACTTCTTCCCATAGAAATGAAAATTTTAAATCAAATAGTAGCCGTCACATGAATAATTCACTCAAAAATTATATCGTTTCATTATACAAAAAATTTGTTTTGAGTATTACGGATTATGATAATAAAATAAATAAATAAATATTTTAAGAGTGTAGTTGTTCGATCTTTCAATTGTTAATAAAATATATATTTAAATACTTTACTTACAGTTAATGTTTTTTAAATACAAATTAATATGGTGAGATTTCTTACCTGAAAAAAAGAGAAAAAAAAAATATTAAACTATGTTGCAAATATGATAATTACAATACAATTCTGGCGGTTATTAACAAATAAATTTCATAACATAGATTAGATAATATTAAGAAGGCTCTACGCACAGCGACCAATTTGGTCTTTTGCGCAGCCCATGGCTGTCCTAAAGATTAAGGCTTCTAATAATACCAATTAGTTACCCTATTTGCCATGAGATACTATATGTCCCGGGGTATACAGTATATCCAGTAGTATAGAGTATAGGGTTCTTTTGCCACTTAGTTTTGGACATTCACAGAGAATGAGTTCTGCTGTTTCGACCCCCTGTTCGCAGGTCATATATGTGTCTGTAACAGACTGACCTTTTATTCGTAGATGATATCTAAGATTACAGTATCCAATAAAGAATCCCGTCAAGGTCATTAAGTCCTTATCATCAATGTAAAGTAATCTTTCCGATTGAAGATTGTATGGAATTATAAATCTATTAGCTTGTCGTTGGCCGGGACTTTTATCCCAATATTCGCAATTTGTGATTCCACTCCTTAATTTGTTCCTTGATGTATGCTACTGGAACACCACATAATAGATCCGGACCGATGAAAGGACGACGACGGCCCCTCGATTGGCTAGGCAATCTGCCCTTTCATTATATTTCATACATATTAATAAAAAAATTCGACTTAAAAAATATGTTAGAATTTTTTTTTAATATATTATTCGCACTTATTTTACACGAAGACATCTAACAAATTTATATAAACAACTAAAATATTCGATTATCACAACAGAAATATGAATAAGAGAATAGAATTTTGGATGTAACCAAGGCATAATCAAGTAAAAGTACAGCATAATATATTGCCGTAATAAAATTGGTTCCGAACTGTTCAGTAAAGTAGATAGGAATTTACTAGAATCGATTAGCATTTTAGAAGACATATTATAAGAAATAATACTCGAAGCACTTTAAAAGTGTAATATACTTTTAAGGCTTCCATAAAATTAAATTTCATGAATTTTCTAAATTCTTCTTAAGAAAAATATATTTTCTAATGTTTCAAATCATTTCTTATTCTTTCGCTATTTACCGGATCCCATCATGCGAAAATTGCAAACCTTCGTATTTAAATTCGATACAATAGCAGATAGCAGTAGTTCAGCTTCGGGATGCTTTAAAAATAAATTCACATAAGAATGTTATAATGTAATTCAAAATAAATGAACAATTACATGTGTTTAGCTTAGCACAGACTCACACCAGTGATCTGTAGAAAGTGATTCGTAAGCTCCTTGTATAGAGATTCACTTGCCAAAAAACGAACATCAAGTATTAGTTACGCTCAAACAGAGTGGGCCTAAGTGTGATTCTCAACCAAAAAAGTTCTGCTTGTGAATCATGCATCAACGTGAATCATGAATCTCTGCAAGCATGTATTCATGTGAATTAGCTGAACAATGTAAATTGGAAACTATTATTTTTTAGAAAAACGCTCATCTTCAGTAGATTTAATGAGCTACTCGAGTTATCCCGATGACAAATTTTCACCTTTTTACAAAAAAAAAAGTACAGTACTAGTTTGTCATTCCGTTTGTAATACATCGAAGTGTGAATTTTGGACCCCATAAATATATATATTTTTGATGCTTATAGTTCAACCACGAAATCACGATGCCCGTTTGTCCTTGAGTTGAACTTACAATATAGTTTTTCATTATTTCAAGCAGGTTTGTATTGAAAAGGGAGTAAATCAGGCGTCATTGTGTCAAGAGAAACAAGTAAGAAAATTATAGACGGTCTAGACCGACTATACGATACATACCATGCGTTAAGAGACCCCATCTCTTCGGTCGAACTAATTGGATATAGCAAATAAGCAGAAACCAAATTTGAGTGGGATTTTTATTAATTTTTTCGGCTGGAGATATGAAAAAGTTCATATCGGATGCTATATCTATATGGGACTAGGCCCAAAAATGGACCGATCCTGACCATGTTTGGTAAAGTCTCTTGTATTTTGCAAAAATATATACAAACAAAATTTGAGAAGAATCAGTGAAATATTTTTGTTTTTTGATAGATTTAAGTGAAGATCGGGAAGCAGCTCTATATGGGGCCTATGACTAAGAGTTGTCCAATAAGGATCATTTTTGAACTACTTATTAATGGATGTAAACCCAATTTGACTAAGATTTGTATGATAATTTGTATCTTATAGCAATATATGTTAATTTCATAGGGGTCATTTGTATGGGGGCTAGGTCTGAACATATACCGATTCTCACCAATTTCAATAGCGTTCATCCCATGGCCGATAAAAGATTAAATACCAAATTAAATCAAAATATATTCATATTTGCGACCTGCAGTTTGATTACAAGCTTTACATGGACACACAGACGGACGGACGGACGGACGGACGGACGGACGGACGGACATCGTTAAATCGAATCAGAAAGTGATTCTGATTCGATCGTTATAATTAAAGATGGGTGTAGGTCAAATATTTTTGGTTGTTATAAACAGCAGCACAAAGTCATTATACCCAAACCACATAGTGGTATAAGGTATAAAAAAACTGTGAATATTGAAAAATGTACGTAACAGGACGTGTGCAAATACTCGTAGATATGTATCAGCAGTGCATGCATACACAGTTTTGTTCTCTTGTTATTTTTGTTTTTTTTTTCTTTTTGTACATAGGAACGAATAGTTTTTCGATGAGAGTAAGAGAATAACCAAGATGGTTATGGTTTATGTAGAAGTTCATGTCTTTGAAATCAATAGAGAGATGGTTACACTCTTACTCTCTATAAACACACAAAAATGTAATTGTATCAATTTAAATTTACAAATTGCTTTCAATTAAATAAAATACATAAATTTTTTGTTCTGTCTTATTTATTTTCAGCATCATTGTAAAAAATTTAGCCATAGCAAAATCTCTCACTCTTTGTCTCTTAGTATTGGGAACCCAAGAATGATAAGATTTAGGGATTTAGAATACAAATACTTTATGGGTTCGCAATTCATTGTTCAATGCGTTACAACAGAATACCAATAGTCACAATAAGGAATAATACTTTTCAATATTTTGAGAGCTAAAAATTATGTGGTTTTTCAAAATAAAAGTTTCTACCAAGAAAATGTGCTTTTTTTAAAGTACTTTCAAAGAATTTACTTTTTTTTTTAAATTTATTTTAAAAAAATCGTTGGAGAAAAGGTTACTTTCTAAGAAAATTTACTTTAAGAAAAATAAGTTATCATTATAAAAAGGTACTTTTTTAAAAAGGAGTACTTAAAAAAAATACTTTTGAAGAAAATGTTCTTTTAAAAAAGGGTAGATTTTTAAGAAAATGTACTTGTTAAGATGGTGTAGAAAAAAAATTTTTTTTTTAATTTTAATATGATTTTCTAAAATTCAATTGATATTTTCTAATTTATAATTGGAAATCTGAATTCCAATTTTTCAAATTGATATTTTCCTAAATTTGAATGAAAAATTTAAAAGGTGCAGTTTTGTATTTATGTGAATAGTAATTCTTTAGTAATTATAAACAATTTTTAAAAATTATATGTAGGTAATAATAAATAAATAATAATTTTATATAACTATGTAGAACTGTTTTGAAAGCAAATAACTCATTGATGAACTCGGTAACTCTATTTTGTCAACAAAACAAAAAGTTAATATGTTAAACTTATATTTGTAAAAGAATAATGGAAAAACGTATGAAATAAAAGACCAGCCCTGTGTATACTCCTAACATTGTTGTGGTTGATGTCCAATTGAAAATGTTGACATTCATAGAATTAACTATTTCAAAGAACAAAAATTGTGGCGCCGTCTACTGTGACATAGCAACACTGAGCAAAATTAAGTGACACTCTGTTAATACAAAAGAAATGTATTTTCCCTAAAACAAAATACATATTGTAGAATTTTATATAAATAAAATAATATAACGATTTATTTCTAACATGCGGTTATTATGAATATACATATGTATATGGAATATATGTATATTATTTTATTATTTAATTTATGTATGTATGTATATGTAAATATTACACACAAAAATAGAACATTAAAAGTTATTGTTCTTTTTCGTTAAATAAATTAATACATAATTTTTTTTTTTTTTGTAAATTTACATTGTTTTTTTTTTATTAACAACTAGGTAGTTTAGCAGTATTTGCTTTAGATGTTGGTGACCCAATCGATCTGAAACTTTGCAGGCAGGCTCGTGGCGATGACAAAAATTATCTAACAAATTTTTTTTTTTACTGATGCCAAAACAATGGAAACTATAAAATTTTACTTCCAGAGTTGATTAAAAAAATGTACAAAGGATTAATTTTTATTATATTATTACCACAACGACCACAAAAACAACAAGTCCGGCTATGACAACAATACACATTTATAATAACAATAAGAACAATAGAGAAACATATATTTTTAATTTTTTTCACTTCTTCATTCAATTCTCGGGACCTAATCAACTGATCTGGACGATTTCAACGGCAAACTCCTCAGGATGTTAGTGAATCATTTTTTATGCCAGCGAGCCCCTACCTGCGCGATTTCAACCGCCATCGTGATTTCCACAGACGGACAGATGGACATCGCTATATCAACTCCTCTTGTTATAGGGATCACAAATATATATATTTTATGGGGTCTAAAATTTTTTCTAATTATTACAAACGGAATGACAAACTTATATATACCCTCTGCATACTGAGGTGGAGGGTACAATTACGCCATCACGCAAACAAAATTATAATCTGACGTCACGCAAACTGTGTTCCTATTGGCTAATAATTTCCAGCTCCCAAACTGTTGTGTATATGTGTACGTTTATGGCGTATGCTTACACATATACATAACAGTGGGACAATTTATTATATGTTAGCAAACAACATATTTTTATAAATTTGTTAATTTATTTATTTTATATTCACTATATAAAAATGGTCTAACAATATTTGAATAAATATTTAAAGGTCATTGTTCTGTACTTTAGATTAAGGTAACTAAATGTTTTTATTCTACGTTGTTAATATATTAAATTCCCTCCTAGGCCTATTGACATTGTGATGAATTTTGGCATTTAGTAACTTTAGTTTTCCTCATTTGCTTCAATGTCCTTTGCTTCTAACAAATGTTTTTGCGAACATCCGCTTGTACGCAACAATTTCTCGCCCTTTAATTTTATATAATTGTGTCACACGGTTTCAGCGTTTCCAATAATGAATTTTATGGCTTACTTAGCCCACTTTCACTTATCTAGTTAACCCACTAGTAGGTCCAGTTCTCTAGACTTGTTTTTTTACTGTTGCTTTGCTTCCATTTGCCCACTGTGCACTTCATGTTTACGTTTTTACAGGGTTTCTAACTATCACATACAACATACATTTTATGTATTTGTTTATTTATTTATTTATTTTTTATTTTTTTTTATTTATTTATTGATTTATATATCTATTGTGCTTTCCTGTACAACAAGAAAAGTTATTCTTATAATTCCAGTACAGGATTAATTAATTATAAGGGTACGATGTTCTGATATGAATAAAATTAATTTCATTTATTAACTAGAGGACCCCTGCTGCTCCGCAGCATTTTATTATATTATATTAATTTTTATAATATAATACCAAAATTTGCGAAGAGAAGTTAACATACAGTAATGCCAAAATATGCCAAGAGAAGTTAACGTACAGTAAAAGCAAAGTTGATTTTCCACGCATAACTTTCCTCAAACCCAACGAATTTAAGCAGTTCATAGCTCAAAAGAAAAAGCTTGATCCACTAAGTGTTGTTAGACTTATGCCAACAGCCTATGTTAATTAGAACTCTAGCTATAGAGGTTTTTATTTTATTTATTTATTTATTTGGTTTCCTGCACAACAAGACTAAGAGTCTTATAATTAAAGTACAGGATCGGTATAATGTGATACAGTATTTAATGAAAATATAACATAGTTTATAATTTGTATAAAATAAGATAAAAAATATTATTTTACATACATATATTCAAAACAAGGCAAAGTTTAAACAATATTTAAATGGTATTGAAAAATTGGAAAACTTGTTTCCTAAAATGTCCTGCGTTGCTTAAATATTGTAATGTTGGCGGTAGCAAGTTTCAAAGACGTATGCAGTGTATATAGAACTGCCATTCAGAGACCAAACTTCTATGTCTTATTTGAATTATAGAATTATTTCTTCTTGAATTAGAAAAGGATATTCGATTAAAAAGATATGTAGGCTCACGTGTAAATATAATCTTATGCATCAGTATCAATGATCGTATCTTCTAGAGATCGCAAAAATTCGCACCGTAAAGTTTTCGTGCATACGGTGTTATGTGGGATGATCTTTTCAAATTGTAGACGTATCTCAATATAGAATAAAACGTAGTTGTTAATTTCCTAGAGCTAATAGAATCACAGCTAGCAAATAGTTCACATCAGTACAACAAAGTTGGAATTAGATAGGTTTTTGCAAGTAGAACTCGTACATGGACTGGTGTAAGATGTTGAGTTTTCCACAATGATCGAAGCATTGAATACGTTTTTCCCGAAGCGACCCACGAATATCTTCAGACACATCAATGAGTGCAGTTATGCAGCTATGTTTAGGACGAAAGCCTGATTGTCTGTCTGAGAGTAGGCCCATATTCTTGACATGTTTTGCAATTTGCTGATGCAATAACCTTTCAAGCACTTTAGACAAGTATGGTAGGATAGCAATGGGACGATATTCTTTATTTGATTTAGGAATAGGTAAAATTTTAGCATTTTTCCAACTTTGAGGAAATACACTTTTTGTGATAATAGTGTTAAAAATATGGGTAATTTGAGGTAGCAGTTGAGGGATAATTTCCTTTAAGAATCTGGGATGTATGTTATCAGAACCAACAGCATTAGATTTCACAGCTTGGCATGTGGAAAGTACTTCCAGTTGGTTTACGCATTGAAAACAAAAAGCATTTTCCGATAAAGTTGAACTAATATCAGTATTGCGGGTATAATATCCATCGTTTATGGGGATGTCAGGGATATTTGTAAAAGATTCGTTAACCGAATCAACATTTATGTCAGAATTGACAATTTCCTTACATTTGCCGAAACCAATTTCTCGTATGAGTTTCCACGTTTTTTTAGAGTGTGCAGCAGAAATAAATAGGCTAGAGTAGAATGCAGATTTAGCAGTTTTTATCATTTTATTTACTTGTTTTCTAGCTTTGGAATATTCGTCATATAAATTATCTGTTTTAAACAGTTTCCAACTTTTAAAAGCTTTGTCCCTTTCACAGATTTTATTCTTAATCTGTTGATTGAACCAGGGTTTATTTTTGTAATTGTATTTGGTTGTTTTTAAAGGTACAGATTTGTGGAACACATGTGCCAAATTTTGTTCTAAAAAACTGACCTGATTGTCAACCGAAGGCATGTACTAAATGGAGTCCCAATCGATTTTAGATAATTCGAATAACATCGCGTTTCGATCCATTTGTTTAAAATCATAATAAGTAACAACGTCATCCACCACTTGCATTTTAAAGTCAAACGTGCTTTGAAAAACAAGGTGCTGAGAGCTGATCATAGAGTAAGACTTTCTTTTTGCTACTGACAAAGAAAAGATCAAGTAATGAGTTACTTGTAGCTGTAAAATGAGTTGGAACTGTAATGTTAGTTGGAGAAAGGCCAATTGATTGCATTATGTCAAGTAAAATAGTCTCATTGATAACGTTTGAATTAAAATCCCCACATATTAAAATATATTCATAATTGAGAATAGTTTCAAGTATATTTTGAAAAACATCAAGGTCTATTCTTTTATTAGGTCTATAAACACATCCAACAAGTAATTGTTTTCCATGGGACGAAACTTCAACAAATATATGTTCAACCTTTTCATGAGGCTTAGATTTGCTATGAAATTTACACATAATGCCTTTTCTGACAAAAATAGCTACACCACCACAACGAGTATTCCTAGCACAGCGAAAAATTTTGAATCCGGTTAATCCAATCATTTTATCATCAACTTTTTCATTGAACCATGTCTCCGAAACACATATTATATCAACACCTGAGTTCTCAAAGATAAACCTAAATTCATCAATCTTATTATTAAGACTCTGCGCATTAATATGGCATATATTTAAACCTGATCTCTGTTTGCATAAAATACGAATAAGATTATAAGTTACGTCTTTGGAACTGAAAGATAAACTATCGCCGTTCAAAATCATTATGAAGGATTAAAAAAGCAACGCAAGGATAAAGAAGGAAGAAATTTACAAAAAGTGTTAGAAAATCTAAAAAATATATCAAATTTGTTACGTATATAAAAAATAGTAAAAATAATACTAATAGAAGAATTAATAAATGAAGACAGAAATACCAATTTACTATTAAAACCATTACGAAATCATCAGTTGTTGGCAGGAAAACATCCATCAGGAAATAAATTGTTTAGTCCTTCGATAGTCTCAACTCTAACTGGTTCGTCATTACCATTGAATCTAATATATACTAAGCCTCGAGTAGTGTATGCTGTTTTTATCAGCCCTTTCTTTTTAAATTCAATTGCAGATCGAAGTATTTTATGATTAGTGGTGGTCAAGTTTTCATTGACGTAGAAGGTGCGATCGCCACCAAAGCCGAAATGTGAAAGTTTCAGTTCAGTCTTGTACGCTTTACGGTAATTAGAGAGACATTTCAATATGAAGTTTTTGTCGTATGGGGAACAAAGTTTGACCATAATCACTGCATCAGGAGAAAAATTTTTATCTTTGTTATTGTGGATCTGGAGACGATATAGAGATTTAATGGCAGGTGTTGGAATATTTAAAACGTCACATATTGCCTGAAATACTTCAAACAAGTTTTCATCTTTTTTATACGGTATGCCATTAATACGAAGATCTGACGTGACGACAGAATTTTCCTGTTGCTGTATTTGTGTTTTTAAATTCTGTACCTCACTCTTAAGGCTAATAATTTCATCTGCGACAATTTCGAGTTTTGTTACACGTTGGTTTATATCTAAGATGTCACTCTTCAGTTCATCGAATCTTTTGTTAAATATTTTTTCTAAACGAACTTCACTTTCTATAAACATTTGAGTGAAGGAAAATATTGAAAAAATTTTGAAAAAAGTATAACTTGAGTAAGGTGGGAGTTGAGTTAATTACAATGCTTGATGACATATCTGTGTCTAAATACCTTTCATTTAAAAAAAAATGAGGGAAATCGGCCGGATAGAATGGCCAGACGGACTGACTTTAGTTTTCATAAATTCTTTTAATATATAAGATTATTAATGAAATAAAATAAAAGAAAATAACAAAATACAAGAACTTTAAAGATTTTACTTTGCGAAGAAATCAAAAATGAGTTTTTTAAAAATTCTTGTGTTGCTTGTTAGTTGATAAGTTTGTGGAAGTTCATTTCAAAGACGCACTCCGTACACAAAGAATTGTTGTTCTGAGACAAGTGTCCTATGAATAGGCATTATGAGCTATCTTCCTCTGGCAAATTGGAATTTTTCGAATAGATAGCTAGGTTTTTCTGTGTAAATAATTTTGTGCTTAAAAATTAGAACTCTAATTTTTAAAAGGTTGTCAAAAGCTATTATAACTTTCACACATTAAGCAGATTTGGTAACCCTTGCAAGGGAGCTATTACGACACATAACGGGAAAACATGAACATGGCGTAATCGTGTGCCAAAACACAGGTAGAGTGTACCAGAGATACGGCACAGCAGAATTTAGCACTCTTACTTTCTTGAAAAACTTCGTTAGCTAAAAAAAAAATAACTTTTAGTGTGTCTTCTAGTTGTCGAAGAATTCGAATGAAGATTCGGCCTTTTCTTAGTTCGCAATTTTTTTGACTACCATGAAATGAAGACAATAATTAACAAGTTATTCACATGACTCAACTCTTTCGGTAGCAAAGATTCAGATTAGAAAGTCAAAGACAAACATTTTCTACGACTATGATTTCTTACTTATTTTTGTTTTTTTGCCTTCGGAGATGAAAAAGTTCATATTGGATGCTTTATTGGTCGAAAAATAGACCGATCCTGACCATATTTGGTAAGGTCACTTATTTGTATCAAACATAATTACAAACTAAATTGAAGAAGTATCTATTCAATATTTTAGTTTTTTGATAGATTTAAGTGAAGACCGGGAATCAAATTAACTAATTGTTATATAGGGTATATTTTTGGATTACTGATAAATGGATGTAATATACATACAGAAACCAAATTTGACCAAGCTTTATATGATAATTTGCATATTATTGCAAGTTAAGTCGATCTCATAAGGATAATTTGTATGGGGACTAGGTCTGAACATGAAACGATTTTCACCAATTTCAATAGTGGCCGATAGAAGCTTATATACTAAATTTCGTCAAAATATGTTCATATATGCGACCTGATGTGTTGTTCACTGGAACCGTAGGTGAAAAATAAACAAGTAAGAAAATTATAGTCGGTCTAGACCGACTATACGATACCCTATACCATGCGTTTAGAGACCCTATCTCTCAGGCCCAACTAACTGGATATAGAAAATAAGCATAAACCAAATTTGAGTGGGCTTTTTATTAATTTTTTCGGCTGCAGATATGAAAAAGTTCATATCGGATGATATATCTATATGGGGACTAGGCCAAAAAATGGACCGATCCTGACCATGTTTGGTAGAGTCTCTTGTATTTTGCAAAAATATATACAAACAAAATTTGAGAAGAATCAGTGCATTATTTTTTTTTTTTTTTGATAGATTTATGTGAAGATCGGGAAGCAGCTCTATATGGGGCCTATGACTAAGAGGTGTCCAACAGGGATCGTTTTTGGACTACTGATTAATGGATGTAATATATACATACAAACCCAATTTGACTAAGATTTGTATGATAATTTGGATCTTATGGCAATATATGTTGATTTCATAGGGGTCATTTGTATGGGGGCTAGGTCAGAACATGGATCGATTCTCACCAATTTCAATAGCGTTCATCCCATGGCTGATAAAGGATTAAATACCAAATTTTGTCAAAATATATTCATATTTGCGACCTAAAGTTTGAGTACAAGCTTTACATGGACACACAGACGGACGGACGGACGGACGGACGGACGGACGGACGGACGGACGGACGGACGGACATCGTTAAATCGAATCAGATAGTGATTCTGATTCGATCGGTATAATTAAAGATGGGTGTAGGTCAAATATTTTTGGTTGTTACAATATTCAGCAATATTCACCTTTTTGCCTATAACAGCAACTCAATTTTCTACACAAAAAAAAAAAAAAAGTTCCTACAATTATTCTCATCTGATTTATGTAAAAACTTAACATAGCAATAATTAAAAATTTTTTTTTCAAGTTTCCAATTAGTTGTAAAGAAAATCAAATTATGTCCTTCCTTACTTTACCGTTCGGTAGTTTTCAATTACTACTAACATTTTGCCTTGAGTGTTTGACAACAAAATTGACTTGCTCACATAATTGAGTGAAACTGTGGATGTGCAACTCTGTAAATATGTGTTTCTGAACAAGTGTTAAAAAGGTTCGTTTCAAGTTACACAACGAAAACAAGAATTGATTGCTCCCTGGAGGTAAAGTTACACGTACAATGCAAAAAATAAAAAAATAAAAACAATGCTCAAACACACATACAAATGCAGGCAAATTGTTAAATGTCAAGTGTTTGCTTTTCTTCTATCTAACCAAAAAATAGGAGGGTGTTAATGCATCTCTCTATGTCATTTGTTTAGTTGGAAAAACAAAAGCTTCTTTAGCATTTCAAGCAATCATCAAATCACCACCCTTTCGTAAACAAACACATGGTGCTTTTCCTCTTTTTAGATTTTCGAAAAAGAAAAAATCATTAGAGTATTTTTACTTTATTTTTAGATTTTGTTAGACTTCAAACGTATAAATTTAATCTGCATCCTAAATGCTACTAAACTGCATTTTCATGGGTTGTTATAATTTATTGATAAAATATTACGGATTTATTTTGTTACTGAAGCTACGAGTACCAGGGGTGCTGACTGTGTTGCTCCTTTTTTATACTTTTTTTGTTGGAGGTTGCTGCCTGTTAAGCAGCTTAGTTCGGTTACAAAATATTGAAGATGTTCTAGATAATCTAAAAGTCCTTTGTAAGGACATCTTAAGCATGTGTATCTATGTGGCTTATGTGGTGGTTTGTTTACCCTTCACTCCATATATCTGTTATTTAGATAAGAATTTCAAATTAAGCTATTAACATTATAATGATGGGTCATAAAAAAATATGCATATTTCGTTGTTAGGAACTTTCTTTTCTAGCAAATCATTGGGGACTAGATAAGGAAATAAACTTCCACAAAAAAAAAAAACGTTATCAATATCTTAAAAAATTAAAAAAAAATCGTTAAAAGCGAGTGACCTGTATTATGCAAGTGCTAAGAAGCTTATGAAAAATTTGATATCTGATGAGTTTTTTTTTTAGAATTTTTATATTATATTTCGTAACTATTGCTTAAAAAATATCTACCGCTAGAGATAGTGCTGTATGAGATTAATATCTAAGCTTATTAAATTTTTTGTTAAATAGAATCTTCAATAAGAAATATAATATATTTTGTGAGATGTTTGCGCATATTTTATTCATAGCTAATGTACCTTTGAAGAGTAATCACTAGCATTTACCAATCCTAGGGAAAATAATGAATAAATGTTGCCTTGTAGAAAAAGTTCAGCTTTTAGTACTTTATTAATTAAGTAAGCCTTCTCCAAATGATAACAGATTTTACCCATATCGATTGAGTGGACTGATTAATATTTAGATTTTAAATATATAATATAAATATATATTTTAATTGAAAATTTTGTCAAGATATTATTAAAAAGGCATTATATTGTGGATGCATTTTTTCAACGATGTGTTACGTAGCTGCAAAGCAATAAAACAACAGTTTGAAAGGCTTCCTAATTGAGAATTTTTTATTTTCGTACCATTAGCAAACAGGGCCTTTTCTATACTTTTTTTTTAGTATTAATAGAATTAACTATCAGCAATATGTACATAAAAATTATTCTTTTGACGACTTATAATACTCGTAATAAGCTTTAATATTATTTACAACATTATCACTATTATAGTTTGAATTTCCCAAAATTTTAGAGGTAGGAAAGAGTTCAGCGAAAATAACTCGCGTTTTAATAATTTATGTATAAGTAAGATAAGAGATTACTATAAACAAATGGAACACAACTTGAACACACTTTCGGATAGCAAACGAATAGTGGGCTCTAGCAAGAGAAATAAGGCAGAAATAAAATTATGTTGGATGTCTTTTTTTCATCTTTATTTAAGTTAATACTACGACTAGTCTATGAACACTAACTAATAGTTTAATTATAATTACAGTATTTAATAAGGGTTACAGATATATGAGTTTATTAATAAACACAATCCGGGTTGAATTAACCTATCTGGTCATGGGGTTTTTAGCGATTAAGCCTTTTTGCTAGACCCTCAGCATTAAGTAACTCGGGGATTTCATTATTGGGATGACTCAGTAGCCTTAGTCCATAAGCCTCAGCATTACGCCTTATTTCTTCATTTATGGTGCTTATTTTTAAGTCACGATGAATATCAGCATTTCTAACGTACCAAGGGGCATTAGCAATATTCCTTAAAACTTTATTTTGGAATTTTTGTTTTTGTTGTATGAAGGAATTTTTTGCACATCCCCAGACTTGGATTCCATAGGTCCAAAATTGTTTAAGCAGCTGCTTGTACAGCATAATTTTGTTGTGTATAGAGAGTTTGGAGTTTCTACCTATAAGCCAAGTCATTTTTCTGTATTTCATCTCCAGTTCGTCTATTTTCTTTTATTTTATTTTATTTATTTATTTTATTTATTTATTTATTTTCCATTTCCTGTACAACAAGATTTAATGTTATATTTAAAGTACAGGAATTCAATATCCAAGAACTTCATTAAGGCAAACATATAGTAGAACAATTAAAAAAAAAAAAAAAAAAAAAAAAAAAAAAAAAAAAAAACATATATAGTAAATTACATTTAAGCTTGTTCAAAAAATTTAAAAAAATTTGCGTTGCTATTAAGTTGTTGGGTATGTGGAAGAATATTCCAAAGACGTGAACCATACAAGTAAAAGTGCCATTCAGATGCAAGGCAACGGTGAAATGGAATAATAATGTTTTTTCCTCTTTGCGATCTGGCAAACCGAATTTTTTCGAAAAGGTATAGTGGGGTTTGTGTATAGATAACTTTGTGTAGATAACGAAGTACACTAATCTTAAGAAGGCTATCGAACGAGACGCCATAAAGATTTGTTGATATGTGGGAGACTTGAGAGTGCTTTCTTAATCCATACACATATCTAATAATATGGTTAAATATAACGTTAAGTCTTCTTTTGCTGGCAGAATCGCAGCTTGCAAAAAGCTCACATCCATAAATTAAACTTGGAATTAGATATGCCTTAGCGAGTAGAATTCTTATTCGTAAAGGGGTGAAATATTGTGATGACCAAAGCGTCCTTAACTTATTGAAAGTTTGTCCGACTAGTAGGTTTACATGATTTGTCCATGTTAAATTGCTGTTAAAAATCAACCCAAGGTTCTTGGCAGAATTTACAATTGAAATTTTTTCCCCATTTATTAAAATATCATCACTTATGGTAGGATCGATTGTTCTTTTATGAATTATCAAGCACTTTGACTTATTTGGATTAAGACAAAGTCCATTTGCTGTTGCCCAGAGAAAAATCCTTTGTAAATCATCGTTTAGCCTAGCTATATTAGCGGCAACAGATTGCATTGGACTACTTAGATATAATTGAACATAATCTGCATACATGTAAACTTTGCAATGTGAAATCTGTTTTGGTAGATCATTTGCATAAATTGAAAAAAGTAAGGGTCCTAGGATTGACCCTTGAGGCACTCCTCTGACGAGTCTTAAAGGATTAGACCATGTGTTATTCACATTAATAGATTGCCAACGATTTGTTAGGTAAGAAGAAAGAGGCATCAGAAAACTTAAAAAAGTGCATAAGTTTCATGCAAAGTGTTCTATGGTCAACCGTATCAAAGGCCTTCGAATGGTCAAGAAGCACCAAAAAATTTAAATTACCGTTATCTAGTTCACTGCGTATGTTTTCGGAGACATCCAACAAAGCAGATACGCAACCATGATTTGAACGAAATCCTGACTGTGCATCAGTTAACAAATTGTTTTCTTTGATATATAAGCTCATTTGCAGGTGCAAAAGTTTTTCTTTTGATAGATAACATAAAATAGCTATGGGCCTGAACTCCGTATATGCTTTCGGTAGTGGAACTATTCTTGCATGTTTCCATTTAGATGGAAAAGTACTGGACATAATGATAGTGTTAAATAAGTACGTCAGATAAGGTAAGATTAATGGCAGTAATATTTTTATAAACTTAGGATGCATATTATCACAGCCCACAGCGTTAGATTTCATAGACGAAAAACTTGAAAAGGCATCAGATTGGCTAACGCAAGAGAATTCAATTGTTGAATTGTTGAATTGAATTCATTATTTGAGGCATAACTTGTATTCAAGCATGAAAAGTTGTAAAAGCTTTTATTGATTGGTATCACAGGTATACCAATAAATGAGTTATTTAGTGCATCAGCATCGTCTTGGGAGTTATTTGTCTTGTCTACACTAACAATTCCAATTTCACGAATTTGTTTCCAAGTCTTTCTACAGTCAACTGCGGCACTAAAACGACTCGAAAAATATTCAGTTTTTGCACTTCTTATGTTGGCATTACAATCCTTCTAGCGGCTATATATTCTGATTTCAATTCAGGTGTTCTAAAGCGCATCCACCTTGAATAAGCCAAGTCCCTGCTGTGGATAAGTTGTTTTAAGGCATTTGACGTATTCCTTCCAGTGAAGTTTTTCATCTGACGTCATACCAAGATATTTGGCAGAGTTTACAAATGGAACTTGTACGTTGTCAATAACAAGTGGTATGTAATTTGTTTGTTTGTTTGCTTGTGAAGTTAATGTGTGACGATTTCGAGCTATTCAACTTAATGCCCCATCTTTCTGTCCACAGTTGAACCTCATCAAAAGCTGTCTGTAGTTGTTCGGTTCAGCAAAAGTACCGACCACAAAATTACTATTTACTGGCATTTGTTCAATTGTCGAGTGTGTTTCACGAACTCCAAATTGGTGACGAGGTATCAGTCCTTTATTAATAATTAAAGACTTTTAATCTTTTACTAATTAATTTCTCGAACAGTTTACCTATTATTGGCAGTAACAAAATTGGTCTATAGGAGCTAACTTCATCTGGATTTTTTCCTGGTTTCAATATCATAATGATTTCAGCTACCTTCCATATACTTGAAAAATACCTCATATATATAGCTGTATTAAAAATTGTTGATAATATGGAAACTGCTTTATCTGGTAAGTTTTAAGTCATATCCAGTGACTTCTTAGACTTAAGTACTTTGATTTCTTTTTTTAATTCAGTGACAGTTACTGTTGGAATATTTGCGCAGTCGTTATTTGTTGCCACACCTATCGCTTGCTTATTTGAGAGATCGTTAGTAAAAACGGTGCTTAAGTATTCTGCAAGTAAGTTAACCTTCTGAATATTCGTTCTCGCCCATGTTCCATCGTTTTGCCTCATGGCTGATTTTATCTTAGTTGGTTGTTTAAGTTGCTTTGTAGCCTTCCATAGTGAGTAGTCGGTTTTATTGTCATACGTTGGGTTTAACATCTTAAATTTTTGTATTTGCCTTTTTAGATTTTGAGTAGCATTGTTTAGCACAGTTTTATAATTTTTTTTCGTAGCTTTCGCTTGACCAATATTAGTTCACGAATTTTGGAGGTTATGATGTTTGATTTTGATAAACTTTAATTTCGGGAGAGCAACTCCACGCCACTTGTTGAATTTCAGATGCAACATATTGAACTTCTCTTTCTAGGTCTTCCACAGTAAGTATCTGTGATGAGGTGTTTATTTTTATACCCTATACCACTATGTGGTTTGGGTATAATGACTTTGTGCTGCTGTTTGTAACAACCAAAAATATTTGACCTACACCCATCTTTAATTATACCGATCGAATCATAATCACTATCTGATTCGATTTAATTATGTCCGTCCGTCCGTCCGTCCGTCCGTCCGTCTGTGTGTCCATGTAAAGCTTGTAATCAAACTGCAGGTCGCAAATATGAATATATTTTGATAAAATTTGGTATTTGATCTTTTACCGGCCATGGGATGAAACTGGTGAGAAACTGGTGAGAATCGGTCGATGTTCAGACATAGCCCCCATACAAATGACCCCTATGAAATTAACATATATTGCCATAAGATCCAAATTATCATACAAATCTTAGTCAAATTGGGTTTGTACGTATATATTACATCCACTATCAGTAGTCCAAAAATGATCCCTATTGGACAACTCTTAGTCATAGGCGCCATAGAGAGCTACTTCCCGATCTTCACTCAAATCTATCAAAAAACAAGTAAGAAAATTATAGTCGGTCTAGACCGACTTTACGATACCCTATACCATGCGTTTAGAAACCCTATCTCTTAGGCCCAACTAACTGGACATAGAAAATAAGCAAAAACCAAATTTGAGTGGGATTTTTATTAATTTTTTTGGCTGCAGATATGAAAAAGTTCATATCGGATGCTATATCTGTATGGGGACTAGGTCCAAAAATGGACCAAGCCTGATCATGTTTGGTAAAGTCTCTTGTATTTTGCAAAAATATATACAAACAAAATTTGAGAAGAGTCAGTGCAATATTTTTGTTTTTAATATATTTAAGTGAAGATCGGGAAGCAGTCTATATGGGGCCAAAGGGATCATTTTTGGACTACTCATTAATGGATGTAATGAACGAATACAAACCCAATTTGAGTAAGATCTATATGACAATTTGGATCGTATGGCAATTTATATCGATTTCATAGGGGTAATTTGTATGGGGGCTAGGTCTTAACATGGACCGATTCTCACCAATTTCTATAGCGTTCATCCCATGGCCGATAAAAGCTTATATACCAAATTTCATCAAAATATATTTTTATTTGCGACCTGCAGTTTGATTACAAGGTTTACATGGACACACAGACGGACGGACGGACGGACGGACGGACATTGTTAAATCAACTCAAAAAGTGATTCTGATTCGATCGGTATAATTAAAGATGGGTCTAGGTCAAATATTTTTGGTTGTTATAAACAGCAGCACAAAGTCATTATACCCAAACCACATAGTGGTATAGGGTATAACAAAAATATTGCACTGATTCTTCTCAAATTTTGTTTGTATATATTGTTTCAAAATACAGGAGACTTTACCAAACACGGCCAGGATCGGTCCATTTTTGGGCCTAGTCCCCATATAGATATAGCATCCGATATGAACTTTTTCATATCTGCAGCCGAAAAAATTAAAAAAAAACCCATTCAAATTTGGTTTATGTTTATTTTCTATATCCAGTTAGTTGTGCCTGAGAGATAGGGTCTCTAAACGCATGGTATAGGGTATCGTATAGTCGGTCTAGACCGACTATAATTTTCTTACTTGTTTCATTTATTAATGATTTTTTTAAAATCCAATCAGTATGCTTGTTTGATAATCTATGGTTCGGAGTTTTTCTATGGACATCGCAGTAATACGTCAGATATAGCGGTGAATGATCAGAACTTTAATCATACCTTGCTTCTTGTTATAAAAAAATCAATAAAATCTGGAAGTTAATTTATATCCGTTGGCCAATAAGTAGGAGAGCCTGTCGATATGCATTCACTTTCTGTATATTGTATGGCTTCATACAGTCTTCTGCCTTTTGTCGTATATAAACGTGATCTCAAAATAGATGCGTCGCATTTAAGTCACCTCCCATTATGAATTTATATTTATGTTTGTTAATTAGCTCCATATACTGTTCGGTTGTAATTATATGTCTGGGAGGACTGTAAACCGAGGTAAATGTTGTGTATGATTTGTTTGTTGCTATTGTTGTTGTTGTAGCTTGAAATTCATCTGAACATATGTGCTCTTCTTCATAATGATCTATGTTTGATCTCACTAAGATTGCACTTCCCCCTCTTGCTTTATTGCTAGGGTAAATTGTATGATATATGTATACTGTAGTTATCAAATTTTACATAACTTTCATTTGTAAAGTGCGTTTCGCATATAAGGCAAATATCAATATTTTGTTTAATAAGTGTGGCCGAAAGTTTAGCTTTATTATTTAAGAAGTCCATTAGCATTCCACTCCATAATTCTAATTGATGGTTTCATTTAGAGTTTGTTTTTTCGCTCAAGGGTTTTAAGGCGATCTTCAATTATTTTATTCTAGGTGTTCCAGTTTAAGTAGAATTTTTTCTAGACTATTTTGGTTATCAGTATGATGTGAAGTAAATTTGGAAAGATTTAAGGATGCACTGCTGAATCCTGTAGTCAATGCGGTAGAGATAACGCATTTGGAAAATTTAGTAACGGATGAATTCCTTGGTGCACTTCTTCACTTCAAGAAATAAAGCTCGAGTTCCATATGAATTTTTCATGTACGCTAGTAATGGATATTTGGAATATTTGGTGAATGCCTATACTCAAATACTAGAAGGTCATGATAGTTGTGAAGCTTTAAAGAAACATTACAAAAAAGGTGATAAAGGCCAACCCGGGAACTATGGAGGGATATCTTTTATGAATAGTGATGGAAAAATAATGATGGGATATGAGTGAATATCTGAATGTCCAAATCGACGGACGGACGGACGGACATTGTTAAATCGAATTAGTTAGTGATTCTGATTCGATCAGTATAACAAAAGATGGGTCTAGGTCAATTATTTTTGGTAGTTACAAACAGCAGCACAAAGTCATTATACCCAAACCACATAGTGGTATAGGGTATAAAAAACAAATACTATTATAATTGTAAAACTATATCAATACACATATTTCTTTTATCGATTTTCTTCTTAATAATTTTAATTAAGAATAAAAACTGTAAAATGAATTGCTAAATCCTTAAATAAAGGGAATGTTAAATATGTTCAAAAATGTAACCTAATCTTTTCTGTATCGATTTTGTTATATGGACGATTATTAAAAAATCTGAGTGGCATAATCGTCGCGGGCGTATTGACTGTGGAGTCAATTGGGCAGGAATAATCCACTCCTGGTTAAAACATCTGACCATAATGGTATACATATTTCTTGATAATTAATTTTGAAGATTTTTTATAGCTCCTAGGCAATTTATCAAAATGGGATGAATAATTTTTTTTGCTACGCGATCTCTGACAGACATTCCAAAAATCCACGCCTTAGCCGACAGTGCTGGCCGATGAAACATCCAACATGCCGCCTGAGATGTCTGTCTGAGTGATGGATTAAATTCCTATAGGCCGCGCGAGTTACGAATATACTTTCTACTATACCTTATATTGTATCATTTCACTATTTTCTATTTATCTCAAGTTACATTCTTTTAATATTCTCCTGTTAATTTTCATTTCTCTAAATACAATAACAAAACTAGTTTTAGGCGTTTATGTCAGTAACCAAATTATTATCATTTATGTTATTTTAGTTTTAGTAAAAGTTTGACCTTTGAATAATAAAGAGCTTATAATTTACCTTCAAAATAAGTGTTAGTGTTTTAATTAAGAAATAACATAAGAATTTACTTAAGTCGCGTAACAGAGTTCGACTTAAATTGCCATAATATCCAAATTATCATATAGAACTCGGTCAAATTGGGTTTGTCTATGTTTATTTCATCCATTATCAGTAGTCCAAAAATAAACCCAATATCCCAATATCAAAAAACAAAAATATTGCACAGATTTTTCTGAAATTTGGTTTCTATATGTTTTTGCAAAAAATAAGCTACTTTATGAAATATGTGTTAGGATCGGTCCATTTTTCGACCTAGTCCCCATATAACTATAGCATCCGATATGAATGAACTCTTTCGTATCCTAAGGCAAAAAAAATTAAAATCAATGATGCTCAAATTTGTATTAAGCTCATTCTCTATATTTAATTAGTTGGACCTACGACCTCTAAACTCATGGTTAGGGTATCGTGTAGTCGGTCAAAATTGACCATAATTTTCTTACTTGTTGAACATTCCTTAAGAAAATTAAATCTATATTGCATAAACCATTTTTCCATAGTGTTCTAAACCATTCTACATCTATAATATTAATAGGCAAGGCAATTACTTGTGACCGATGTAAGTTTTATAGTTTTACCCCGATTTTGACAAAAAAAAATATCATTTAAAAGGTATTTCTTTTTAGATGTTACTCAGATTTACAGATTTTCATCGCTTGGAATAGTTTTTTGGAGTTATGATCGTTTAAAGTTGCTACTAACACGTACATAAACTTATAAAATGCTATGTGTGTGTTAAATAAATTTGTTAATGTGTTTGTGTTAATGTGTTGAGTTTGTTTTCTTGACTTGAAATGAATTGAATTGTGAAGCATACCTTTAGGGTCCTTATTCAATGAAAAAATAAAATTTCCTAGAACTTGTACTCGAATTTCGAGTGCTGGAATCTGCTAGTATTCTTTATTGTTCTAATTAAGTTATTGAAATAAGTTTTTTATTGTAATCATTACAATATTACAGATATATATTATACAACAATTTATAGATTGTATAATAGTTATGAAATTCGAACGTTAAGGGGCTTAAAATTGACCAATTTGCGAAAACTCTTTTGTATATTTTTAACAAATCAATATAGGAATATAAAATTTACTATGTAGCTTATACCCTAGAAATAAAAAATTTCCAATAATTTTGGTTGTTAATTTGACTGTTTCAATGCTAAAAACTTTTGTGTATTCTAAACTAATGATTCTACAAATATGTAATATGCCTTGTAGATTCCACTAAACGTACAAACATTTTTATTGAAGAATGTTTTAAGTAATTCGATCATATAGAGGCACAAATGTCCAAAAAAGTAGCATTGCTTTTAAAAGTATGTATGTATGTTCTTTTAAAAGAATGTACCCTTTCTTAAAAAAAGTACCTTTATTAAAAAAGTACCTTTCCTTAAAAAGGTAATACGTCTTAAAAAAGTACCGTTTCTACAAAAGCACCACTTCACTTAAAAGTACATTTTCTTATAAAATATCTGTTTACGGGAGCGTTAGCGAGTAGAGTAGATTGTCATATGCAGAGTGCGCTATATTAATATATTCTTTTTTATGACATTTTTCTGGCAATTTATGGTAATATATAATTTTAAAACCACGCCATTTCACCGGTTTTTTTTTTTTGGTAATCATAGCTTGACTTTTGTATTAACTAGAATTAGAATTTTCTCATATATTGTAATTCACCGCCATCTTAAAAAGAAAAAATAACAGGAGAGTAACTTTAGAATTATTTTGTTTCTTTTTAATAGAAAAATTCTTAAACTTCAGTGCCTTATTCGTGCTAAATTTGGTAGCCGAATAGCATAAGTTTTGTTCCACGATTCTTGGATGCAACCCCACTTTATCAAGGAATATTTAGTACTTTTTTTACCTTTTCTTAAAAAATACCTTTTCTTAAAAAGTAGTTTGTCTGAAAAAAATACATCTACCTAAAAAAGTAAATTTTCTGAAAAAAGTATCATATCTTAAAAAGTACTATTTTTCAAAAAAGTACCATATCTCAAAAAGTGCTTTTTTCTTTAAAAAAAAGGGTACTTTTTCTTTAAAACGTTCCTTTTCTTAAAAAGTACCTTATTTTTAAAAGGTGCAATTTTTAAAATATTACATTTTCTTAAAGCTGTACTTTTTCTTAAAAAAGTACCTTTTTGAAAGAAGTACCTTTTCTTAAAAAATGTATTTTCTTTAAAAGGTTTCTTGCAAAAAACTACCTTTTCATAATAAAGTAACTTTTTTCAAAAAGTACAGTTTTTAAATATAGTACGTTTTTTAAAAAATGTACCTATTCTTAAAAAGTGCCTATTTCTAAAAATATATATTTTTAGAATAAGTACGTTTTCTCAAGTAAGTGCCTTCTTTTAAGAAAGTACCTTTTCTTTAGAAAGTACCTTTTCTTAAGAAAGTACCACCTTTTCTTAAGAAAGTGTCTTTTCTTCAAAAAGTAGGTTTTCTATAAAAAAAAAACAATAAAAAATTAATTCTTACCTATGAAAATATCACAAGAATAGTACTATTTCTTTACAAAAATCTTTTTAAACTTTTAACTATAAAAATAGACTTTCTTAAAAAGCATTCTCAGAATAAAGTATAAAGTATTTTTGCCAGTTTCCAAAACATTTTTTGGAAAATACCAAAATTCACAAATGTCTTTGAAAAATATTCTGAATAAGTTCAATACTCACCTCAATATATCCTTGTACGCTGTCACATTGCTGCAATACCAATAAGGCCGGGTTGAATTTTAATGTTGAAAATTCATCCGGGGAGCAGGGACTTAAAAATCCACTATCCGCATCACTGTGAGTAGACAAAGGTCGTGGTTTTCTAATTTTATATTGTACATTACGACTGGGCACCGGTCCCGGATTAAATAAAACATAATTCAATTCGATATTCTCGTGAAGGGGTCGTGCGTCCGTCAACACATTGTCGGCACTTAATAACATACGTTGTAAATGAAACATATGTTCGGATGTGACCAACTCAGATATTGGGCGTTCTTGTTGTTTGTGTGATGAACTTGCCTTATCTTTCTTGGAAGAGGAGTCGGAAGATTTTTGTGATCGAAATGGGGAAAGATTTAGGAAGGTTAATTTTTTTTTGGTTCTTTGCAAAGTGGTTTGCGAAGAACTAGTCGAAGTGGAGGAGTTATTGGAATTGGTTGAGGTCGACGATTCAACTAAGGCCGTTGAAGTTGTTGTTGTTGTAGACTGTGTGATGGTATCCTTGCTTTCTTGACTATTGGACATTGAAGAGGCATTTTCGAAATCATTCAAAAGTTTTTCCAAAGACTCAGAAGTTTTAAATTGTTCCGGATTGTTGGCATAGGTATGCTGATTTGCTATAAGATTTGCTTGTACTAATTGTTCATTTGTAAACGGATTCGGTATTCCAATATCCTGAGCAGGCTCCTTTTCGAATTCGTCTGGATCTATAACGAAGTAGTTGTGATGCTCAAAGTTGTGGCCTCTTAAATTTGCGTCCTTGTTAGCATCTTGATCATTTTCCACATCGTATATGACCTCGGGTACTAGTTCTTCTTCACTGAAATCTAGATTTTGTCTTGAACTAAATAGAGGATCTCTCAAACCCTGTTGCTGTTGTGGTAAAGGAATTTCTATGTTTAGTGAATCATGAGTTCTTCGACGCAAGGCCTTTTCATTAACAAAGTCCAAGGGATCGAAGAGACAGTAGTTATCCATGTGAGAAGTATGGGCTTTTCTTTGTCGTACTGGCAGGTTTTTGAGTTTTTCCGTATAGTCTGCATCATTGTTATTCGATGCATTCGAGCCTGGAGGACTGGCTTCAGGAGCTGGTGGCGGTGGTGATATTTCATTGGATGATGTTGTTTGTTCCTCGCTGTTTGTTTGTTGTGTATTGGCGGTTTTATGCGAAGTCCTATGCAGGGAAGCAAAAATTCCTTTAGAATTAATTCTGGCTATGCAATTTTTTAGTTCTGTTACTCTGCCTTTGTAGGGACTTTGAGGGGCTGTCAATGTTCCCGAATCAGAAACTTCAAACCCCCTAATATTAGAAGTGGAATTTGAGGTGGCCGTTTCCTGTAGTTTGTTTACTTTACTCAGCTCCTTCCTTTCCTTCTTACTTAGCACCACCTTACCTCTAAAAGGTGTCGAAGGACAGGATTGCGAGGCTTCTATGTTTCTCAGATTACGAGAGGGTAGCTGTGACAGAGGTGGAGGTGTGGGTGGCTGTGGATCTCTATACGGTGGTGGTTTGGCTGGTAATGTAGACGATTGGTTGGCTAAAGTCGTAGTCTCATAACTAACGGGGAAGTCTCTAAATAATTCTGTAAACTGCGGCACCTCCCGATTGGGTATGCCTCTGGCAAAAAAGTCAAATTCCATATAGTTTTCATCTTGATAAAAGGATATGCCTTCGTCATTAATATTACCCTCATTGCAGTCATATTTGGATCTTTTAGTGTTAGACTTTCTAATTGTACCTCCTTGTGCCTGAGATGCTAAATTGGAGTTTGTAGTCAAGTTGGTGGTTTGTGTTTGTTGTGTGTGAGTGGGTGAATTAGAGGTAGAATTAGCATTACGATCTGCTGTCTTTGATAAACGTGATTTTTGTGGCTTCTCTTTGTTGCTATTAACACGAGCTGATGATTTTTGCATATTCGTTATATTTTGTTTTGTTGCAAATGAAGATAAATTACATGAAATATCTACACTAGTGAGTGATTTTTGACTGCTACTTATCTTTACGCTGGCAATAGTTTGACACCTTTCCAATGTTGTTTGACCAGTGATGCTACAATGGCATTTAGATGAAACATTATTGTTTACATAACTATTGTTAAGAGTAGCAGAAGAAGAACACTCGAGGTTGGCTGCCGAATGTGGTCTTCTTTTGACGGTACCTGTGATACAACTAGGCGCATCCCAGTCGTATATGGATGTTTTCACTGATGAGTTACCCAGCTCTTGTTGTGAATGTTGTGGTTGAGAATGTGTTGAAAGTGGTTGTTTTTGTTTGCTGGCCTTTGTTTCGAAATTATTATTGTCTGTAGATGATTTTAGCTCATTGTTTTGTTTATTGTCAGCATCATCGTTAGGGGGACGTTCAGCGTCACACATGTTTTTTGTTGAGCCAACATTTTAAAATTAAATTCTATTTTTTTTTTTTTTTTGTTTATAAAGGGTATCGTGTTTTTATAGTTATGACTTTTTGAAAGGATTGTAGGAATTTATAATATGATTGTTTAATTAAATTTTTGTCTAGAGAAAGTTTAGCCAAAGATAACTCTTGGTAGGCACTTTACATCCAGTTAAAAATTTCGTATTTTTAAATAAAGGCGTATACATTTACATCGAAATCCCTTTTATATTAATTTGAAATATTTTGCATAAAAACAAAAATAATATTTTGCAATTCATTTTTGAAATTACGCAAATTATGGCTCAATGTTTTTAGCATAGGATAAAAATTATTTTCTTAACACTTAAGGATCGAAAAAATCTTAACACACGTTTTTCTCTAACTTTTTCGCAAGCATTATTTAAATTTAATTTTATTTATCAAGTTATCGTTGAAAAGTATGACATTTGTATATGCTTAATGAAAACCCTGTTCATTTGTTTGATTAAAATGAGTGACAGAATAAAAGCACATGCTAAAATTATTAAATAATATCAACAAAATCTAAATCATATAAAAAGTTGGTGTAATCAAAATTCTGCTGTCAAACTGTTTCCAATATTAGTAGAAACTATCAGGAGAATTTTACAATTGATATGAAACATGGTGCAGAAAGAAAAAAGGTCCACATATTGTTTTTAAGGCGAAGAATATAGCAAGCACATTGAAAATAACTCCCAACACACACGGTAGAAACTCAGCCCGAACTTAAAGCCAATACAGGTTCCATAACCAACAAGGTCCAAAAAGATCCAGACAGGAACTTTGCAAAAAAGTTAGGTGCCAAAAATAGAGCACGGAAATTTAAATCGCGTTATACTACAAGAATACTCCGGCTTCATAATGGACGACGAAACATGTTACTTCGCATGTTCCGTATAAAATTTGCTTATATCCTGCTAATATCCGCGAAAATGTCAAAATGTCAATGTGCAGTTGCGGCAAAAGAAGCAAGTCATTTGTTATAACGGCCTCTATAAATATCGAAATTTACAGTAGAGAGTGCTTGCAAAGAAGACTTCTTGCTTTTATAAGCCAACACAATCTACATATTTTTGGAACGAATTGGCATGCAAACACTTCGGTAACAAAGCTAGAAAGGCTACAAAGATCCAAGAACAATAAGGTTGGTGTCGTGGCAAGAGAGGAAAATCCTCCAACCTGTTCGGAACTTCGGCTAGTGGAGAGCTATTGGAATCTTGTGAGAAATGAGTTGAAGAGCACAAGAAAAGTGTGCCAAAATGTGGAAAATTTAATTACAATTAATTACAAAAACAAGTAAAAGTTTCGGCTGTGTCGAATCTTAGATACCATCCACCTGCTAAGAAAGGGTAATTACTAATAAAAGGTACTTTTTTAGAGAAAGTTGATTTTTTAAAAAAGGTACTTTATTAGGAAAAAGTAGTTTTTAAAATAAAGCTACTTTGTTTTATAAAGAGCAACTTTTTTGAGAAAATTTATTTTTTTAAAGGGGTATTTTTTAAGAAAAGCACTTTTTTAAAAAACGTACTTATTAGAAAGGGCGTACTGTTTCAAAAAAAGTTACCAAAAAGTTTTTTTTTTTTAAACAATGGTACTTTAAAACAAAAATATTTTTTTTTAATAAAGGGTATATTATAAAATTGTACTTTTTAAAACGATAGTATTAAAAAAAGTTTCTTTTAGAAAAGGTACATTAAAAAGGGGTACTTCTTTCAAAACAAGGGTACTTTTTTAAAAAAGGATATTTAAAATAAGAGGAAAAGGGTACTGTTTAGGAAAAGGGTACTGTTTAAAATTAGTATACTTAAGGTGCGTTCAGACTACGCAAATATTTGACCAAATAAACGTAACCCCTAAATAATGTATAATTTTCCTTGTATAATTTTCATTAAGTTATACAATATATGATATAGAATATAGTTAAATATATTAAATATTACTAATGTAATAACACATAACTTAATTTTGTCTTTTATATATCATGTAAGATTGAATAAAACTTTCATAAAATTAGGGGTTACGTTTATTTGGTCAAATATTTGCGTAGTCTGAACGCACCTTTAAAAAAGGAAGTTTTTGAAAAAAAAAGAGAACTTTTAAAAAAAATGGTACTTTTTTTAACGAGAGAATATTTTTTTAAATACGTTTTTTAAAGGTACTTTTTTAAATAAAAGATATTTTTTTCAAATATATTATTTTTACAAAAAACGGTTATGTTTTAAAAGGATAGTTTTTGAAAAAAAATACTTTTTTAAAAAAGGGTACTTTTTAAAAAGGGTACTTTCTTAAAAGGTTACTTTTTAAAAAGAGTACTTTTTAAAAAGGGTGCTTCTAAAAAATGGCACTTTTAAAAAAGTACACTTCAAAAAATTTACTTTTAAGAAAAACTTTTTGAAGAAGGTACTTTTTTTAAAAAAAGGTTATTTTTTAAAAGTGGGTATTTTTGAAAAATATAGTTTTTTTTGAAATGTTCGTTTTTAAATACAATGTACTTTCAAAAAGTGGGACGTTTCTATAAAAAAAAAATTCAAAATATTTGCACTTTTCTAAATAAGGTACTTTTTTATAAAAGGGAAATTTTTAAAAAAGGGGACCTTTTAAAGAAGGTATTTTTTAAAACAAGGTTCTTTTTAAAAAGGGTGCTATAACAATAGGGCATTTAAAAAAAAATTCCTTTTTTAAAAACTAGGTATTTTTTTAACAAATATAGTTTTTAGGAATTGTTCTTTGTTAAATAAAGAATACTTTTTTAAAAAAAGGGTACTTAAAAAGGGGACATTTTTTAAAAACGGTACTTTTTTTAAAAAAAAGGCTATTTTTTTAAAAGAGGGTATTTTTGAAAACTATAGTTTTTTTTTGAACTGTTCTTTTTTAAATACAATGTACTTGTAAGACAATGGTACTGTTTAAAATTAGTATACTTAAAAAAGGAAGTTTTTGAAAAAAAGGGAACTTTTTTAAAAAAAATGGTACTTTTTTTAACGAGAGAATATTTTTTTAAATACGTTTTTTAAAGGTACTTTTTTAAATAAAAGATTTTTTTTTGAAATATATTATTTTTACAAAAAACGGTTATGTTTTAAAAGGATAGTTTTTGAAAAAAAAAATACTTTTTTAAAAAAGGGTACTTTTTAAAAAGGGTACTTTTTTTTCAAAAACTTGCTTGATTGTTGGGGGTATGACCGTGTTATCCACACAAAGACACACAGACGGATAGACAGTCATCGCTAAATTAATTTCCCTTGTTATAAGGATCAAGAAACTATAAGGTTTTGGAGTCTTAATTGCCTACATTTACCCTCTGTAAGTGGCATGGAGGGTATGAAGTTCAAAAGCATCCTTATTATGACATATTATATATGTCGAGATTTTTAACCAGGATTAAATCCTTCTTACGTCTTAATCAGCCCAATTCTCAATAACAATTCCCTGGGAATTTTTTCCCTATTCCCTGTTCCCTTATTCTTAATAAAATCTCCCCGGGAATTTTTTCTCTTTTCCCTTTACCCTTATTCTAAAAGAACTTCGAAAATGGGAATCTCTTCCCCGGGAAAAAAAGTAGCTATTCTGAATGTCAATAAGAGGCAGAATAATTTGGGAATAATTCCGCCAAAAAATTGAGAGGGACTGCTGCGAAAAATGTATGCATTTAATAGTTTTATGAAAAAAAGTAATATATATCATTTAAAATTTTGTATAATAATATTATTATGGCATTATTCTTGCTTTCAGGTCAAAAACAACAAACAAAAAACAAATTCATGTTTTTTTAAACACAATGCAAGCCAACCCTCATGATGCATGCTTTGCTGCGTCTTGTCCTGCAGCTGCTCTTCTGCTTCAGCTACCATCAGAAACGCTACACCGAACATTTTTTTGTATTTATTTTTAATTTATTAAAGATTTAAAAAAGTTTTACTTTTAATTTCCACAAAAATTTTTAAATTTGTAAACAAAACAAAACAACTGAAGCAAATCAGCTGTCTTCGAATAATCGAAATTCTCTCTCCCATATTATTCTTCTCCCCGCCTGTTTAGAATAAGAGGATTTATTCTCGGGAAAAATGAATTCCCCGGGAACTCATTTCCCTGGGAATATTTAGAATTGGGCTGAATATTTCTATCAAGAAAGAGCCACAATTAAGCCGTTTTTAAATATAGTTATTACTATAATAGATTAACGAATAATTTATTAATTCTTTTAAGTTAGAACAAAGATATTTGTATCTACTGTCTATTTCCCGAAAAATAAGTGACTAATACGTACAAAACGACAATTCTTTTAAACTACTCGTACCACGAAATTTCTTCTTTTTTTTATTGAGTTTGCTTGAAGAGGTATTTTGTAACTAAATTTTAAACAACTTCCCTATTAGCTAGTGCTGTTGGACTTTAAGGATTTACCTAAAGTGAATGACTACATTACTTTATAATTTTTTGACGATCTGATCACTAAGTTTCGTGGTTAATCTTTAAATAGACTTTTGTAATTGAATTTTCACCAACACCGATCACCGAAACTTTCAATATTTACGTAAAGTAATATATCCCTACAATTGTTATACCCTTCACAACACTGCACACTAGGTCAAATGACTAGAATAGCCATGCAAAGTCGAGTTTCCACATTAGGCGTTTTTGATATTTTTGTGATACCATCACGATAAAAAATACTCTTAACCATAACAGTTTGCCTTTTTTTTATGGAAGCACCAAATTCACGTTGGCAGCGCTATGTCAAAGTCACGCTTTTACAGTGTTTTCGTTAAACCCTTCGCGGAGTTGCTTTTTTTTGCAATAGGCAATTTTTATTGTTATAGCCAAATCTTTTGGAAAGTGTTCAATCGAAAACAACAAGATAAGTAAGTATTTATGCTTTTAATTAAAAAGTCCGAAATTTATTTGTGTATTAGTTGAGAATAGTCAACTTTTCTACATAACCAAAAAAATTGCATATATATATATTAAAAGATAGCAGGCTTATAAGGCCTCGTCCTCCTCTGCCCTCTGAGAAGTAAAGAAAAATTAATAAATGTAAGCATTAGAAATTCATTTTTTTTATCTCAACTGTCGCAAAAGTGCGCGTTATAAATGACAGCGTTTTTTCTAGGATACATCGCTATCAAAAAAACGGAGTTGTTCAACTTTTGGCTGAAAGGCAGCACGAAAGAAAACAAGCACGGGGTTCTTGTTAAGTATATTTTGGAAAACTTTGGCGGGGCAGAAATTTCTTAAGAAGAGGAGTCAGTTGAAGATAGGGTTTCCAAATTTTGCAAATATTTGGCAAAAAATGGGCCAGATTAGGAAGAAAAAAAATCATTTATTCGTGTTGATCCCTGGCTCCAGTATGAAATGGTTTTTGCACTACAAGATCCGTCTTGTAAGGCACCTGGTTGTCCAAAAGACCGATATGTTGACAAATCGAATTACGGAAAAAAAGGCATCAGCAGAATTTGCAGCGCAATGCAACTTCGAAACAAATTTAGTAGTTCGTGCAGCAACTACCTCAGCCCGTAGACAAGGGGATGGAGACTTGGTTGCTGTTCTTTCGGAATTGTTTAAAAGTCCGACTAGATTATTTAAAATGAGAATATTGTGCGCTGAAAAACCAATGGATCCTGTTCCACTTTCTGCGAATGTAGCATTGGCATTCCTTCTGGACAACAACTTCATGAAAAAGCAATACGACGCCATTCGAAATGAAAGTAAAAATAGGAACTGCGACATTTATCCTCATTACAATGAAGTTTCGGCTGCGAAGTTACAATGCAAACCAGATGGTATAAACGTCACGGAAATAGTAGCAAAAGTTCCTTTAAAGTCACTTTTTAAATATACAGCTCAAAGAATCGTTAAGATACAAAGCGATGTTTTCGAGCGTCTTATGCAGAATGAATACACAAATTACTTGACTTCAGAGCTTATATTAAGTTACGGTTTTGACAGCAGTACAGGAGAAGCACAATTTAAGCGAACATATAATAATCCAAGTAACTCGCAGAATTCCGATTCCTCGCTGTTAGCGACAACGATGATCCCGTTGAGACTAGTACTTCCTTCTGGAACGCCTATTTGGAACAACCGTACTGCTCAATCCGAAAGATTTCGTCGACCAATTAAATTAGAATGTGTTAAGGAAACAAAAGATACAATTTTGAAGGTGGATTTGAATTTGAAACAGCAAATTCATTCTTTGGAAAAAATACAAATATTCATCGGAGAGGGGAAAATTGTTGAAGTATCCTTCAAACTATATTTGACACTCATTGATGGGAAGGTGTTTAGTGCTTTGACAGGGATCAAATCGAATCAAGCTTGCCCTATTTGTGGTGCTACACCAAAAGATTTTTCGACCATAACTGACTACACATCTAAAAATTTCGCGGAAAAGAATGAAACTTCAAATACGGAATAAGTCCTTCTAATAACTGGATCCGTTTCATTGAGTTCATTTTGCATTTAGGGTATAAGTGTTTTTTAAGAAATGGCAAATACGAACAGAAGATGATAAGTTAGCTGTTTCCAAAAGAAAGAGAAGTACTCAAGACGCTTTTTGCACAGAGCTCGGCCTTAATGTGGATATGCCTAAAGTTAGAGGTTTCGGTAGCAGAAATGACGGCAACACTGCGCATCGAGCATTTAATAATCATGCCACTTTGCTAGGATCACAGGCGTTGACGAAAATTTAGTTTTCAGTTTTAAAATTGGTATGCCTTTCCTGAATGTCTCCCATCAATTTGTCCAAATTTGAAACGTATTACTTCCAAACGGGTCACCTGTTGCAGAAACTATATCCCTGGTTGCCCTTTACGGCGTCGGTACATAAGGTTCTGGTGCATTCAAAGACCATTATCGAAAATATAGTCTTACCAGTTGGGTACTTTGGGGAAACTGCTGCAGGATCGCGTCGCAAGGTCTGTAAATCGGAAAGATGCAACGCTCGAACAAACAGCCGCACTAATAACCTTTCGGATGTTTTTAAAAGAGCTCTCGATACGATACATGAAGCAATTGCTTTGTAGACGACGAAATGGATGAAACCATATATTTAAATGCAGAGTATGCAAACGCTTTGCAGAATTTAACATTGGTTAATGAGCTGCACTGAAAATATACTTTCAAATACCACGAATCTTCTATTTAAAATATCATTTGAAAAAATGTTTGTTTTTTACCTCTGAAGGGTTAAAGGCCGTTAGTGGGTTAATTTTGATTTTTTTTATGATTAATCTTTATATTTGTTAACTTTAAAAATGTGGATATTTTTTCACTGCTAAATTGCTCATTTGACCTAGTGTGCACTGTGCAGAGGATATATATAGGGTAGTCATTCCGTTTGTAATGTATCGAAAAACTTTTATATATTTTTGATCCTTATAACAGCTCGAGTCGATATGGAGATGACCGTCCGTCCGTCTGTTTATAGAAATCACGTTCATTCTGAAACTGAACCTTTTACCTGGGCGAACTTAGAACAATATGTTTCGCCATTATTTCGAGCATATTGTTGTATAAAATGGTAACAATCGGGCGCAACTGTTCCAAGATATGATCTAAGAAATGGAGACACTTCTAAAAAAAATACTAAAAATTCAGTGCATTTGTTGCAATAATTTAGTATTAAGTTTAGCAAATTGTTTACTTTTAAAATTATCTTTTTTCATTTGTTATATGTGGAGGGTATCAGTGATTCGGCACAGTCGAATTCAATTCTGTTACTTGTTTTTTTATATTGCTCATAATAAATTACCATAGAATGTGGACCAACTTTACGTAGATCTTCAAAAAGATAAAATGAAAATAATTTATATTAATAACAAATATTTTTTATTAGAAATAAATACGGGTAGAGCTGAAGAATTAAATGCAATTATTTTAAAACTTGTTCAGTATAATGAATGAGGTTTCTATGTAAGTGTAAATGCCCAATAAGTTTAAAGTTTTTAATCGTTTTTTAACACATTTTTTCGGTTAAGTTTTTGTATTTTTATTTTTATTTTTTGTTTTATCATTTTTCATTTGTACTGTCTGCTGACGTTCGTACTTCCTTTTATTATTATAAAATTAATTGTTTTCATAAATCTTCATATTTCTTGTTGGCACGTTAAAAACACTTCCCTATATGTACGAACAAATATTTAACTTGAGTTTAAAAGTTAATGGTTTTTTGGTCATTTCTTCTGTTTCGACATTTTCACTTTGTAGACCTTTATATCGTAGACTTTTAACTTGTCTATTTTTTGTATATTTGGTATGTATATTTAAAATTTTTTTTCTTTGTGTGTGTTCGCTTTTGGCCAAGTAATTTGTTTTTCAGTTTTTTTTTTATTATTATTATTATTATATTTATTTTTTTTTTTGTTTTTGAAGAATAAGAAGCCCTAGCTGACAGTGTTAAGTTAAATTGTTAATAAAAGGGTTTAGTTGTTTGTTCTTAATGAAAATTTCGGGTTGTTTTTTTTTAACAATTTCTTGTGTTATATTATTTTTTATATTTTAGCAAGATTGTGAGTTGTTGCTAGAGTGGTACTGTAGTAGCCGTTAAGTAAACAAAGTTTTTTTTTTGTTGTTGTTGTTGTTAAGTACTCGTAATTGCTTTTAACTTGTGATATTTGACACGTTTAGGTTTTTTATGTTGAGCAATTTTTTGTATTATTTGTTAGTGTTTAAATGTTTATCTAGGCCGTAAAGAAACTTCTTTTGTAGCAAAAATTTTTAAATATGTAGAGTTTTACTATTTTAGATTATTTATAAAAAATCACATGAAAAGTGATTTTCTTTACCATAAATTCTTTTGCTATATATAAGTCTGATTAAAAGTCTTGCCTTCTCAAATCTGAAATATCTAAATAAAATTTTGGCTTTATGAAGGCAACCCATAATTATCTTATTAATTATGCCTTTTTCCCATTAACTGAAACTATTTTATTTCCTTCAATATATTTAAATTACCCTATTTCTAAAACTTTTCGTAATTACTTTTAGAAAGCAGCAAAAAAATCAAGGAAAATAAGCACAAAGTAAACAAAAATATTTTCTTATTTTAATTTTTAAATTACTTGCCATAATTACAGGCTTTAAACACAAAGCGAAAAAAAAAATATCAAAATGATGTTCATTAACTAACACAAACTCAACTAATAACTTTATAATATAAAACAGAAGTTTATGCAAAATCTACACTTGGTTGTTGGCTAACAAGTAACAAGTACGAAGACGAACTAAAACGAAGACATTACTTGAAGTAATTTGCAATTAAAATGTTAATTTTTAATTGAATTCAACACATACAATAAGGCAAACATTAAGAAGTAAAAATAAAACGAAACTGGACCTCTGGGAGTGTGGTAAATACGAAAGAAAACGTTCTCACTTAATGAAATAATGAGCATTAGAGCACAAACAAAAAAAAAAAATGGTGTTAAATATATCTAAATTATATGGTTTAGGCGTAAAATGAAAAAACGGAACTGCAATTTTTTAAGGAAAGGAAAGTAAAATAAAAAAATTGCTTTCTAAGGAAGAAAAAACAAATATGAAAAAATAAGTAGAACTCGCAGAACGAATGATTAAAGTTTTTTAATATAACAAAAATAAGATAAGACTAAGTTTTAAGACAAACGATGATTTAAAGGCTCATTCTTTGAATACAAACAAGAATTCCATTTCAGATTCTGGTCGCAAATTAAATCCACACCGACTCTGAATTTAAGTACTTTTTTAAGATTCTAAATTTTTATTCTACTGGTTAAAACTGCAAAAATATCTTAAAATCCAAAGCTGGCCTTGGCAAATAATGGGTTAACGTTCTCGGATTTTTCCCAAATTTTTGGAACGAAACTCCTACATATTTGGTTATTATATTTTAAGCGTAGCATCTACAAATTGGACAGCACTTACAAAATATTTGAATTTTTTGAATAAATTGTCTTTTATTAGTTTGGGATCATATGTGACCCCAATTCCAAAAGTGTTAATGGAGTCATATTATTTTTTTCCGAAACCCTAGGCTATTAAGATAAAATATAATATTTAAAAGTAGAAGAGTGATGAATTTCTGATACAAATTATTTAGAAAGAGTACATTTACAGAATATTTCACAAAAATCCAATTTTTCTCGAAATCCGCGAAAATAAAATCCTTGTCAAAAAAGTTCTGGCAGAGGGATTTACTTAAAAAATCACACGGTTAATCTGCAACATGTATTTAATTAAACCCTAAAGTGATAGATTCATTTTTTTAAATTTTGTTTAAGAAAATTTTTTCAAACTTGAAAAAGGAGTTTTAAAAATGTTATCAAAAAATTTCCAATTTTCGGTCTCAATGCACAATGGGTTAACAGCGTGGTAATAAAACAATATTTCATATCTAAGTACGTACAAGTATAAAGCCCAAAAAAGAATGATGGCTTTAATCAATTTCTCAAATTTGAAAAAAATGCCATCTAATTTCATGACCTATTTTTTTTTTTTTGGCACAAAAGTGGTCTGGGGCATTTGCTATTTCTTGGCGAAGTTTCATACGATTTTGAAGTTTTATAGCCTTTTGAAAGGATAATTTAGTACTGATCCCGAATTGTGTAACAGCTTGTCGGAAAAACTAAATTATAGAACGAAATTTTCGTAAAATCTGAAAAAAAGTCATATTTTCCCCATATAAACACACTTGAAATTTTTAATCGCTTTGCGCCACGACTAAACGTTTTTTGATTGGCCCAAGCCTTTGTATTTATCAGTTTTTTTGCTATTCGCATATTTCTAGGGGGTGAGACCGACAGTTTGAACACTTTTTTTCCTCCATATAACGAAGGGCCACCCTAATGCAACACCCTATACCATGTTTTTCGAGAAAATCAGTGAATCAGCGAGTTAGTGATGAGTGGAACTACATATAAAGAGCATATCTGTGGTCACAAGCGATAACCGCCTAAGTCGACTTAAGAATGATTTGAGTTATGTATGCTATCATATTTAGGTGAAATCCCCATTTCTCTATCACTGTTTATTAAAAAGATATTTATAAAAATATACTGACCTAAGTCGTAATGAAGCCTCATTACATTTATATAAAAAGTTATTTTTCTCGAAAGCATGATTTTCGACTTAGGCGGTTAATGCTTGTGGCCACAGATATATAATATACTTAATATGCTTTCCAATAAATTCCTTAGAAAAAAATATTTAGTAATACATACTAAACAAGTAAGAGAATTATAGTCAGTCTAGACAGACTATATGACACCCTATATCATGCGTTTCGAGAGAGGGTCTTGTATCCAACTTTGCTGAGCCATTAAGTTGTTACAGCAAATAAGCTTAACCCTTTCGCGACCGAAGCTAAACTGCTGGAAAATTTTAGTTTTTTTTTTTTGTGGATTCGTACTTAACGACCCAACCTTTCTAAACAAAAGTGTCGTCAAAAATATATCTTTTCAATTCCTTCAAAGAATAAATCCATGGGACATACAGTCAATCAATAAAGTTTGTATGCAAACTGTAAATCAAAATTAAATTTAAAATTTTTCGCACACCCTCTATTATCTTGCCGTCTTTATTTTTCTGTTTTGTTGTTTATTATGTTAGCTTACAGCATCTAGTTAGAAAAACTGGATTTTAAAACACCGTTAGATTTGCAAGCAATTGGTTTTCAGATTGATGTAAAAATCTAGTCAACAAAGTTTGTAAGCAAAACGCACAGTTAACTCTGGTCTTTGCATGTAAGGTGAAAAAGTGGACCTCAGAACAATTACTTAATATTTTGATTAGGATCTACAGTGTTTTTAAAATTTTTTGTTATATATTTGGAAAAAAAATACACGAAATGTCACCACGGGGCAAATAGTTGTATTCGGATGTCAGAGAAGTGATAATAAAACTCTAGCTGGAGCACAAAACTCAGAGACAAATTGCCGAAATGGTTGGAAAAAGTCATGCAACTGTCCAAAAAAACAATAAAAAGGTACAGAAAACAAGGATCTATGCAATATTTTTTTTTTTTTGATAGATTTAAGTGAAGATAGGGGACTATGACTCAAAATGGTTTCACAGGTAAAATAGATACACCAAATTTTATCTATATATGTATGTATATGATAATCTAGATATTACGACCATTCTAGCAAGTCTAGTAAGGTTTATCTGCATTAAGGCTGGGTGTGAACAAGCTTCGATTTTCATCAGGGACGTAACGGTTATAAGTAATATCAAAAAAGTTCTTTTATGTAAGTTATTTTGTGAGTTTAGAAACAAACACGCCTTCTAAAATAGTTATTTTTCAACGTAAAAATAAAATGTCGAATGAAACTCTAAAAAAAAGAGATTTATTTTGCCGTCATGAAATAAATATGTAAATTGACACCCAAATAAATAAATAAATAAGAAGACCCACAAATGGCCCAAAGCTAATAAAAGACAATTTATTCAAAAGAATATGAAATATAAAATTAATTCTATTTATTTTGGTGTATTTAAGGAAGATTTAGTATGCGATTCAAATTGTTTTCTGTAATCACTTACAACTTGCAAAAAATATTTCTTTTCTTTAATTTTATATTATTATATTAATTTTGTATTTCAAATTCCTTTGAATAAATTGTCTTTTATTAGCTTTAGGTCATTTGTGGGTCTTTTTATTTTATTTAGAAAAATATAGGTAGTTTTTATACATAAAATAATTTTATAACAAAATTGGTTAAAAGTTGTTTTAATTTATATTCGCGAGCAATAAGCATATAATTGCACCAAAGATATATCACAATGGATTATTTTGACCTCAGGAGCACTGAAGGGTTAAATAAATAAAAAATAACCGAATTATTTTTCTTAAATTCGAAATAGTGGTTTCATCGATTTTAATCGAAAAACTCGTTTTCGGTAATTTTTATTTAAAAATATCTTAAAATGCAAAGCTGGCCTTCGCAAATAATGGGTTAGCGTTCTCGGATTTTTATCAAATTTTACGAACGGAAGTTTACACATTTAGTTATTATATTTTAAGCGTCGCATCTGAGAATTCAATAGCACTTACAAAATATTTGAATTATTTGAATAAATTGTTTTTTATTAGTTTGGGTTCATACATATGTGATCCCAATTCTAAAAGGGTTAATGGGGTCATAATATTTTTTTCCGAAACCCTGGGGTATTAAGATAAAATATAACATTTAAAAGTAGAAAAGTGATGAATTTTTGATACAAAGTATTTAGATAGAGTACATTTACAGAATTTTTTAGAAAAATCCAATTTTTCTCGAAATTCACAAAAAATTAAATCCTTGTCAAAAAAATTCTGGCATAGGGATTTACTTAAAAATTCACACAGATAATCTGTAGCATGTATTTAACAAAACCTTAAAGTACCAGATTCATCGTTCTAAAGTTTGTTTAAAAAAAAAATTTTTTTAAAACTTGAAAAAGGAGTTTTAAAAATTTTATCAAAAAAATTTTCCATTTTCGGTCTCAATGCTTAATAGATTAACAAGGTGGTAATAAAACAATACTTCACATCTGAGTACTTACAGGTATAGAGACTAAAACGAAATGTTGGCTTTAATTAATTTCTTAAAGTTCAAAAAAACTACATACAATTTCATGATCTAGTTTTTTTTTTTTTGGCACAAAAGTGGTCTGGGGCATTTACTATTTCTTGGCGAGTTTATATTCAATTTGGAAGTCTTATAGCTTTTTGGAAATATAATTTTATACTGATTCCGAATTATATAACAATTCGTCGGAAAAATTAATCTATAGAACGAAGTTTTCGTAAAATCTGAAAAAAGGCATATTTTCCACATATAAACACACTTCAAATATACAATCGCGTTGAGCCACCTCTAAATGTTTTTTGATTGGCCTAAAACTTTGTATTTCTCAGTTTTTTTGCCATTCGCATATTTCTAGGGGGTGCGACCAAGAGCTTGAACAATTTTTTTATTAAGGGCCACCCTAATATATGTACATGACAAGTGCACCAACTTTTGAAACCGATGTCTTCCGATCGGGATGAAATTTGCACCAAGGTTAGTCCTATTGGATAGTAGTTTAGACACAATTTTTCAACAAGATCGCTCAAGATCTCTCTGAGTTAGAGGGGATTAAAATTTGACATTTTGGCCAAACAGGTGTTTTTTCTCATCCATGTAACTTATTACCTATGGTTCTTAGAACATTTTCTCCCAAATAGTTTAGATAGCTATTTCTTCAATATTTCGGAAAAAAATACTTTAAAAAAAAAAAAATTTTTTTGTAGAATTTTTTTTTGCTAAATCAAAGCATTTTTTGCTTTTTTTTCAAAAAGTGCATTTTTTTTTTTTTATAAGAAAGCTTAGGATTTTTCCTTTAAGAGCTTTTTGGTCGCTAAGTGGGATGGGAGTGGGATATCTTTCAAAATAAATGTTTTGTAACTCAAGACAACGGTTTTTCAATTTTTCACAAATGCACTATTTTGAATTTTTACCTATTTGTGTGTAAAACCTTACAAATAAAACTTATACTGAGTAACTAGACAAACTAAACTTTCCGAAGGTATGTAACATACCTTCATAACATAACAGAAGAGAATGGTTATCTGTAACCTGAAAGAGTTATTTGCAACATTTCAATCTGAACACGAGGATGTTAGAATTGGCTTCACGAAATTAACCCAAATGAGGCCAAAACATTGCGTTTTGGCAGAAAGCAGCGGAACTCACACAGTATGCGTTTGCATTTACCATGAAAATGTTAAACTGATTTTGAAGGAAATCAACTTAAAGTATTTAACAGATGATTCGGCAGAAGATTTATACGATTACCGCGATTGCCTTAAATTGACTATGTGTCCTAATGCAACAACTTCTTGCCACTTAGGTGAATGTACCAATTGCCCGAAAACCACATTCATCAAAGAAAATTTAATCAACTCTTTACATCGAGAATATATAGAGGAGGTCAAATTTGATTCTTGGATTCAGACTGACAGATGCACATTGAAAGCAATCATTTTAAATGTGGATGAATTTGTGGAAGAAATGTGTACAAGATTGCTAAACTTGAGAACCCATGACTTTTTAGTCAAAGAGCAATGGTCATTCTTCAAGGATTTGAAGATACATTTGAAGTCTATGATTTCGCAGAAAACTATTATTTATTTTTTTTTTTTTTTTTTATTTATTTATTTATTAGGTCAATGGAATAAATCCTTACAGACCTGTATAAATGATATAATTACATATGTACATATATTGAAACAATTAAATGATTTAAAAATAAAAACAAATAGTTAGGAATTTAAGAAAATAATGACATTATGCTTAATTACATCAGTGTTCAACGAAAAATCAATTAATTGATAAAGATTATTATAAACACAACAAATTCTTCTAAAAGGATCAGCTAGAGCATAGTTGGTTTGAAAAGATTTAACAAAGAGTGGTTGGAATTGGCGTGATACTCGTTGAGGAACATTAAAAGTTATATTGTTGACAAGAAAGTCAGAACAGATTTCACCATTAATTAGGTTGATCATAAATGTTACTTTTAGCATAGTCCTGCGGCTTTCCAAAGTAGATAATTTTATTAATTTTAGTCGATCAACGTATGAAGGTAGATTAATTGAAGAATTTCAAGGTAAGCCACGTAAGCAAAAGAGTAGAAATTGTTTCTGTACAGACTCGATTCGCTGAATATGAATGTTATAGAAGGGATCCCATATTATTGACCCATATTCTAAAATAGGTCTTACAAGAGATGTAAAAAGTTGTTTGGTTATGTAAGGATCAATAAATTCTTTTGCCCATCTTTTAATAAAGGCGAGTGTACCTCTAGCTTTATTAAATGTCATGGTACGTGAGATACAAAGTTTAATTTAGGATCAAGTAGAATCCCTAATTCCAGAAAAGTATCAACAAGTTCAAGCTGATATCCGCCCAAAAAGTAGATAGCAGGAAAAACATTATTTCTAGAAAAACGCATACATTTACATTTTTTCAAATTTAGTTCCATTAGGTTACGGTTACACCACGAAAAGAAATTGTTGAGATCTGATTGAAGATGAATATGATCATTATGTTGACGGTAACTTAAAAAAATTTTAACATCATCAGCGTACATTAAAACGTTGCAAAAATTTATCACTTTTGGAAGATCATTGATGAAAAGGGAGAAAAGAATTTGTCCAAGATGTCTGCCTTGAGGAACACCATAAGTCACAGTAATATCTTTAGATGACATATTATTATACATTACACGTTGTGTTCTCTCAGAAAGATATGATTTTATCCATTTAAGGCTTAATGGTGTTAAACCTAATAAATCCAATTTGATCAGTAGAAGGTTATGGTTTACTTTATCGAAAGCCTTACTAAAATCGGTGTATACTGCATCTGTTTGTTTTTTCTCGACAAAACCATCGTTAATTATTGTCGTAAAATGAAGCACATTTGTAACGGTAGAGCATCCTTTACGAAATCCGTGTTGAAATGGTGACAAAATTGACGATGAGTGATAGCACAAAAAATCTGTAATAAATTTCTCGAAAAGCTTAGGGATTACACTAAGTTCAGCAATACCACGGTTATTAGAAACATCTGATTTATTTCCAAATATGTTCTTCAGGATGCCATACAAGCATTCCACTTCAATAACGACCCAGTAACTATATTCACAGTAGTTATTTACTACATGAAAGATGAAAAACTGGCAATCATACGATTTAAAACATGATACCGTTGCAGTTTATGAGTACCAGAAGATAATACTAAAATTTATAAAATCTAAATTTACAGTAAAGAACGTATACTACGTTTCGGATGGAGCTCGTCAACATTTTAAAAACAAAAGTAGCTTGGCAAATCTTATGGCCCATGAAAAAGATTTTGGAATGCCAGCTGAGTAGCATTTTCATCTTACTGCTCATGGTAAAGGAGCATGTGATGGTATTGGTGCAAACCTTAAAAGAAATGCAGAGAAGTATAGCCTCCAGTGCTCTCATCAAGATCGCATCTTAGATGCGACTGCTTTATTCCATTGGGCAAAGAGTTATTGTAAAGAAACTAAAATAGTTTTTAGTAGCAAAGAGGAACATTGAAAACACTGAAGAGCAGATTCGATGCTGCGGTAACAATCGATGGCACCGCTCAATACCATGCTTTTATACCGCTTGTCGATGGAAGACTCAAGTTGAAAAAGTTTTCTGCCTCTATTCAATGCGATTTCTTTCCAAAGCCAACAAATAAACCTGCAGCGAAATCAACAGCTGAACCTAGTAACGCCAAGAAAGGATTGATAAAAAAAATGCAGTAAATAAAGGCGACAAAAAAGCTGGATGAAAGACTGGGTATTTAAAAATTTACAAGACTTAAATACTTCATCAGCTACAATAAATTAAGTATAAAAATAGTAATGATATAAATGGATCTAATGCAATTAAGATTAAATTTTAATAAATTATTTATCTCTATATTTTTAATATTATTATTATTATACATTAATTTAATTATTATTAAAAATAAATAAAAAATAATAATTCTTCAACATTTCTATAGAAAAAAATGATTTTTTACCTGAGGTTTACATATTCTGGGTATTACAGTATCGAGGGTATAACATTTTAGTTAGGTATGTTACATACCTTCGGAAAGGTTAATTTGTCTAGTTTCTCAGTATAAGTTTTATTTGTAATGTTTTTCACACAAATAGGAAAAAATTAAAAATAGTTCATTTGTGAAAAATTGAAAAACCGTTGTCTTGAGTTACAAAACATTTATTTTGATAGATATCCCACTCCCATCCCACTAAGCGACCAAAAAGCTCTTAAAGGAAAAATCATAAGCTTTCTTATGAAAAAAAAATGCCCTTTTTGAAAAAAAGGCAAAAAATGCTTTAATTTAGCAAAAAAAAAGTCTACAAATTTTTTTTTTTTTAAGTATTTTTTTCCGAAATATTGAAGAAATAGCTATCTAAACTCTCTGGGAGAAAATTTTTAGGAACAATAGGTAACATGGATGAGAAAAAACACCTGTTTGGCCAAAATGTCAAATTTTGATCCCCACTAACTCAGAGAGATCTGGACCGATCTTCTTGAAAAATTGTGTCTATACTACTATCCAATAGGACTAATCTTGTTGCAAATTTCATCCTGATCGGAAGACATCGGTTTCAAAAGTTGGTGCACTTGACATGAAATCCCCCATATATATTTTTTCTTCTCCTAACATACATTTTTATTAACTTTCTATTTAACTATTATATTCCTTAATCCAATATCAGTTTTTAATTTCTTTATAGAATTTTATTTTTCAACATTTAAAATTTTTTTTATTTTTTTTTTTTTTTTTTTTTTTGATTGCATTATCAATTTATAAAACCCAAAATTAATTATACCCTATACCACTATGTGGTTTGGGTATAATGACTTTCTGCTGCTGTTTGTAACAACCAAAAATATTTGACCTACACCCATCTTTAATTATACCGATCGAATCAGAATCACTTTCTGATTCGATTTAACGATGTCCGTCCGTCCGTCTGTGTGTCCATGTAAAGCTTGTAATCAAACTGCAGGTCGCTAATATGAATATATTTTGATGAAATTCGGTACTTGATCTTTGATCAGTCATGGGATGAACGCTATTGAAATTGGTGCGAATCGGTCCATGTTCAGACCTAGCCCCCATACAAATGACCCTTATGAAATCAACATATATTGCCATAAGATCCAAATTATCATACAAATCTTAGTCAAATTGGGTTTGTATGTATATATTATATCCATTAATCAGAAGTCCAAAAATGATCCCTGTTGGATAACTCTTAATCATAGGCCCCATATAGAGTTGCTTCCCGATCTTCACTTAAATCTATCAAAAAACAAAAATATTGCACTGATTCTTCTCAAATTTTATTTGTATATATTTTTGCAAAATACAAGAGACTTTACCAAACATGGTCAGGATCAGTCCATTTTTGGGCCTAGTCCCCATATAGATAAATCATCCGATATGAACTTTTTCATAACTGCAGCCGAAAAAATTAATAAAAATTCCACTCAAATTTGGTTTATGCTTATTTTCTATATCCAGTTGGTTGGACCTGAGAGATAGGATCTCTGAACGCATGGTATAGGGTATCGTATAGTCGGTCTAGACCGACTATAATTATACCCTATACCACTATGTGCCTTGGGTATATTGACTTTGTGCTGCTGTTTGTAACTACCAAAAATATTTGACCTAGACCCATCTTTAATTATACCGATCGAATCAGAATCACAAACTGATTCGATTTAACGATGTCCGTCCGTGTGTCCATCCATCCGTCCGTCCGTCCGTCTGTGTTTCCATGTAAACCTTTTAATCAAACTGCAGGTCGCAAGTATGAATATATTTTGATGAAATTTGGTATGTAAGCTTTCACTAGCCATAGGATGCACGCTGTTGAAATTGGAATCGGTCCATGTTTCGACCTAGCCCCATACAAATGACCCCTATGGAATCGGCATAAATTGCCATAAGATCCAACTTGTCATATAGATCTTACTCAAATTGGGTTTGTATGCGTTTATTACATCCATTAATTAGTAGTCTAAAAGTGATCCCTGGGACAGCTCTTAGTCATAGGCCCTATATAGAGCTGATTCCCGATCTTCACTTAAATCTATCAAAAAACAAAAATATTGCACTGATTCTTCTCAAATTTTGTTTGTATATATTTTTGCAAAATACAAGAGACTTTACCAAACATGGTCAGTATCGGTCCATTTTTGGGCCTAATCCCCATATGGATATAGCATCCGATATAAACTTTTTCATATCTGCAGCCAAAAAAATTAATAAAAATCCCACTCAAATTTGGTTTATGCTTATTCTCTATATCCAGTTAGTTGGGCCTAAGAGATAGGGTCTCTAAACGCATGGTATAGGGTATCATATAGTCGGTCTCGACCGACTATAATTTTCTTACTTGTTTTTACTTGTTATGATGAAAGCTTAAAGTTATAGTTTTTCCGTTTTTACTTTATATTGATATCTTTGAAAATTATTGAAGGAAAAATCACAAAAAAAAAATGAAAAATGCCCCAATAAAAAATTACCAAAAAAATTCAAAATCTAAAAAATAAAAAATATGAAAAATAGCACAAAAAAAAAAAAAAAAAATGCCAAAAAATATTTTATGTTGCACAAAATATGAAAAATATTAAAAAAAACGCCCAAAAATTAATCGATATTTTCCATATGAAAATTCACTGAAAAGTCAATTAAAATTATGCAAAATCAAATATTTATTTATATGGAAGTTTATTTTTCATTATAAAAAAAGCCGAAAAATTAGGTATTGAATTGGTTTTACTTATTTAATGTATTCATATGAATACTTAGTATACTTATAATTGAAGAGTGTCATGTACAACTGCATGACAATATGGGCGGTGAAAAAAGCTCAATCCTTTCGCCAAACAGGTTGCACACATTTTTAAAACGCTGGAAGTACCTTACGAAGCGGGCAAAAAAAAATTTTGAAATAAGTTGAAAAATAAGCTAAAAAAAATACGAAAAATAACCAAAAAGTGAGGTATTTCCCACTTCATCCTTTGAGGAAATTTTGTATTGGAGTGTTTTTTGTCCCATTTTAATTTTTTTTTTGCAAGAACCGTTATTGAAAACCACACGCAAAGAAAGAGAGCTTCCCTTGGAACAAATGAAAATTCAGTTCTTTGTGAAAGTCTTTACTTTATTTTCGTCGGAAAGACATAATTTTATTCAAATCAGTACAAAAATTATAAACGTTAATTTTTCTATAGTTGACCTTTTTATATGTAATCCAAAAAGAGCTTTAATATTAATTTCTTTTTGGATTAAAAATTATAAACTTTAATCTATTTTAGAAATTCCCTCACAAATTCAGTGATAACTTTGAACGGTCTAAGTAACTTTTACTGATTTTTGCAATTGCCAAAAATACTTGACTTAGATCCGTCCGTCTGTCCGGCAGCCTCTCTGTCTGTGTGTATATGTAAACCCTGTCCACAAACTGCAAGTAACAATTGAGAATATATTTTGCTACAATTTGTTATATAATCAAACGAAAGACGTTGGTCTAAATTGCCCATGGAACCAGGTTTTTCTGTGGTAACCATAAATTATCACTTTTAGTTATAGTCTCCATATAAATCTATCTAAAAACAATTATAAAATATTTTAGTATGATAACATTGACACTCATATTTCATCGTTTATATTTATGGTATGAAATAGTTGAATTAATATTTTCTATAAATTTTTTCTCCAATTTAATCCAGACCTAATATTAATATAATCTAATTTTCTATAACAATTTCATTTCTTCTTTTTTTCAAAAAATTTCTTTAACCTTACTTTCCAAACTATTTATTAGTCGTCAATTCCATTTTTATTTTAACTTTCTAGTTAAAACTGAACTTAGTTAATATATATATATACATATATTTTTTTTATAAATTTTGCGGTTTCCCTATGTCTTTAATCCAATCATTTGTACTACCACAGAAAAAAAACAAAACGTAAAAGAAATGAAAATAACTTTATAAAACTCTTGATGAAATGGAAAATTCTTCTAAAAATCACTCTTATATTGTGTATATTTTGCTTCTATGTATTATATTTCTAGTTTTTCTCTAACATTTTCAAAAACTTTGGCAAACATTTTACAAAGCTGAGATTTTTAGTGCAAATAACTCTAGCAACAGTTTTTTTCTATTTTTGCAAGTTCAAAATATTTTAAATTTTTTTGTATGCAGTGGTTTGATAGTTGTTACAGATAGATTCTCGTATATATGCTCGTATATATTTTTTTTTTGTTCTGATTGCAAGAGCTTTTGATCTACTCTGGTGGTTTTTATTTTCTTATTTAAAAAGTGGTTTTTGTCATATGAGAGTTTTACAATTGTCGAAGTTTTTGTTGTCATCCACACATACTGATAGGAGTACTTGTCCTTTTACCCTCCTGCTTAAAATAATCATGTCATTGACAAGTTGTTTGTCAATTCTTTGTATTACATTTGTTTATATTTTAACTTTATTTAAAGTTCCATTCAAGTGGTAAATGGTGAAAATAAAAAGTTCAATGTATGTCTGCTCGGACGTGAAAGGGAGTTGGCAATTTTTTCTTTTTTTTTTTTCATTTTCTATGGATTACTTTGAAAGTTTAATAACAGAAGTATTGAACATTAAATAGTTGTTACTTTTTGAGAAAGTTGTTAGCTAATAGCATTACTTTAATAATATTTATTTATATCTCTGTTTATAGCTTTTAAGGTAAGCAACGCTGGCTGGCTGATGAAAGACCTACAAAAATTAGGCAGCATTTTATTTAAAACGAATTAAAAATTTTTTAAGGAAATTATTTCTTAAACAGATAATGTTAAGGGTTTTTTTTAAATATACGTTTAATTTTATTATTTTCTATAAAAGTAAAAAAATATTATTTTCGATCTTTATCATTTTAATGATTGAGTTTGAAATTATTCAGCTGTATAACCTCTCATGCAGAATATAAATAGATCAATTTTTGAAACAAATGTGTCAATGTTTTTGCTTTATTTAAAATAAAATATACGATTTTAAGAAAAAGTACGTTCTTAAGAGAATGTAATTATGAGAAGAGGTTTTTTTTTAAGTAACGGTACTTTTTAAGACAAAGTACTTATTTTAAAAAAGAATTATTTAATAAAGAAATTATTTTAGAAAATTATTTTTGAAGTAATTATTTTTTAAGAAAATATACTTTTTTAGAAATGTACTTTATTAGTGCCTGTTAAGAAGAGGTGTTTTTTTTTAGAAAATCTACTTTTTAAGAAGTATACTTTTTAGGTTTTTTAAGAATAGGTACTTTTGAAGAAAGGTACTATTTTAGGAAAAGGTACTTTTTATAAAGAAAAGGTATATTTAAAAAAAAAATTAAGTTTTAAAGAAGCGGTACGTTTTCAACGAAAGTTACTCTCTGAGAAGGTGGCCTGCACTAGAGAAGGCCTCTAATACCAACCTTCTTGCAAGGGTACAGAGAATGGCTTCCATGTGTATTACTGGTGCCCTTCGTACCACACCTACGGATGCCTTGAACATCCTCTTACACCTAATACCGTTGGACATATTAGGAAAGCAGTCGGCGGCCTCATCGGCCATTCGACTAAGAAGCATAATACAATGGCGTGGTCATAACTGTGGCCATGGAGTGATCCTGAATAACAGGAACTTACCATTGAACGTGGATTACACCACTCCGAGGAGTGTATTCGAACGACACTACCCAACTCTGATACCGACCAGGGAATCCTGGTCAGGGGGGGTTCCAGGTAGCAGGCGTTCGATAAATTTCTATACTGACGGATCGAAACTGCGTGGTCAAGTTGGTTTCGGAGTCTATTCAAAGGAGCTTGGACTAAATCTGGCTCGCAGGTTGCCAGACCACTGCAGTGTATATCAGGCAGAGGTACTGGCAATAAAGGAAGTTGCTGACTGGTTGGGTCGGAATATTCTGTCTACAACCGCAGTCAACATCTACTCTGATAGTCAGGCCGCGGTAAAATCCTTGGAATCAATGTTCCTGAAAACAAGAACCACCCTTAACTGCCGCACGTCTTTAAATGAGATGGCCAAGCAGGTCGACATCAGACTCATTTGGGTCCCAGGGCACAGGAATATACCGGGAACCTGTAAAGCTGACGAGTTGGCAAGACAGGGCACTACCTTACGGGTTCCAGCGGACTTGGAATGTGTTGGTATACCCCTGGAATCTTGTAGGCTGGAACTTCGGCTTCACACCGCCGGCATAACCGACAACAGATGGGCTAATGGATCAACGTGCAGGATCACGAGACAGATCTGGCCGGCTCTAAATCATAAGCGCACTAGCGCGCTACTATCACTCCCCCGTAGGGAGATTTCAACAGTAGTTGCTGTTATCACTGGGCACTGCCTCATAGGGAGACACGCTGAACGCCTCAGGGTCTCGCCAAATGACTTCTGTCGTAGCTGCATGGATGTGGAGGAGGTGGAGAGCATAGAGCACTTCCTTTGCTATTGCCCGGCGCTCTCCAGAACGAGACTTCGAACATTGGGATCGCCGTTTCTTCACGATCTCTCTGATCTCTCAAATGTGGACATTTCACATATCAGGGGCTTCATCAGGAGCTCAAACTGGTTCTACGGTGGGGACTGAGGGGAACACCTATTCGTCCCGTGGTATCACAATGGACCCCAGAGTCTAAGTGTGCTTTGCCTTTGGTTTAGCAGCCACTTTCAACCTAACCTAACCTACTCTCTGAGAAAGGGCAATTTTTTAAAAATGTACTTCTTAATATAAAAATATCCGTACTTTTTAAGAAAGAAGATACTCTTTAAAAAAAACAGACTCCTCTCAAAATTGAGACTATTCTAGAAAAGGTGTTTTTTAGAACTTCTTTAAGAAATGTATTGTTTAAGTACTTTTTAAGGGAAGGTACTTTTTAAGAATGGGTACTTTTTAAAATAAGGTACTTTTGAAGAAAATGTATTTTCTAAAGGGTAATTTTCAAAAAATGTACGTTATTAAAAAAATAAATTTTTTTAATAAAAATTACGTTTTTATAAAATTTTCTTTAAAAAAATTTTTTTTTTAACAAAATTTGCTTTTGTTAACAAAATGTATCGCTTAATAAAAAAAATCGGGCCTATTCCCGTTGCCGTTGTCGTTTTAATTATAGTTTCTATGTCGTTGTCGTTTTTATCGTCGCTTCGTTCCTAAATTGGCATTCTTGAAATATATTGAAACGAAGAAGAGAAGTTATCGAAAATAAAAAAAAAATTATTAAAGGTTGGTAGCACTGCATTTTTTACGTTGTTTTTTTTGAGATTATTAAATTTTTTTTAAGTTTTTTGTATATTAAACAAAAAGTCAAACAATGATAAGTACAGAATTTTATTTTTCAAGTTCAAGTGAAGATGATGAAATAATGAAGGTAAACATATGTACATCGGAAGGTGTGACGACAGAACTTTAATATATTTGACATCCCAGATTCAATGTAAGTTACGTTTATTTATAAAATCATTTTTAAGTAAATATTTAAGGTTTGTGAACATATTTAGACTCAATAAAACTTCTTTTCGGTACGTCCTGGAACAAATCCGTCCAAAACTGAAATGCAGCATGCGAAAGTCTGCAATTACGCCAACAATTAAACTGGCAACTGTTCTGTGATTATTTGCGCAAGGATCATAGCAACTAAACATTGGAAATGACTTTAATTTGTCGTTGGCACAACCCACGGTTAGTAAAAGTTTATCTGAAATTTTGGGCGGGATGAATACACCAAATTAATTCTTTTGAAACGTCGTTCCAAAAACATCGAAATTTAGTGGTTTTATGCCCTTTCGAAAATCCTTAGTGAATTCGGGCTTTTTTTTCAATTTCGGTCACTTATTTTTCAAATTGTTGCGCAGTAGTTAATTTCATTTTTAATTTAATTTTTTGTAGTCTTTTCTACTTCAATACTAACAATGGCGAAGAAGGAAAACAGAAGTTATTTTGTCGTTAATATCTTCGTTTCAAAATGGAGAATACCAATATATTTTCGATACATGTCGATAACGCCAACAGTGATGCCAAACTGTCGTTTTTATTTTGTTTTCAAACGACAACGCCAATGGGAATAGGCCCGAATAAGTAAATTTTCTAGAAATGATACGTTTAGAAGAAAATTCACTTTTTAGGAAAAGGTACTTTTGAAAAAAAAAGGTCATATTTTAAGAAACTTTACTTATTTTAAGAAATTATGATTTTTTAGGAAAATATATATTTTATTGTTATGTATTGTTGATCTGCATTGGAATAATTAGTTATTTATTGTTCGGTTTAAGATCATGTATGTATTTTTGTAATAAAAGAGAGATAATAATTTTTGTAATGTAAGAAATATTGAAAAAAAAAATTGAAGACAGCGCTAGATGGAGTAGCTACTTTCGAACAAAGCGACTTATTCATCTTCAGCTTCCTTCTGCCTATTACCTCAACTCATGCTTAATCAACTATTTAACTCAACATTTGAAAGAAAAGAACATGAAATGATTTTTTCCAATTTTTAGTTAAATAGTTTATTAAGCATGAGTTGAAGTAAATAATAGACAGAAGGATGCTGAAGATAAACAAGTTGCTTTGTTCGAAAGTAGCTACTCCATCTAGCGCTGTCTTCAATTTTTTTTCCAATATTTCTCTTACATTACAAAAATTATTATCTTTCTTTCGTTACAAAAATATATACATGATCTTAAACTGAAGAAAAAATAACTAATTATGAAAATATATATTTTTAAGAAAATGTCTTTTTTTAAGAAAAGGAACTTTTCTAAGAAAAGGTAAACTTTTAAGAAAATGTACTTTTAAAAGAAAATGTACATATTTCTAGTAAAAAATTTAATTTTTAATAAAATGAGCTTTTATACGACAAGGTACTTTTTTTAAGAAAAGATACTTTTTTAGAAATTGTTCTTCTTATTATTAAAAGGTGCTGTTTATAAATAAAAGTTCCTTTTTTTAAAAAATGCACCTCTTTAGAAAGGGTATTTTTTTAAGAAAGGGAACTTCTTAAGGGTCTGGTGGCATCAACATAACAATATGCATATTACTCCAATTCAGAAGCCGAAACAAATCTAGACATCGAAAAACTTTTAAATACGATAATATGACGACCTATTGTACTACATATTCCGGTTTAATAGGTGAAGTATTAATAAAATATTTCCGATAAAAACTTTCTCAATTTTCGTTATTCCAACTTTTGTATATAATTATATTATAAAAAATTTGATGGGAACCAATTTTTTATATATTGTTATTAAGTAATGGCTGTCCTATTCCTTCCCTTGTTAATGAGCAATTAAGGAATAAATATATATAAAAAAAATACTTTTGGTTAAGATTTATTAAAATGAAAATGAAAAATAGTGTTCATCAACCAAAAATGGCAGAGTCGAGACTAGTTAAGAATAAGAAGGGCAATGGGTGGTCCGTGTGTCTAAATCTATTTTGTTCTGCTACGTCACGATCTTTTTATTGACTAAAAATTAATTCTAAAAAAATAAAAAATATATAAATTATCAAGAAATTTATTAAAACCATAAAAATAATTAAATAAATAAAACTAGTATAACCCAGCACTCGAAATTCAAGTGCAAATTCTAGGAAATATTATTTTTTCTATTAATTTTTGTCTTCCAACCTTGGTTTAAAAATTATGAATATTTAAATGAGCCTAAAGGTATGTTAATCAATTTTAGCAATTCACAATTCAACACAGATCGTCTGATATATAATTTAAATCATTCGCATTAACAGGGTGTAACGAATTATTATAAATATTTTATTTTATTTAATTTAATGTATTTTTAAGACAGATTATACATAAATATTATCATATTCAGCTTCTCCTCCATATGAGCTATAACTATGCCAATTTTCACACTTCTGCGTGCCCGCATATTGCTTAAAAAGGGAACTAAAAATTTACCTTCACGTATTAATATATAGGTAAAATAAAATTAAATAAAATAACATAAAATAATAAAAAGAAGCAGGTAAGAAATTTATAGTTGGTTTAGAACGACTATACGATACCATATACCATGAGTTTACAGACTTTATGTCTTATGTCCAACTAATTAGATATAAAAAATTAACATAATCTAGATTTGAATGTCATTGTTATTATTTTTTTGCCTTAGGATATGAAAAAGTTCATATCGGAGGCTATATTTATATAGGGATTAGGTCGAAAAATGGATCGATCCTAGCCATATTTGGTAAGGTCACTTAATTTTTGCAAAAACATATACAAATCAAATTTGAGAAAAATCTGTGCAACATGTTTGTTTTCTTGATAGATTTACGTGAAGATCGGGAATCATCTATATAGGGGCTATGATTAATAATTGTCCTATAGGGAGCATTTTTTGACAACTGATATATGGATATAATAAACATACACAAACCCAATATGACCGAGATCTACATGATAATATGGATATTATGTCAATTTAAGTTGATCTCATAGGCGTCATTTGTATGGGGAGTAGGTCTGAACATGAACCGAATTTCACAAATTTCAACGATGGAAGCTTACTTACTAAATTTCATAAAAGTGTATTCATATCTACACGGATACATAGGCGGACAGATTGAAGGACGGACAGACGGACAGACGGACATACGGATAGACAGACGGACGGACATTACTAAATGACTCGGAAAGTGCTTCTTCAGAAAGTGCTTCTGAGTGGATTGGTAGTTATATACATCAGCATAAAGTCATTCGAATTTCGAGCGCAATTTCTAGGCAACTTTTTTTTCAACATAGCCAATTCACAAACCAACACTTTTTTTGGTTTATTATTATTGTGAATGGAGATAACAAACTCATTAACAAACCCAATAACGAATTTAATAAACACGCACATAGCATATGTATAATTTTATGTATGTGTTAGTAGCAACTTTAAATGCAATTTACTCAAAATAAAGAAAAAAAATTAAAAATCTGTAAATCTGGTGAACAGCTAAAAAGGAATACCTTTGAAATAATATACGTTTGGTCAAAATCGGGATAAGACGGTAGAACGAAACATCGGTAACAAGAAATCGCCTAGCCTATTAATATTGTAGATTATATTTCCAATAATTTAAGTTAAAAAAAATAAATAAGAAAATATATAAAAAATAAATAAATACATTTTTGTGATTTATTCTACGTTTTTTTTTTTGCTTGTGTTAAAATATGAAAATATTAGATAGTTTTTAGATTATTCTTTGGGAATACTGGGAAAAGCATAAAAATTACATCTTATGATAAATTAAATTAAAATTGCTCGATTTCATAACACACAATTAGAACACAACAATAATATACTTAATCCGACTTGTTTAACCTCTTAATGTCCGCCCAGAGTTGCATTGAAATTAAGTAGTCTCTACACTCATGTTTGTTTTAAATTAAATCACAAGGCAAGGGGGTTTAGAAAATGCTTTCAAGAATAGGGGCTTTTTTAAGCAAATGTACTTTTTAAAGGAAATTAACTTTTTCACAAAAACGACCTGTTTTAACAAAAGGAATTTCATTGTTAAACGCACTTTTTTTAAGAAAATTGAATTTTTTTGAGAAAAGGTGTTTCCTTAAGAAGAAGTAGTTTTTAAGAAAATTTACTTTTTTTAGGAAAAGTTATTTCTTTAATAAAAATTTTCTTTTTTAAAAAAGTAAATTTTTTAGGAAATTGTACTTTTTAAAAAAAATCTACTCATATAAAAAAGGTATATTTTTAAAAACAATTGTTTTTTTAAGAAAAGGTACTTTTTAAGAGCAGGTTCTTTGTTAAGAAAATTTACTTTTTAAAGATACGGTACTTTTTTAAGCAAATGTACTTTTTAAATAAAGATATATGCTTCTTTAAGAAAGCTAATTTTTTACCTAAAGGTACTTTTTTAAGAAAAACTACTTTTTAAATAAAAAAAAACTAGTTATTTAGGAAAAGAAACTTTTTTAGCAAAGTTACTTTTTTAACAAAAAGTCTTTTTTCAGCAAAAGGTAAGTTTTTAAGAAAACTTATTTTTTCAAAAAAATTTACTTTTTTAAGAAAAGTAGAAAGTTTTTTTTATATTGTTTCTTTTGCCAAAAATCTAGGTATTATCTTCAACAGCTCTCTCTCGTGGTCAAATCATATAAACAATTTAGTTGGGCAAACTTACGTTAAACTGAGATCTCTATTGTCAACACAATATTTCACACCTTTGAAAGTAAGAATTCTACTAGCCAAAACGTATATATATTATTCCTGGACTTCTGTACGGCTGTGAAATTTTTGCTAATTGCGACTCCTCGAACAAACGTTAACTCAATGTTGCATACAATAATATTATTCGTTATGTTTTTGGTTTAAGAAGATTTTCTCATATAACTCCCTTCTCTGTAAGACTATTTGGTGTGTCGTTTGATAATCTTTTAAAAATTAGAGTTTTAATTTTTATGCACAAAATTATTTGCACAAAAAAACTTAGCTACTTATTCGAAAAATTGCAATTTGCCAGATCTGATAGAGGAAGAAAGCTCATAATTCTTATTCTTAGGACACTTGTCTCAGAACAGCAATTCTTTGTGAACGGAGTTCGTTTTTTGAATGCACTTCCACAAACTTATCAACTAACAAGCAACGCAAGACTTTTTAAAAAACTAATTTTTGATTATTTTGCATAGTAAAATTTTTGAAATTTTTGATTTTTGTTATTTTTATTTTTTTTTTATTTTATTTTATAAATAATTAATATATGTAATTAATTTCATTTATGTCAGCACATTGTACCCTTATAATTAATTAATCCTGTACTGTAATTATAAGAATAATATTCTTGTTGTAGAGGAAAGCACAATAAATAAATAAATAAATAAATAATTTTTTGTCTACCTTAAGTTACTATTTTAAGAAAAGGCAATTCTAAGAAAGGGTAATTTGCTAAGGACCGCTACTTTTTGAAGAATACGTATCTTCCCAGGAAAAAGCACTATTTATGAAAAGGGACTTTTTAAGGAAAGGTATTTTTTAAGAAAAGATACTTGTTAAGTGTCTGGTGGAATCTGTATATTACAGTTTATATTTTAAATTATAAGTGGCACCACTTCCTTCTTTTTTGTGTCGGTTTTTCCCACATACTGTTAAAATTTCCTATATCAGTTGTGCTGATGTTTCTTATTATCAAAAATACTTGACTTTAATCCATCTGCATTTAAAAAATCTTTTCGTGAGTCGATTATTGATGTCCGTCTGTGTTTTCGGCCGCCTGTCGGTTTGTGCATCCACGTTAACATTGTCCGCAAACTCCAGATCACAATTGAGAATATATTTTGTTGAAATTTGTTATACAAGCTTTTGTCTAATTTTTCTGTGTTATCCATAAATCGAACATTTTAGTTATATCCCCACAAAACAAATCTGACACGAATAAAATATTAAGTGATATTTGGGCGTTTTGTGGAGTTCACATACCAAATTCCTATATTTAGATAACAAAAATTTTATGATTTATTAATTTTTTGCCGTTTTTGTTTTAATATGGATTTTTATATAAAAATATTAGGCAATGTGAGATTTAAAAAATAAGATAAATACGACAAATCAGGGATGTGTATGTTATGTTGTATATTAGTTTTTTATATTTAAAATATTAAGTAAATTTAAAACATTAAAATCGTAAAAATTTAAAAGTTGTAAATGGAGGTTTTCAAAGTCTTTAAAATCCTTTTTGTTTTTTGAGCTTCTGTAATACTTAATTTATTTCCTAAATCAAACTACCAAAAAAAGTTGCATTGCATAATTAGGTGATTACATTTATATCCAGTATAATCCATTTACATATATGAACTAAATTCCCAACAAAAAAAAAAAAAAAAAATAAGAAGTTTATGACTGTAAATAATGTTTAAAGAACTCAAATCCCTTCTTTAAGGCTTACATGTTTTTATGATGTGCCTTAGTATACAATTAAATTTTTATTATATTTTTCCGTTTCAATTTAGGGAAAGATACAATTTTTGATTTGATACATAATAAAGTTTAAGAGTTTCTTTAAAGAAAATCTTTTCTTTTTAATCTAATTTTCCTTGGATTATTTTTGAAAATCCCTCTTATAAGGAACAAAAATCCTATAATCAAGCTACAATAAACTTGCTTATAACAGCAATTAAAATAACAACCATATCAGAGAGTGACTTATTTAGTTGTTGTCTTTCTTCGTAATGTGTGCGTTTACTTCCGCTCTATATTACACAGCCATACACAAACACACACAGTCATGGATACATGGAATACAAAACCTTTACCAACACTCAAGAGGAAACGCTTATAACGAAAGTGAATCGGAGGAAACAAAACAAAATGAAAAAACACAATATCTCAAGAACAAATACTTAGATTATGGGGCAAAAAAAAAATTGCAAAGCAAAGCGGAAATTAAGACTCATACTGCTGTATAGCACACGCACACATACTTAAAATATTTAAGACAAATACTTGTAAAACATGTCTTTGTATGTGTCTAAACATCTAACTAAAATAAACACTTATTCTGTTGTATTAAATGCATTGATATGTAAGAAGAATAAATATAAAAATAGGAAAATTCTACCCAAGTGTAAGTGATTCTTATTTTATGAAATGGAAAATAACACTTAAATCTTAAATATCTTAAGTACAGTTTTCATTTCTGTTCTATTTTGTTCTGTTTGTTTATGTATTTTCTTGGTTTATTTTGAAGTATTTTCTGAAAATTGATGTTTTGTTTACATTTGTCCCAAACGATAAGTCATCAAAAGATTTACAACATGATACTCAACATGGGCTCAACTCATCATACCCAGTGCTCCTCATTTAAATGTAGCATACTTTTAAGGCATTGTAATATTAAAGACATATACGAATACATTACATATACGAGTATTTTATGGTTTTACTAAGAGTATTAATAAAATATTTAACAAAATATAATTAAAATAGAAATTTATCAAAAACGTTTGGCATTTTATTGTCTATAAGATTTCTAACAGTTTTTAGGATAATTGTTTGAAACCAGTTACTGAAATATGTTCCTGAGTCAAAGCCTAATGTTCCCTTGAGCCTTTACGGAACTCTTGCTAATTACTTTCATGAGTTTTGGAACAATCTCAAACATGCTCAGACACATAATATAGGACATATTGAAACATAGAATAATTTGGAAAAAAAAAAAGCGAAAAATATCGAGATACTCAGAAACTAACTAGGAAGATCTTATTAGGGACACCTGATTAATTGATATTTGTAATTAACTGTCTTAAAAATCTAGCCATGATAATATGAAATCTAGCCTTGTCCTTCCGCTTAGTGTTAATTACAAACCTTGATGATAATAATGTATTTATGGTATCAAAGATTCGGCACAATCGAACTTACATCAATTCTTAGTCAATAAAAAAACTTTACATAGCAGAGCAATACGAATTCAGACTCATGGACCTCCCTTCGCCTTCCCTTCCTTGTCTCTAATTATTTTAGCATTTCAATAAATTTTAATTTGACAAAACGGACATTTTGAAAGGAAAATTCTACTTATGAAAAGACATTTATTTATTACTCTATTCGCAGTCCAAAAGTTATGTTTTTATTTATTTTTTTTTATCCAAAATTGCTCGTCAATAAGTAGAGGACTGAATAAACCATTCTTTTAAAACAAAATAATTTTTTTTCTTATTTTTGTAATACCCAAAATTGACACAGTTTTGTTCAGAATTATTTTCTAAACTCTGAATATTAAAATCAAACACCCATTAAATGTTTTTCAGTATTTTGTTTAGGTTTGAAAATAATGGCTTCAGAATAAGAATAATATGAATTTTATTATGTAGATCTCTCCTTATACTCTAGAAGTACCTTTAGTAAAAAGTACATTTCTTTAAAAAATTAATTTTTCTTAAAAAGTATATTTTCTTAAGAAAAGTATATTTTAGTAAAAAAGTTAGTTTTCTTTAAAAGCTATTTTTTTTTTATTTAAATAGTACCCTTTCTTTAAAAAAGTACATTTCCTTAAAATAGAACATTCATTTAAAAAGTAAATTTTCTTTAAAAAAAGAACCATTTATTTACTGTTTCTCACAAAAGTACTTTTTTGGAAAATAGTACCTTTTCGTAAAAATTTTTCTTAAAAAAGAATTTTATATTTAAAAGGTACATTTTCTTAAAAAGCACCTTTCTGAATTTGATTTTCTAAAATGGTATAAATTTTTAAAAAAGTACAGCTTCTTAAGGAGTATTTAGAAAGTACATATTTTCAAAAAAGTCAATTATATTCAAAAGGATATTTTCTTAAAAAAGTTCATGTCTTAAAAAAGATATTTTCTTAAAAACTCTCCTTTTCTTAAACAAGTACTTTTTTCTTATAGAAAAAACTTTCCTACAAATCTGCCTTATGTGAAAAAGTCAGAAAAGAAAACGGCATTATTGTCGATCGTTATCATATATTTATATTTTAGTTTGCTATATTGGAATAGGCTTAAATAGTATAAGGTTTGCTTGAATTCTCATTTTGTTGCTTTCAGCAAATATATATGAATTTAACTTTTTACCAAACAAACTATCTACTGCTTTTGGTTGCTGATGAGGGCTTGTGACTCTTCCCGAAACAGCTGTATAACATGTCATGCAGAATATAGATCAATTTTTTGAAACCAATGTGCCAATGTTTTTGCTTTATTTAAAATAAAAACATTTGGTCTTGAGCCTGAATAATTTCAAACTCAATCATTAGAATGATGAAGATCGAAAATACGATTTTTTATTTTTATAAAAAATAATAAAATTAAAGAATTTCTTAATAAAGTATTATTTAAAAGAACGTTTTCTTAAAAAGTACGTCTTCTGAAATAGTACTTTAAAGAAACTTTTTCTAGAAAAGGAACCCACCATAAATCTAAAAAGTACCTTTTCCTTAAAAAGGTGCCTTTTCTGAAAAAGAATAGTTCTCCTAAAAAATTTCCATTTGTTGAAAAAGTAAATTTTCTTGCAAAATTAGCTTTTCAAAGTAAACGACTTTTCTTAACAAGTGACTTTTTTTTAAAAAGTACATTTTCTTTAAAAAGTTCATTTTGTTAAAAAGTAACTTTTCCGGGAAAATGTAAATGTTCTTAAAAGTAATACCTTTTCTTAAAATAATAAATTTTCATATACATATAAGTAAATTTTCTTCAAAATTTAACTTTTCTTGAAAAATATTTTTTCTTCAATAAGTACCATATCTTCAAAAAGTACATTTCCTTCCAAAAGCATCTTTACTTAAAAGAATGTGCTTTTATTAAAAAACAGAACCTATTCTTAAAATGTACATTTTCCTCAAAAAGTACCGTTTCTTAAAAAAGTTTTTTTTGCTTAGAAAATAACCCTTTCTTTAAAAAGTACATTTTCTTCTAAAAGTACCTTTTCTTTAAAAGGTAACTTTTCCTATATAAGAACTATTCTAAAAAGTTGCCTTTTCTTTAAAAAGCCCTTTTTCTTTTTAATGTGCCATTTAAAAAAAAAAAAACTGAATTCTCTTAAAGGGTACATTTACTTACAAAACTAACTTTACTTAAAGGCAGTAAATTTTTTAAAATTATATTTTCTAAAAAGTTGCCTTTTTTAAAAAGTACTTCCTTTCCTTAAAGAAAAAATTATTATCTTAAAAAAGTACCTTTAGTTAATAAAGAACCTGTAGTTCCCCAAACATAATTTTTTTAAAAAAAAAGTGACATTTTTAAGAGGTAAATTTTCTCTAAAAAGTATCCTTTCATAAAAAAGTATATGTTCCTTAAAAGAAAGCTTTTCTTAAAAAGTACATATGCTTAAAAAAGTACTTTCTTTTAAGTACATTTTGTTAGAAAACCTCTTGTTATGAGAAATATCTTTTAAATAAACAGTAAATTTTCTAAAAAGTTCCTTTTCTAGTAAATAATTTTCCTTTTTTAAAAAAGCAAATTTTCTTAAATTTAGCTTTTCTTAGCCTAATGTAAGTACGTTTCCCAAAAAACTACATTTTGTTAAAAAAGTACCATTTCTTATAAAAACATTTCTTCTAAATTATTTTTTCTGTATTTCGTATTTTAGATAACCTGCTTTAAATTTGTAAAGTAATTTTTAATGAAAAATGGAGACTTTGACAAAAAAAAACAAGTAAGAAAATTATAGTCTATCTAGACCGACTATACGATACCCTATGCTATGCGTTTAGAAACCCTATCTCTTAGGCCCAACTAACTGGACATAGAAAATAAGCAAAAACCAAATTTGAGTGGGATTTTTATTAGTTTTTTGGCTGCAGATATTAAAAAGTTCATATCGGATACTATATCTATATAGGGACTAGGTCCAAAAATGGATCGATCTTGATCATGTTTGGTAAAGTCTCTTGTATTTTGCAAAAATATATACAAACAAAATTTGAGAAGAATCAGTGCAATATTTTTGTTTTTTAATAGATTTAAGTGAAGATCGGGAAGCAGCTCTGTATGGGGTCAAAGGGATCATTTTTGGACTACTCATTAATGGATGTAATGAACGCATACAAACCCAATTTGAGTAAGATCTATATGACAATTTGGATCTTATGGCAATTTATGTAGATTTCATATGGGTAATTTGTATGGGGGCTAGGTCTGAACATGGACCGATTCTCACCAGTTTCAATAGCGTTCATCCCATGGCCGATGAAAGCTTATATACCAAATTTCATCAAAATATATTCATATTTGCGACCTGCAGTTTGATTACAAGCTTTACATGGACACACAGACGGACGGACGGACGGACGGACGGACGGACATTGTTAAATCAACTCAGAAAGTGATTCTGATTCGATCGGTATAATTAAAGATGGGTCTAGGTCAAATATTTTTGGTTGTTACAAACAGCAGCACAAAGTCATTATACCCAAACCACATAGTGGTATAGGGTATAATTAATATTTTTTTTTAGCGTTTTGATTACGCCTCTTTTGTTGCTAAATTCACATGATTATATGGAATTTAAGAAACTTAATTAATTACTTCTAACATTTGTAATATACTTTTTCACTTTTTTCTATTACTAATTACTAATTCTAATCGTTCTCATATTTCTATTATGTTCGCCAAATGTATGGATGTGTACCAAAAATACGTGCCTACTTTTAGGCTTTCACTACTTAATACTCCATCCTTGTGTTTAGGAATTACGTGTTAATTTTGTGGGATTTTTTTCCTGTTACGTTTTTCTTTTCATACTGTTTTAATAAATGATCACGTTTGTGTGACTTGCCACCTTGTTAAAATTATAGTAGTAGCCTAATTTAAGGCTTCTGTGGCACGCCATATGACGAAGCAAAAGAGTTCACAGAAAGTAGTTTTTTTTTTTTTTGTTTTGTTTTTATAGGTCGGTAGTAACTTGCTGCGACGTGCCTAACTAAATATGACAATGTTTCGTTTACAAAGGTAGTTTATGTGGCAGAAACTGAAAAAAGTTTTGAAAGAATAACTTAAATCACTGTAGGCAAATTTGACTAATTGTATTAAAAAAACTTTGTTTTTGGCAGGAATTGTGTTTTATATTAGGTTGCGCTTTAATAGATTTTTATACTGAAGAAAAAATTTTGAATTGAAACAGTAATTTTGAAAATGTTTTTGTTTCCCTATGTGATTGTTAACTTATAGAAAAACTGCCTTCAATCTAAATTTATTTGCAATTCATATAATTTCGCACACCTAATAAGACACCTCATAAGACAATTCATCAACAGCCAAGTGGACCCTGGCTGATACTTAAGTTTATATCTTAAGGCAAGTGCGAGAAATTTTTTATTAAAAAATTTTTTTTTTTTTTCATTCATAAACAGTATACAAACGAATGAAAAAAGAACAGCACTGCATAGTATTTTTTCTAACGATGGATAGCAAAACAAAATTAAGCACACACTTCGGGGGGTTTTTTGTTAAACAACGTTAAGATTATGAATATTTTATATCAAGATTGAAAAGCAATGTTAAGAGATATTCATAATAATAAACAAGACCGGAAGTTTGTTCTGCTGCTGATGAAATCAGCTTAAGAGATGCTGAATATAATAAACAAGAGACTTCATATTATAGCCTTGAGGCCAAATATAGTTTTTAATATAAAATAATAAAAATATTTGAAAAAAGAGACTATTGGAAGCTCTGTTGCATAAGTCAAGTTAGCATTTTACATGAAATTATAATTTTAAAAGAATAGTGCTTAAAAACCCATTGCAATTCCTTAAATTAGGCTTTGAGTATTTTAAAAAACCCAAAAAGAAAAAGAAATAAAGAATCAAACATTCTAGAAATATTTATAGCATAAGGAAATTAAATAACATCTAACATATTTGAAATAAGCATAAATTAAAAAATTAAGTGCTTACATTGAGGCGTTTTTTGTTCTTTGCCTCTTTGGCACAATCATCATATGCATGTTTTTCTGTTCACATGTGCTGGAAGTCATTTTTTAAACTGACACTTTTCCACTGAGAAACCATTAACTTAAACCAGACATCGTAGCAAATATTTTTAGCCATAACTCTTTTTCGTCTTCTTTCTCTTTAAAAGCATACTTTAGGGCTGGCTGACTTGTTTGGCTAACATTCAAGAAAGTAGGAAAGAAAAAGAATTGTACAGGCTATGGTCACGCATGAAACGCATAATTCCCTTTAGTATATATTTTTTTATGGCGTTCAAGTGTGACATAAGAATTCAAGGGAAAATACATTAATTTTAGGAATGAGTTTAAACAAAACCTGTTAAAGAAATTCTTCTGGTATAGTTGCAGGGGTATTTTAAAGATGACATTTTAAAGCATACTTTACGGAAACATTAATAGATTCATATTTATTCATTTTCGTTTTTTTTTTTTTTTTTTGTTAATTAAAAAAAGATAATATGAGAGTATAAAGTCTTTTGTTATCTTTGTTTGTGAGTTAAGAAAGTTCATTGGTGCGGTTTATGGGCTGGTGGCATCATTGGACCGTACTTCTTCAAAGATGATGCGAATCGTAACGTAGCTGTGAATGGTGAGCGCTACCGAGAGATGATATCCAACTTTTTTTTGCCCAAAATGCAAGAGCTTGACTTGCATGACATGTGGATTCAACAAGACGGTGTCACATGCCACACAGGACACGCAACAATGGACTTATTGAGATGCGAGTTCGGTGAACATTTAATTTCACGTTCGGGACCGGTCAATTGGCCGCCTAGATCGTGCGATTTAACGCCTTTAGACTATTTTTTGTGGGGCTATGTTAAAGCTCATGTCTATACAGACAATCCCGCTTCAATTGACGCATTGGAAGACAACATTGAAGCATTTATTCGTGAGATACCGGCCGAAATGTTGGAAAGAGTATGCCAAAATTGGACTAAGCGGATGGACCATTTGACGCGCAGTCACGGTCAACATTGGCATGAAATAATCTTCAAACATTAAATTATATGGACCGTTCTATCGATTCAAATAAAGATTTCATGCATTTTTCTGAATTTTATGTGTTTTTTTTTTTTTTTTTTTTTTTTGAAAACTTTCCTATAGCTCTTAAAAAATCACCCTTTATTACGTTTATTTTTCCCATTATATAGTTGTTTTTTTAGTCATAAAAACATTTTCGCGTTTCGCTACTAAAATCTATAAAAAAAAAAGTTCCGTAGATTTTTCTAAAATTTGGCTTATATAGTTTTTACAGACTGACTATAATTTTCTTCCTTGTTTTTACAATTTATTTGAAATTTCTGTCAACCTTTCCGTGGAAAGCTCTGAAAAGCGTTAAAAAAATCATTCAATTTTTTTTTTGTCAACTTGGTTAGTGCTAAATCCATTTTGGGGAAAATGGCAAGGGAGTTTTACCCCGATTTTGATAAAAAATATATCATTTGAAAGGTTTTTCTTTTTAGCTGTTTCCCAGATTTACAGATTTTCATAGTGGGGAATATTTTTTTGTAGTTATGATCGTTTAAAGTTGCTACTAACACATACATAAAATTATACAATGATATGTGTGTGTTCATTAAATTTGAAAATGTGTTTGTGTTAATGTGTTGAGTTTGTTTTCTTCATTTAAAATGAGTTGAATTGTGAAGCATACCTTTAGCGTTTTCATTAAATGAAGAAATAAATATTCCTAGAATTTGCACTCGAATTTCGACTGCTGGAATCTGCTAGTTAAATTTAAAATGGCTAGTAGTGGCTAAATTTCATACAATAAATATATATTTTAAAGTACATTGCTTTATATTAAAAGGAATTATTAAAAGGAGTCAACATTCGCAGAAATGCAAGTAATTAAAATATAACAGCGCTCCAGTCCTTGCGGATCGCGTCATGTATGTCATAAGCAGCATTCGTTTCTATTTTCTTTTAAATCTGTGATCCCCAAGTTATTCGTAGCAGTAGAGTAGACTTAAGTAGGAGCAAACGAATTTAAGAGCGTGTTGCTTACTATGTAGCAACTTTTGAGCAAAATAATGAAAAGTCTTTTTCTAAACTAAAATATGATTAAATTAATAAGTAAGTGCATATAAAAATCCATTTTAAACAAAAAAAATAGTCATTTTAGAGTTATTTTCAGATTGTCCTGATGGTTTAGAATACTCAGGCACACTAACAAAAGGGGTCAAATAGCTAAAATGGTTCAAATTCACATCTCCGAGGGTGGTCCCAGAATAAAGACAAAGAAAAATTTAATTAATATATTTTTATGTGTTTTATTAATTTCTCAACGTAATTTAATTTTAGCTTGATACACTTTCCCGACAATATTGAATATCATATATACCCTCTTTATAGTAAAAACTGTCAAGCTCCTTAAAATAGCCGTCAAGCAGACTCCACCTCTTCATTGTTGGCAAATTTTTTTTACCACCAAACCATTTATCAAGCTTGGAAATAGAAAATATTCCGTGGAAGCTAAATCTGGCGAATAGAGTACTTGGTGAAGCAATTTGAATGTGTGCACCGATGCATTGTTTTGATGCAACAACACATTCTTTTTCGTGAAATGAGATCTTGTTTCCTTAATTTCATCACTTAATTGCTGCAGTAAGTTAGCATAATACAGGATTTTTTTTCTTTTTGAAGATAATTAATAAAAATTATTTCACGTACATCCCAAGAATCAGATGCCTTAATCTAGACAGTAGATATGTAACTTTCTTCCCCTTCATTGGTCACTATTCTCCCAACTTCAGTCCTCTGTTTTGATATTCCTTTGTCTCAGTTGTGGTAGATCCATGGTTACGAAGCGAAGCAAAAACTCAGCTTCATTGTGGAGAAATATTACCGAACACTCTATTGAAACATCTTCATGATGCTGCTTTTCTTCTATTGTGAGCAAACGCGGCACTCATCTTGAGGACAGATTTAGCATCTCCAAATTTACGGTCTATATGTGATGTATAATACTTTTTCAAATGCCTATCAACTGACGATCATCCAACGCTATTTCGTGGATTTACTTAACCGTTTCGGGCGTGACCACATTTGGTTGAACACTGCAAAGTTTGTCTTGGCAGCTGAAAATATTAAATTGCGCAACGGTGATAAATTTTTTACAAATTCACTGAAATCGTTTACTTTTTATGGCTCCAAAAAATACTAAGGTTGCAATTTTCATCAAAGTAATTTTTTTCCAACAACTGCCGCCACCTATCAGGTTGGGGTGTTCTGGGACCGCCATCGTAAGATATCAGATATTTTTCACAAATAAAAGAAAAACACAGACTTATTTGGCTCTAGGAAATATTGCTCAATGAAAAATCGCCCAAAAATTAATATGAAAAATGGCCCAAAAAAAAACTCCCATACAAAATTTCCTCAGATAAAAAAATGAAAAATGACCCAACTTTTTGGGCTATTTTTCGTTTTTTTTTTTTTTGGTCATTTTTCATTTTCAAAAGTGGGCCATTTATGAAAAATTATGAAAAATGACCCACATTTTTCCATTTTTCTTTTCTTTAATTTTAGAAAATTGTAGTCGAAATCCGTGAAAATTACTGTAAATAAATTTATGTTTTATTTTTGATCTTCTTCACATCTGTCCTATAAGAGTTAAATATTGGGTGTAAATATATTTTTTTTAATGTATTTACTTATATAAATACTTAAAAAAACGCATAACTTTAATCGACTTTTGAGTGAATTTTCATATGAAAATATTGGTTAATTTTTGAGATTTTTTTTTAAATTATTTATATTTTTGTGCCATTTTGGATATTTTTGAGCAGCATTTTATTATATTTTTTTTAGGCCATTTTTAAAATTTTTGGGGCCAAAATTTCATATTTTTTTGGGCGATTTAATTTTTTTTTTTTTTTTTTTTTGTTAATTTTTCATTGGGCCATTTTTCATTTTTTTTTTTTGGGCCATTTTTCATTGTCGTCAATTAACTTTTAGACGTTGTTTTTATCATAATAAAAGAATATATTCTTCAGGTGTAAGCAGAATTTAATTTCACTTAAAAAATGGTGGCACATACAGCCTCAGAAAAATTTAAAAGTAAACCAATAAGACATAACATTGAAACAAAATGAAAAAATAGCTAGATCTTCTTGTAGATGTAGTCTAGTCGTTTTTAGTGGCCCAATGGAGAACAAATCGCTAGATTTAAATTGAAGACAGCTAAATTGGTAAACTTGGTAGTGACGATCTGTAGTGCGATCCTGTAAATTTTAACGATGCGACAATCGCTATTGTTGTTTGCACTAATGATTAACTGATTCACTAAGTACGCCTTAACGATAACCGACAAATATATTTTTCTATTTATTAAAATTGTAAACGAGTGGCATCTCTGTCAAAATAAGCGAAAACACAAAGCAGAATAGAAAAAAAAAACAAATAACTTCGTGTTTTGTTTATTTATTTGAATATAAAATAATGAATTTAATTTGCTATTTAATTTTTTTTTTTTTTTTTATATAAAAAGTTTTTATAATAAATGCCAAATTTTTCACTATTAAATGATTTTTATTTATGTATAACGACATTTTAACCTAAAAATTTTACCCTTTATCGATTGAATAAACAACATAAAAATGGTTGTCGTTTAGATAACAACAACAGCTGACTTTAACAATAGCGAGTATCGTTTAAAAATTTTACTGAATACCAAAATCGATAATTTTGTTGTTTTATTTTTTTAACGATTCGATTACCATTGAAAGAAGTAATTGAATCCCGCTACTGAATTAAACTGATGGCTCTTGTGTTACCTCCATTGAATAGGCCATAAATGAGCTCAAATTATCTGCAGACATCATATGGAGAAGATGCACTAAACATGTAGAAAATTAAAATTAAAATTAAAATTAGTAAAAATTAAAATTAAAATTAGTAAAAAAAAAAAACAAGATTTGAAACAAAACTAAAGATAAAAAGGATAAACGGAGTCAGAGAAGTTGACTTGTTTCATGTACTGCCCGTGATAAGTTATAAGGGTGTCAACGTTTTTCTGTAGAACTCTTAATCATTTTTGTTACATCTGCAAAAAGTTGTTACTTCTTCGGGATCAGTAAAATATTTTGATGAATTTATTAATTTTTCGTGTATATATTTTATTATCAGTTATTTTAATTTTAGTTTAAAAAAAAATTTATTAATTAAAAAAAATATATTCTTTTTTGCTTATTCGAAAAAAAAAAAATACAGGAGTGCATTATTTGTCAAAAGGAATTTAAATTTCACATTAGTAAATACTTATTTTTTTAACATTTTTTTGGTCAAACAAAAAATTGCTTAATTTTCAAATATCTCCATCCGAAAGCAAAGAAGCTGCTATTAGTGACTTAACAAGTAAGCTAATCAATTGTAAAAATTTGTTTTAACATACTTTTGGAATTTCATATAGGGTAGCCAGATTATTATACAATGTTCTCATCTTCTCATTTCTGAGTTACTTTATTGTACTCTTTGACTGAATTTATGGCAAACTGAAGCAGAAATATATGATTTTGTATCAAAATATAAGAAACGTTTTCATAACCTTTGAAAGAGTGGACCGAAGTTGCCAATTTTTGATACACTGCAACTGATCTATAATATTAATAGGCAAGACGATTTCTTGTGACATCTCCTAAACTCGCAGTTACCAACCGATTTTGACAATAAATATACTATTTGAAAGGTGTTTATTTACAGGTGTGCACCATATTTAGAGATGTGCACCATCTGGTGTGTTTTTTTAGAATAAAATCATTTAAAACTGCTAATAACACATACATTAAACACATATTAATACGTGAAGATAAATTTTTAGTTCCCTTTTTAAGAAATACGCGGGCACGGAGGAGTGTGAAAATTGGAAAAGTTATTGTTGATATGGAGGAGAAGCTGAGAATGATAAAATTTATGTTTAATCTGTCTTAAAATTATATTAAATTAAATAAAATAAAATATTTCTAATAATTCGTTACACCCTGTTAATGTGAGTGATTTAAATTTTATATAAACACCCTGTGTTGAATTGTGAATTGCTTAAATTGATTAGCATACCTTTAGCCTCATTTAAATATTCATAAATTTTTAAATTGAATGAAAAAATAATATTTTCTAGAATTTTCACTCAAATTTCGAATGCTGGGCTATACTTGTAATCATTTAAAACTGCTAATAACACATACGTAAAACACATAGTTTAGCTTCAAATGGAAAACTGCACCATGCTAAGTATGTGTGTGTTTATTAATTGCCTAAAATTGCTTAGCTTACCTTTAGGCTCTTATGAAGTTATTTATTAACAAACCCATTTATATATATTTTGTGTGTTCAACAAATATTTTTTGTTTGCAAACTTTCCCGCATCTGTTCAGTTTAATCATGGGTGCGACCAAAACTTTAATTTAATAGTGCAGTGTATTATTTAATTTTAAATTGTGCCTCAAACACATTTATTTTCCACTAGCAGATTCCAGCGCTTGCAATTCGAGTGCAATTTCTAGGCAGCTATATTTTTCAACTTAGCCAATTCACAAACCAACACTTTATGGTGTATTATTATAGTGAATAAAGCTAACAAACTCATTAACAAACATATTAACAAATTTAATAAAACACACATATCATATGTATAATTTTATGTGTGTGTTAGTAGCAACTTTAAATGCAAGTTTCTCAAAATAAAGGAACAAATCTAAAAATCTGTAAATCTGCAAAACGCCTAAAAAGAAATACCTTTCAAATAATATACGTTTGCTCAAAATCGGGATAAAATGGTAGAACAAAACATCGGTAACAAGAAATCGCCTAGCCTATTAATATTATAGATTTAAAAATAAATTTTTATTTTCAATTTAAAAATAAATTTTACCTCAAAGACGAATTTGCATCGTAAAATTAATTTTACACTCAAAAATTTATGACACCGCAAAAATTGAATTATTAAAAATATATTTTTACTTTTATTATTTTCCATATAAATAAAAAATCTTATTTTCGATTTAAAGTAAAAGCATTTGACCTTGAGCCTGAATAATTTCAAACTCAATATATTTTTACCTTAACAAAAATATCTTCATCTCAAAAACTGTTCTACACTTCAGTTTACTGAAATAATTTAATTTGCAGCTCAGAAATTAATATAATTTCAAAAATATATTTCCACTTTAAGTAAGTATTTATTTTCATCGCAAAGGATTCTCTAATCTTGAAATTTAACTGAAATTTTTTGCCCTTTATGATCAATTTACCGAAAAACTTAATTTCACCACACTTAGGTTCTTTTTAACTTGAATCATTTTTCACCTAAGTATTTGGGTACACTCGAGTGGTTCGCGGTAAGTTATTGTGAAAATATTGCCATGGGTATTAAAAAGTTGTCACAGAGGAATGTAATAATTTTATTTCAAAGTAAACTTCGATGCATTCCGAAATAAATTAATATAAAAAAGTAAGTCAACAGTAACTGAAAGAACATTTTTACTCCTGCCTTTCTTAGTTAGTTGTTTCTTAAGAATAGTGGAAAACAAATTAAGAGTTTAAAAAACCTAAAAATGATTTTAAAGTTGACTTTTTTTCAATATTTTCGCCCTATATTTATGATCTTGCGAGGATCTAATTGAAGTTATACACAACCACAAGGCTCTAAATTCTAATAAGCCACAAGCTGGCTGCACACTTTTCGCAACTTATTCTTTAAAATCTAAGAGTATAAAAAGCTTTTCCTAAAACATTGCCTTTATTAGGAGTTCTTCTTTAGCTCATAACAGAGTACTCTCTTTGTATAACCAACACGCCAACTGCACACTTTCTAGCAGTTTTCGTCTAAATACGTCTAATCTCCCAAACCAAATTTTACTGTACAGCTTGAAGAGAGCTTTAAAGTTTTTCCATAAACATTGCTTGTATTTAGGAGTCCTTTTTTACTTAAAAACTTATAAAAAAATATTTTAACTAAATGAGAATTATTAAAACACTAGCTTTTGAATCAAAAAAAATTAATTTTATTTAGAAAAATTGCATACATTTAGGCATACAAAATCATCAAATACTTTCAATACTTTTCACAAATTTTTAATCACATTTATAAATTAGATACATTTATAAAGATGATTCTAAGACATATGTAAATAATATTTAATAGATTTTAGATTGGAAATGCTTTAGAATTAACAAAACTCAAAAATAATAGTCATATTATCTTATGCCGTTTTCTTTTCTGGCAAAAAATGTCGCATTTTATTTTAAATTTTTTTGAACAGTGTATTTTTTGATATATTCGGAGTGAAGAGCAACCTTATTTTATACATCAGTCGAAAGGTCTCAAAGGGCAGCGTTCATAAAAACAAAAAATTTTTATTATTATCCTCTCTAAAGTCATAGGGAGATAATATTTAAAAAGGGGAACAATGAGGAAATATTCTCGCACTAGAAGTCAATAGCTGCAATTTTTTTGTTATATACGAGGGCTCAACTTTGAGACCTTTCGATTGATGTATAAGATAAGGTTGCTCTTAAATCAGAATATATCAAAAAATTCACTTTTCGAAATAAGTGCAAATAAAATGCGACATTTTTTGTCAGAAAAGAAAACGGCATTAATGTAATAATATTTCTTGCATAATTTTTAATACAACATAGCATATTTTTAGGCCTTAAACTTGCATTGCATATTTTGTGGCATTAATTTTGAGTTTATATTTCCTTTAGTTCAGTGTTTTTTATGTATTATTTACTTTCTCTTTAAGAATCTATAATGTTAAAAGATCACGATTTCTTAACACCGTTATTTACTACCACACTCAGAAAGAAACAACAACAACATAAATTGTAGTGGATTTCGTTACAACACTAAGTAATAATTTATCCAAAGAACCTTTTATGTAATCCACATACTAAGGCTCCAACATTATTTTTTATTATATTTTTTTCGGCTTATTAAGGGTAAAAGACAAATGTTGGTTATGTTTGTTTACACTCTGGTTTCATTTTTCTTTTTATAAGAAAAAGAAAAACATTTTGTTTTTGTTATAGTGATAATGGCCACAAAGGAATTTCAATGCCATATTAAAAATGTAAAAAAACGAAATCACACACTCATTCACATGCACATTTATTTTTGTTTGTTTCATACGTATTTGTGTACATTTGCAGAGTTTATTTAAATTGTTTACATTTTTCCATGTGTTCCGTTTTTATGCTGTGTTTTTTTTTTTTTTTTTGTTTTTGTTTATTTTAACTTAAAAATATGGCTTTGCCACTGTAAGAAAGGAAACCATTTTCAAACGGAAACGGGAAATGCAAGTTTTTCTGTTTTTTCTCCATTTTTTTGATGTAGCATATTTTATGGCGTCACCAGACATTGTTATATCTTTTGCTAAGCATTTATGATACAAGACGATGAGTATGATTATTATGTTTCAAGTATAATATGTTGGTGTACTTATGTATTCTGTTTATTTATAGTCGAGTCGTTAGTAGAAAAGATCCTTTTACTTTTCCTGTATTTTTTTCTTGTTTGAACTTTGTTTTATTTTATTTTTTTTTTTAAATATATATTTTTTTTGTTACTTATTTTTGCCACGACGAGTGTTTACTTTAAAAACCACTTTATTTTATACTTAACAGTGTGTTAAAAATTTCATAGCATATGTTAAGGTGTTTATACTGCTTGTTGCAAGCACTAGCACTAAAAGACATTTTTCTTTTTGCTCTTTTCCAACATTTTTAATGGTGGTTAGATTTACAAGGATTTTTCATATTTATATTATAATATTTTTTTTGCCGAGTTTAGCACATTATTAGCACTTGTGTTAAAGAGAGATAATGTTTCATGCTTAATACGATTTATGTGTTACAGGAGATATTACAGGAAACGAAGAATATATAAATTAAATTATCTTTTTTTTAATTTAAATCCCTATTTTGGGATCTGCTGATAACAGTGTGAAGATTTTCGGGGTCATTGTGATTGTCATTGTATGGGTGGTGAGAAATTCCAAATCAGGGTGTATGTACTAGGCCAGTATAGTAAAATCTTCAAAGGGTTTGGCGTTTTTTTTAAATATTTACTATTCAAAATATCACTCATACGTATACATCTCTTTTAATCAACTAGTAAACAATAATCATACGCCCTAAATATTTTATGGTATTCAAAAATGGGAAGAAATGAATTTTTTTTGAAGAATTTATTGATTAAATTAGTTCAACTTGAATTGCTGAAAATATTTTCCGAACAATGAAATGAGAAATCATCAGTGGCATTATAGCTGAATAATTAAGTAAACACACAGAAACATAAGGGGGGAAAATATAAAAGGTCATAAAAAAAGTTTGAGAAAGTCAAACCCTTTTGATATTTTACTATACTGACCTAGCACTTACACCCTGACTTGGAGTTTGTCACCCCCAGAATGGCTGTTGTAATAAACAATAAACTCTAATCAAAAATATGGAGTTCTTTAAAAAAGCTGAGCTTCATTCCGCGGATAAAATAATTTACGTTCTGCTTGAGACGACTGGCCGACTAAACCAGGGCTATTATCAAAATATAATTATCAAAAATCCTTGTTTCTTTCTTGTAGTTCAAACAACTTTCTTCAATAATTTCAGAATTTTACTTCTGAGATTTCAAAAACCATCGCATGTAAAAAAGTGTGCTTTGTTGACTACAGTTGCTGAGAGCTCACTACCAATTTCAACGTATACGTATATTTTTTTTTTATTTAAAATTCATACTTTTTTGACACTTTGAATATATTTACCATTCCCTAAAATATACTTTAACATTGTATATAAGAAATATAAAATTTCAAATATTTCAAATATTTAGTGCTCACTTATGACTGATCATGAAAAATCAGAGTTCAGAAAAAAACACACACTGAATAAAAAACTCGTACATATATGTAAACAAACATAACTTAGACCAACACACACATATTTTTATTTTCATATCAATTATGTTTGTTCTTAAATTTTCTTCGGTGCCCAACACAACCATGACTGTGTTCGTTTTAATATTTCGTTATTTACACGAACATTTTTTTATCACGTACTTTTTGTTTCAATCACACATAAAGCACACATTTTTGAGTGTTGCTTTATTTGAAGTTCATGTTCTGGTACGTGTACTGAAAAAAAAATAGAACATGTACAATAAACAGGTTCGAGTTCAGTTATATTTTAAGTCGTGTTTAAAATATAACTGAACTCGAACCTGTTTATTGTACATGTTCTGTTTTTTCTTACTACACGAGCCACAACACGACTTAAAATATAACAGTACACGTACCAGAACATGAACTTCAAATAAAGCAACACTCAAAAATGTGTGCTTTATGTGTGATTGAAACAAAAAGTACGGGCTACAAAAATGTTCGTGTAAATAACGAAATATTAAAACGAACACAGTCATGGTTGTGTTGGGCACCGTAGAAAATTTAGAAACGCACATAATTGATATGAAAATAAAGATAAGTGTTGGCTGCTTTTGAACAGAACATTGTGTGTTTCATGTGTGTATTTTCTGAACTTTTGAAAAATTCATAAAGGATATTTATAATACTAATAAGCTAGGGGATTTCTTGTGGCCGATGTTTTGTTCTACCGTTTTATCCCGACTTTGACCAAACATATATTTTTTGAAAGGTATTTCTTTTTAGCCGTTTTTCAGATTTACAGATTCTTAAATTTTTTCCTTTATTTTGAGTAATTGCATTTAAAGTTGCTACTAAAATATACATAAAATTATACAATGCTATGTGTGTGTTTATTAAATTTGTTAATGTGTTTGTAATAAAAATGAGTTTGTTATACCCTATACCACTATGTGGTTTGGGTATAATGACTTTGTGCTGCTGTTTGTAACAACCAAAAATATTTGACCCAGACCCATCTTTAATTATACCGATCGAATCATGATCACTTTTTAAGTTGATTTAACAATGTCCGTCCGTCCGTCCGTCCGTCCGTCCGTCCGTCCGTCTGTGTGTCCATGTAAACCTTGTAATCAAACTGCAGGTCGCAAATATGAATATATTTTGATGAAATTTGGTATATAGGCCTTTGTCGGCCATGGGATGAACGCTATTGAAATTGGTGAGAAGCGGTCCATGTTCAGACCTAGCCCCCATACAAATTACCCCTATGAAATCGACATAAATTGTCATAAGATCCAAATTGTCATATAGATCTTACTCAAATTGGGTTTGTATGCGTTCATTACATCCATTAATGAGTAGTGCAAAAATGATCCCTTTGGCCCCATAAAGAGCTGCTTCCCGATCTTCACTTAAATCTATTAAAAAACAAAAATATTGCACTGATTCTTCTCAAATTTTGTTTGTATATATTTTTGCAAAATACAAGAGATTTTACCAAACATGATCAGGATCGGTCAATTTTTGGACCTAGTCCCCATATAGATATAGCATCCGATATAAACTTTTTCATACATGCAGCCAAAAAAAATTAATAAAAAACCAAATCAAATTTGGTTTTTTCTTATTTTCTATGTCCAGTTAGTTGGGCCTAAGAGATAGGGTTTCTAAACGCATGGTATAGGGTATCGTATAGTCGGTCTAGACCGACTATAATTTTCTTACTTGTTTTTATGTTGATTTATGAGTTGGCTATAACTGATTAGGGTCTTTATTTAATGAAAAAATATAGTTTCCCAGAATTTTCACTCGAATTTCGAGGGCTGGAATCTGCTAGTATTAGCTAATATATATTTTGGGATTCTTTATTTTTAGTTATTGCTTCAATTCTTCAGATTTAGAATTGTCAAATACTGGGGTGACATTTTATCGCATTTTTTCGTAGATTTTTAATCAACCGTTTCGACGTTTTCTTTCTTTATTTTTCTCCCAAATGATCCCAAAGGGTCAATATCTGGTGGCTAGGGCGTGTTTTCATCCACAACATAGTATTGGTGGCCGTGAAATTTTCTCATTGGCTTGGTTGAAGATTTAACTTGGTTATTCAACTAGATAAAAGAAAATACTACCATATAGTATCGGGCGCCTTATAATAATTTAACACAAAATCTGTAATTAAAAAAAATTTGAAATGTATTTCTTTTTAGCATATTTGCACTGTCTAGAACAATCTCATTTAAAATTACTACTAACACATGTATAAAACACATACTGTGTGTGTGTGTGTATTATAAATAACAAAGGCATTGCGTCGAAGTGAATTGGCTAAAATTGATAAGCATAGCTTTAGGCTCCTTTAAAATTATTCATTAGCAAACCCATTTCTATATATCTTCTGTGTGTTCAACAAATATTTATAATGAAATTTAATGAGTTTTGTTTAATAAGTGTTGAATTGTGAATTGGCTAAAATTGAGGCTCTTATAAAATTATTTATTAAATGAAAACATAAAATTTCCTAGAATTTCCACTCTGCTAGTATCTATAAATATATGAAGTATGATTCATTCACACTACTTAACAAAACTTGTCCGGTTGACACTAATCGACTCTTAGTTATCAGAATATTTTTTTCAAGAACTATATTTTTCTCATATAGAAGGTCACAAACAATCTGGGCCTGAGCACATAAAACCTTTTGGAGATTTTACTAGATGGGCCTATCACTTTCACCTTGACATGCAGTTTCCCGCCCCCACAATGGCTGCTGCGCTGGGTTATTACACTAATTTTTTTTTTCTATATTAAAAAATTTTAATTTTTTGGAAAATCACCGCAGACATTTTTGATGGATAAGGTTTTGGGTTATGTCTACAGTAAAAAAATGCAAACCCTAAAATCACTGAACCTGCACTTTTTTGCCCATTTAATTTTTTTCGCATTTTAAGCATTCCTACAATCTTTTTTTATAATATTGAGTAAATATGATAATACGAAAAAATCTAAACGTACGTTATTAAACTTCAGCAAGTTTAATAAAGTAATCATAATTTTTTTTGTGTTAGTGTTAGTGTTTTACTATGGCATATTTACAAGTTTTATTTTATATTATGTACATTATTAACATTTTTTTTGTATGCTATTGCCTACACGGTAGCTCTAAAACATGTAATTTTTTCAGTCTTCTAACCTCGTTTGTTTCGTCTAATAAAGATATAGCTAAGGTATTATAATGATCACCAAGTCGATCTATGTATAGAGAACTAAACCTATTTATTTCATCTTTAACCCAAGATATTTTAAGATCTTCATGAAGTCTTTTGGAGCATCTGCTATACATCGGAGTGTTTTGTTTTGATACTGTTGCAATATCTCTACGTTCGAGTTACTCGATGTTCCCCATAGTTGAATGCCGTATGTCCATTCAACATAACCTTGTTTTCGAGACTTAGGTCTGACTTTGGTCTTAATAACCAGTACATCTTTTTGAATTTTATATATAGATGTTGTTTTTTTGCTTTAATGTGTTTTGGCCATGTAAATCTTCTATCCAGATGCATTCCTAAATATTTTACACTATTATTTTTTGGAATTTCAGTACCATTTATATATAGTAAAGGGCATTCTTCTCTTCGAAGTGTAAATGCTACATGATTTGACTTGTCTTTATTGATACAAATCTTCCATTTTGTTAGCCATTGTTGAAGAAGGTTTAATTCCCTTTGAACTAAGAATGATGTTTCCATCGGTGATTCATTTGATGATAATATAGCTGTATCATCTGCGTAGGTGGCTATTGTTACATCATCCGCTACGGTCATTTCTGACGTGTAAATAGTATACAACACTGGACCTAACACACTACCATGTGGTATACCAGCATTAATACAGCATATATTGCAACATTAGTCATTGAATTTTACGTGGAATATTCGTTGTTCTATATCGTCAGCTTAAAAACCAAACAACCTATCAGCAAAAATTTCAAAATTGATTTTTTTTATTTAATATTATTCCCTACATCATAATGCATATGTATCCAAAATTTTGAACGCCTAATATTACAAATAACCAAGCTATTACCAAATTAAGAATATATAATTTTCGTTTCAGTATTGCAAATAGTTCCAATTTTATTACGTTTTTTCTCTCTCCTGTAAGCTTTTGAAAACTGCTGATAGGTTGTTTGGTCTTTAAGGTGACGATATATGATTTGAAAAACAAATACAATAGAGTTGGCAAAAATTCTTTAAGCTTATAAAGGGTGATTTTTTAAGAGCTATACGAAAGTTTTCCAAAAAAAAAAAAACACATAAAATTCAGAAATATGCATGAAATCTTTATTTGAATCGATAGTACGGTCCATATAATTTAATGTTTGAAGATTATTTCATGCAAATGTTGACCGTGACTGCGCCTCAAATGGTCTATCCGCTTAGTGCAATTTTGGCATACTCTTTCCAACATTTCGGCCGGTATCTCACGAATAAATGCTTCAATGTTGTCTTCCAATGCGTCAATTGAAGCGGGATTGTCTGTATAGACATGAACTTTAACATAGCCCCACAAAAAAAGTCTAAAGGCGTTAAATCGCACGATCGATGTGGCCAATTGACCGGTCCCGAACGTGAAATAAAATGTTCACCGAACTCGCCTCTCAATAAGTCCATTGTTGCGCGTGCTGTGTGGCATGTGGCACCGTCTTGTTGAATCCACATGTCATGAAAGTCAAGCTCTTGCATTTTGGGCAATAAAAAGTTGGATATCATCTCTCGGTAGCGCTCACCATTCACAGTTACGTTACGATTCGCATCATCGATAATTGACGGCGACGAATCGATAATTGATGGTGATCATTACCACTGGCCGATACAGCTGCGATATTTTCTTCAGTTCGCACTCAACGTAAGCGTGTTGGTGATTTAATGTCCAACAATGTAAATTTGGTGCGAAATTTAGTCACAATAGCCCGAATAGCCGCTTCAGTAGGTCGATTAAACTGACCATAAAATGGAAGAAGCGCTCAATGAACTTTCTAAACAGAGCACGCATTTTGATAATAAAATTCAATAACTTGCAAGCGTTGTAAGACGATTCATAGTTAAATTATAGACCAAACTGAAGATGTTTGACAATGAAACAAAACACGAAACGTGCGTCAGCTGTTTAAACCAGTGTTGCCAAAAATATAATAGCTAAAAAATCACCATTTACAAAAGCCCTTCGTGCCATACCCGGTCAAATGGTTGTTTTATGTCTAAAAACACCGCCAAGCAATACATTTATCTTTCGATAGCGTCTGATATAACATTTACAATACGATGGAATTGTTCCGGGGTTCCATGCTTGTGACGAAAGCCAAACTGATGATTGGGTATGATATTTTGTTTTTCAAAAACTGCTAATAATCTCTGCGAAAATAATCTTTCAAAAATTTTATAAAAAATTGGCAACAAGCTAATTGGCCTATATGATGAGACATAATTTTCTGGTTTATTGGGCTTAGGAGTCATAATGATTTCAGCACATTTCCACTGGAGTGGAAAGTATGATAATCTTGTGATAGAGTTATAGATCAGAGTTAGAAATTTGATAACTCTTCATTATTTAATTCTTTTTTACGCCTTTTGAGATAATTTAATGCCACGTTGTAATTAGTTTTATCTCTCGGATTTCTATTCGATTGCCATATAATTCTCAGTCTTCTTTTATTTCTTATAAAGTCCCTTATTTCTGCCGATATTACAACTTTACTTCCGTTTTGCTGGGATATTTGTGGGGTAGATAACAATGCGGCTTCATGAATAAGGTTTGTTAACTTTTCAACAGCACTACCGATTTGATCACCTGACTTTATAGATATATTTAGTTCTAAATTTGTATCCATCAAATATCTAAAGGAATCAAGGTCTGTTTTTGGTGAGAACATTTAAATCTGTGTTTTCTTGTTGAGCTCATTTCAAAAACTAAATTGAGTTTTGAAAAATAGATGATGCAGTAATGTTAAAAAATAATTTAGCTATAAAAAAGGATACACACGCTATACATATACCTTATTACCAAGGCGTAATGTTAAATGCCACCAATATGAAGAATTTTACAAAAATATTGGACAAAAATTCATCGTAGGGGGTGATTTTAATGCTAAACACCCCTGTTGGGGATCACGATTAGTAAATTAGTAAATCTTGATAAATCATTATTCTTTAGCAACTGCTAGATCAGCATAGTGGCCAAGCTATTTAAGAAGGAAACCACATCTTCTGGATTTTGCTATTATTAGTGTTATTCCTAGATCATTATGGAATATTTCTGATAATGATGATTTAAGTTCTGACCACAGGCCTCTAATTATAACATATAACAGTATGTTGCAAACTGGCACCAAAAAACATAAAATTGTTAATAAAAACACTGACGTGCAATCGTTTCAAAATTGGATTGAAAGCAATCTTAACTTAAATATATCTTTAAGAACAGAAAGTGAATTGGAAGATACTATTGAATCCTTTACAAACCTACAATATGAGTCAGCATATATATCTATACCACAACAATAACAAAAATTTACTGGGAACTACGTAAGTGTATCTTTTGAAATAAGACAACCAATTCGAAAAAAGAGAGAGCTGAGAAGAATTTCCAAAAACACAAGAAGTCCTCTAGATAAAGCTAACTTGAATAGAGCAGTAAATTAGCTAAAGAAAATTTTAAGATAATTAAAAAAAAAATGGAAATACAAAAGTCTTTCTCAGAAGACTAGATGTTACAAGAAATTATGATTACAGCCCTTGGAAAGCTGCAAAGTACCTAAAGCATCCCATTAAAAGGAACGTACCAATTAAAAGTACCTATAGTTCATGGTGTATATCGGACTTAATAAAGTCAGTGAGTTTCGAAATCATCTAGAGAATATGTTTAATCAATTTGTTTGTCTAGTCGAAATCAAATAGATGAAATTTTACACTTTCTTGATGTAACCTGTCAAGTGGATTTACCAATAAAACGAGTGACTCCGTCCGAAGTAAAAACGTCTATAAATAAACAAAATGTAACAAAGTCTTCAGGATATGATGGCATTAATGCTAGGGTGTTAAGATTGTTGCCCAAGAAGGGAATTATTTTTCTTCAAAAATATTTAATTCAACTTTAAGGCCCAGCCATTTCCCAGGGCAATGGAAATATGCCAAAATCATACTGATCCCAAAACTTATTAAATGTGAAAATGAAGTAACATCCTATAGGCCAATATGTTTACTTGCTTTCCTTACTAGAAAAGCAAGAAATAATTCCTGATCATCAGTTTGGTTTCAGACATCAACAAACTCATAAATTTTTTTATGGCAAGCCGAACATATTGATTTAGGTAATCTAACGTCTTTATCATTATAATACGAAATTAGTTTTATATTTTGTTTAATTTTATCGCCAATATTTTTAACGCGTTTCCTTTTTTCTTTGCAATACAAACAAATCTTAGCTCCATTCTCTTCATTAGTAGCTGCATGATTAGGTTTTGACATTAACTATACCAAAATTTTTCAAATTTTAAGTGATCAACGAATTACAAAGGTAAACTAAATAAAAATAAATAAGAAATATAGCATGTGTGTCAAAATTAACGGTAGCTAGAATAAAGTTGTATATCTATACTATTAATAGGCTAGGCAATATCTTGTGACCGATGTTTTGTTCTACCGTTTTATCCCGATTTTAACGAAACGTATATTATTTGAAAGGTATTTCTTTTTAGCCGTTTTGAAGATTTACAGAGTTTTAAATTTTTCCTTTATTTCGACTAAATTGCCTCTTTGTTAATGTGTTTGTAATAAAAATGTGTTTGTTTTTTTGTGTTGGTTTGTGAATTGCCTATAATTGTTTAGCATACCTTTAGGGGGTTTATATAATGAAAAAATAAAATTTCCTAGAATTTGCACTAGAATTTCGAGGGCTGGTATCTGCTAGTGTCTATTAATGGCTCAATTACTTTTTAACATTACTGCATCATCCATTTTTCAAAACTCAATTTACTTTCTGAAATGAGCTCAATAGGGGAACACAGATTTGAATGTAGGAATGCTTACCATGCAAAAGAAAAATTCAAATGGGCAAAAAAAAAAATTCAAGTGGGCCAAAAAGAACAAGTAAGAAAATTATAGTCGGTCTAGACCGACTATACGATACCCTATACCATGCGTTTAGAAACCCTATCTCTTAGGCCCAACTAACTGCACATTGAAAATAAGCAAAAACCAAATTTGAGTGGGATTTTTATTAATTTTTTTGGCTGCAGATATGAAAAAGTTCATATCGGATGCTATTTCTATAGGTCCAAAAATGGGCCGATCCTGATCAGGTTTGGTAAAGTCTCTTGTATTTTGCAAAAATATGTACAAACAAAATTTGAGAAGAATCAGTGCAATATTTTTGTTTTTTAATAGATTTAAGTGAAGAGCGGGAAGCAGCTTTATATGGGGTCAAAGGGATCATTTTTGGACTACTCATTAGTGGATGTAATGAATACATACAAACCAAATTTGACTAAGATTTGTATGATAATTTGGATCTTATGGGAATATACATATGTTGATTTCATAGGAGTCATTTGTATGGGGGCTAGGTCTGAACATGGACCGATTCTCACCAATTTCATTAGCGTTCATCCCATGGCCGATAAAAGATTAAATGCCAAATTTCATCAAAATATGTTCATATTTGCGTCCTGCAGTTTGATTACAAGCTTTACATGGACACACAGACGGACGGACGGACGGACGGACGGACGGACGGACATCGTTAAATCGAATCAGATAGTGATTCTGATTCGATCGGTATAATAAAAGATGGGTCTAGGTCAAATATTTTTGGTTGTTACAAACAGCAGCACAAAGTCATTATACCCAAACCACATAGTGGTATAGGGTATAAAAACGCAAGTTCATTTATTTTGGTGTGTGCATTTTTTACTTTAGACGCATCTCAAAATCTTATCCATCAAAAATATCCGGGGTGGTTTTCCAAAAAATTTTGATTTTTTAAAACCCACCGTGATATATATTTCAGTAGTGTTCAGGTTTCTTTTTGGGTATTAAAATTTTGTTGTGTTAAATTTTGTCATTTATTGTAATATTTAATTATTATGGACTTGATTTTAATTTATAGATAATGCATAGATCTTAGCTTTTAATTTGTTGTGTATTAGATGAGCTTTCATTTCAAATTATTTGAACTGTATATCGTTTTTTTTTTTTAACTTTGTAAGTGTACAACCTTTTTTTTTGTATCGGACAGCGTTTTTTTAAATATCCAGTAGAAAAAAAATTCTTTAAAAGTTTTGCTTTACATCTGCAAATTCGAGTAGATAAACGAAAGCATAATATATATGATAAAAAAAATTTACTTAATTTTAACTGTCAGTTAGCAGTTTTGCATATCGATGCATAACAACAAGTAAAAACGAAATACAATAGCATTCTCACTTATTCTTCAATTCTTAGTTTACTGCATTAAAATCTACGCTTTCTTCAAATTTTCTTTCTAAAATTTTCCCAATACGTCATGAAAATTTGCTACAATTATCATTACTAAATTTTAGTATTGACCTCAGAATTTAAAATCCATTTTCGAAATTATTTTACTTCAATTAACAATTGCCATTCATCAATATGTATTAAATATCCTTTTAACATACAACATAATTTATTTTTAATCCTTGACATATGCTTTGAAATTATTTGTTTATCATGTTGTCACACAATTTTGATATTTTTATATATTTTTTATATAAATTACTGCTTTTCTTTGATTATTTTATACATTCTGTATTGATTATATTCACTTCGTATTTTTACATTTACATTCACAGTTTTTGTTTATATTTTTTTTAACGCCTAAAGGTAGCTTCGAACATTTTGATTTTACATTCAAATTTTTTTGTCGTAAACTGTTAGCCATAAAAAAAAACTATAAATATATTTTATAAATTACAAAATGCCATTCAATGATCAACTCATGGCTTAAGGGCCATTTAAAATAATAAATATTTTCATACGGCCCACGGAAGCACAAAACTAAACACTAGCTGTAGTAATTTAAGCTTTGGAATGTATTTTTTTATATTTAAGAAATTTTTTTAATTTTTTATAATTTATAAAAATTTTTAAGAGATTTTTTGTTGGTTTTTAAAGTCGAGTTATGTATTCAGTTTTAGTAGTTGAATATATTTCATTTATTTTTTATAAAAGATTTTTAACTTGCATTTATTTTTAGGTTTATTACTAGAATATGTTTAATTGATTATATTTATTTATTTTTGAATTTTTACCGGAAAATATACAACCACGTATTTATTGTTTCTAAATTATATATGGAGATATTTTTTAATTAATATTTTTTTATTATTTAATTCTTTTACATGTAATAGAAAATTTTTAGGTTTTTCATTTCTTTTTTTTTTTTTTTATAAATAAATTAATTTTTTTTTCTTTTTTATTTAGAATTTTCTTTTTTAAAACCTTTTTTTTTGTAAATTCCTTAATATTATTATGTTTAAAACACGCGCTCGTTGATATATTTATTTTCTATCCTTATTTCATATAAAACTTTTTCGTTGTAGCGTTTGTTTCGTGTTTATTTCTTCGCTAACTACCGGCAACTGAAAAGTCCTTAAAATTGTTTTCAAACATTGTTATTCATTTAAGTTCCATTGTATAAAGGGAAAATTTCCATATACTCTCTCTATTTCCGTCTATCTATCTCTCACGCTCTTTCCAATTGGAATATTTGAAATGTTCTCTGTTATTGTTTCTCCTTCTTAAGAATCTTGTTGACCTTAGCCTTAGTCCTCCAGAGAGATTTACTTAAAAGTTAAGGGAAGTTTTCGTCTAATGTAAAATGTATACTTCCGGCATACTTGCACAGCCAAAAAACACATGGCTTGACTAACAGGTTGATTTGATGTGTGACGTCATAATGTGTTCTTTCATTCCAATACAAGGGGTAGTTTAAAAAAAGAAATTTCAGGGGATATTATTATAAAAGTGTAAGGGATATTTTATTTTGGGACATTTTTGTTTTTTTTTTTGCTAATACAAGAAACAGGGGAAGCAGGAAATTATTGAAATATAGAAAGGTATAAAAACTGTTATTCATTTCAAAGATAATATCTCGAAAAATTTATTTTTAATAATAGACACTATTAAAAATAATAATTAAAATGAATTGGCGTTCCTAATGCTTACAAAAAAAAATAAATAAATTTACAAAAGGCTGATGTTGTATAAAAAAACTTAAAAAGGTACTTTTACCTACTTTCTGAGGATCCAAATTAATTGTTCGTACAAATAAAAATAACTTTTTTAAAAAAGGTCTTAATTTATTGAAGTTTATTTTTTACCAAAATATTACAACCAAAATTTCGTATATATAAAAATATTTTTTTTCAGGTACTTCTTAATAAAGTGTAGTTTATTGTAGTTTTTTTTTTAACAAAATATTAAATAAAAATAAAATCGTTTATCATTACACCATCTGAAAAATAAACAAAAACAAACGTATGACCAGTTGGATTAAGACTACATATATGGTTTCACATTTTAAAAGGTCATCACATTTTAAAAGTCCTCAGAGAAATATATTTTTAACAAAATCTATTTAAATACTTATTATGCTCATCCTACGATGTCGTCATTTTTTTTGTTTATATTTTTTCATATCGGATGTTTTTCATGTCAATAATATCCTGTCAACTCTTTACCTTTCAATATCCCAAGAAATTTCCGATAAATTCTTTTGCAAAAAAAAAAAATTATGTTTGGAACTGAGTAATAAATACCAAAAATTGCACAGCTCTAACCTAATTAATTAAGTTTAATTAGAAATTATAACTTTTGTTATACAAACAAAAATTTAATGCATCAACAATAAAAAATAATTTCAAAGCAAATTCTAAGATTCTAAAAACTGATAAAGTATTGAATGGACATAAAAAATAAAATGTTGTATAAAATTCTCAATAAAAGGGTTTTTAAAATTTTTTAATACTTTGATGTTCAGAATACATTTATAACAAATTCCACTAGTGAACTTTTAGTAGCTATAAAACAAATAAAAGTGTGGTATAAAATTAAGTTTCTTTTAATAGTGAATTATTTTTGATGTGTAAACATCTATACGCGCATGGGGGCAAGTTTCTATTTCACAATACCATCACAAAAACAGCGTAACATGTGAGCTTAAGAAAAAATCAGCGTAACATATGAGCGTAAGAAAAATCGGTGTGACTTATGATTGTATTGGTGAAAAAATTATTATATGTAATAACCTGTTTGAAATGCAAAATGAAAAATATAAAATGAAAATGGAAAAATAAGAAATGAAAAATGAAAAATAAAAAACGAGAAATAAAAATGAAAAATGAAAAATAAAAAATAAGAAGTAAAAAATAAAAAATAAAAATAAAAATAAAAATAAAAATAAAAATAAAAATATAAAATAAAAATAAAAAATGAAAAATGAAAAATACAAAATGAAATATGAAGAATAAAAACTGAAAAATAAAAAATGAAACATAAAAAATTAAAAATAAACAAGTAAGAAAATTATAGTCGGTCTATACCGACCATACGATACCCTATACCATGCGTTTAGGAACCCTATCTCTTAGGCCCAACTAACTGGATATAGAAAATAAGCAAAAACCAAATTTGAGTGGGATTTTTATTAATTTTTTTGGCTCCAGATATGAAAAAGTTCATATCGGATGCTATATCTATATGGGGACTAGGTCCAAAAATGGACCAATCCTGATCCTGTTTGGTAAAGTCTCTTGTATTTTGCAAAAATATATACAAACAAAATTTGAGAAGAATCAGTGCAATATTTTTGTTTTAATAGATTTAAGTGAAGATCGGGAAGCAGTCTATATGGGGCCAAAGGCATCATGTTTGGACTACTCATTAATGGATGTAATGAACGCATACAAACCCAATTTGAGTAAGATCTATATGACAATTTGGATCTTATGGCAATTTATGTCGATTTCATAGGGGTAATTTGTATGGGGGCTAGGTCTGAACATGGACCGCTTCTCACCAATTTCAACAGCGTTCATTCCGTGGCCGATAGAAGCTTATATACCAAATTTCATCAAAATATATTCATATTTGCGACCTGCAGTTTGATTACAAAGTTTACATGGACACACAGACGGACGGACGGACGGACATTGTTAAATCAACTCAAAAAGTGATTCTGATTCGATCGGTATAATTAAAGATGGGTCTAGGTCAAATATTTTTCGTTGTTACAAACAGCAGCACAAAGTCATTATATCCAAACCACATAGTGGTACAGGGTATAAAAATGAAAAACAAAAAATAAAAATAAAAAATGAAAAATGAAAAATAAAAAAAAGGAAAATGAAAGACGAAAAATTAAAAGTGAAAAATATGAAATAAAAAACGAAAATTTAAGAATAACCGGTTGAAATAATAATAAATGTTTTTATATTAGCAGAGCTCCTGCAGTTGATTGCTGTAAGGGATACATAAATAACGCTTTCTGTTTGATTTGAAGAAAGTGCCATAAAAAAACTTTAATTAATTGATGTTTACATATCTCCCCTGTGATCGGACTAATAATTCATGTGGTTATATTAGTTATATTTATAAATTATTTATTGAAACTCTATTCTTGCCTAGTTGTTCTTTATTTAGGTTTCTTAAAATTTAAAAAAAAGATTACATAAAATTTTAATTTTTTTTTTCAATTAACTCTTTTTAAGATATTTCTGTTTAAACTTCAGATATTAAACAGTGATTTTTGACCTACCTCTTTCTGATTTGTGTCAAAAAAATTTTTGTAACAAAACTTTTCTCTGTCATTTACGAGAAAGCTGCAATCGCAGTCTTTGGTGAACATGTTATCGTAAAAAAAAACTTATTTACAATTTTTCTTCAATGCATACTATTGAACTACTAGCACTTAAAACCTTTGTGGAAAAAGTTGAAAATATCAATCAAAAAACTCTTATTATATCTGACTGTAAGAACGCACTAGAAGATCTCAATAGGCCATTTAGTACAAACATAATCATTTAAAAAATAAGAACAATAATCGCATCCCTTTTTAATTATAAAATTAAACTTCTATGAATTGCGAGCTGCTGATATAAAAATGGAAATGGAAAAGTCCACCAACTCGCTATAAGTTCATTAAATGAATTAAAATACCAATTCTCAGACTATAGAGAGTCAATCAACAAATATATATTTAACCTCTGAAATGATTGTCTGATTTCCATCAATTTTCATCTATCATAGATTTGTATCATAGATCGCTATCAATCATAGATTTATATTAATCATAGACTTCTTTCTATAATAGATTTCTTTCAACCATAGATTTCTATCTATTAGTCATACATTTCTAACAATCGTAGATTTTTATCAGTCATACATTTCTATCAATCGTAAATTTTTACCAATCATAGATTTCTATCAACCATAGATTTCTATTACGCATAGATTTCCATCAATCATAGATTACTATTAATCGTAGATTTATATCAATCATAAAATTCTAATAGTCATAGACTTATAGCAATCATTAGATCTCTATCAACCACATACATATACATATCTATTAATCATAGATTCCTATCTATTATAAATTTATATTACTCATAGATTTCTGTGAATCATATATTTTCATTAATCATCGATTATATCAATCGTAAATATCTATTAATCGTAGATTTTTATCAAATATAAATTTCAATCAGTTATAGATGTGTATCAATCAGAGGTTTCTTTCAATCATAGACTAATATGACTTAAAGATCTTAATCATAAATTTCCATCAGTCATATATATATATATATACAATATCAATCACAAATTTCTATATATGATGATTTTGATAACGTTATAAATATAGTGTTGGGGTGTTTAAATAAACCAAAAAAATTTTAATAATAAAAATTTTTTATTAAAATTATTTTTTAATGAACTATGTATTTAGAATAGAAAGCTAAACTTATACAAAAAAGATAGAAGAACTTAGTTTTGTATAAAATAAATTTTTGTTACAATAAGTTCATTAGATATTACAAAATATATATAAATTATTTTCAACATTTTTTTGAAAATTTTTGCCAATAAATCTAAAAACAAGTAAGCGTATTAAATTCGGCTGAGCCGAATCTTTGATACCCTCCGCAAGGATTTTATATTCACCTTAATATCTGGACTTAGTGCACTGTTTATGGGAAGTGTAAATAAAAGGTTTTAAAACGTAAGCAATTTGTTAATCTAACACTAAATTATTACAAAAAAAATACTGAATTTTTAACATTTTTTAGATGACATATCTTGGCACCGTGATGCCCGCTTTATCCCATTTTCAATACCAAATTGCTTGAAATAATGGCTCATACTATTGCCATAACTTTGCCTATGTAAACAGTTTAGTTTTTGAATGAGCGTGATTTTAACTGACAGACAGACAGATGCGTTGCAATCGGAATCCAGTGGTGGGAAGGGTATCAAAAAGTAGACACGAGGAAGAATATAAATTTAGATCTGAAGTAAAATTTGTTATGAACTAATTCGAATATAAAGAAAAATGTATACCCTAATTTTATTTGAATTTATTCCTATTATATTAAAAAATATTTTGTTACAGGATAAGAAATAACCTTTAAAATAAAAAAAATATATAAATAGTTTTTTTAGAAAGTTTTTCATCATTTTTTTTAAATTTTTTACATAATATTAAAATATACTATTATGAAATTAAATTTTCTGAAAAAAAAATTTTCTAATTTTAATGAAGTAGTTAGAATATATAGAACATTTTAAAAATAAAAAATTATTTAATTTCTAGAATAATAAAAAAAAATTTATTCAAAATCAGTTCTATTAATTTTTTTAATTTTTTTGTAAGTAAAATAAAAAAATTGTATTCATAATATGAAATTTTTTTAACAATTTTTTTTAAAATATTTTGTAATGAACTAGAATATAAAGAAAACTTTATACCACAAAGATCGAAAAACTTAATTTATATTCTTAGTTTTCTATCAACATACAAAAATTATGCCTATAATTATTTTTTCAATATAAAACTTGAGAATTATATACTTTTAATATTAAATAAAAAAAAAAATAAAAAAGTAATGAATTATTTAGAAAATAAAGAAAACTTTATACCGGAAAGATAGATAACTTTTATTTCCTTAAATTTTTTTTAAACAATAGGTATATATAAAAAATTTTTATTCCAAATAATTTTTTTTGTTGGACATTATTAAAAAATGTTTTAAAAATAATTTTTTAATGAACGAGTTAATATATGGGGGGTTTCATGTCAAGTGCACCAACTTTTGAAACCGATGTCTTCCGATCGTGATGAAATTTGCACCATTAGTCCTATTGGATAGTAGTTTAGACACAATTTTTCAACAAGATCGGTCAAGATCTCTCTTAGTTAGAGGGGATCAAAATTTGACATTTTGGCCAAACAGGTGTTTTTTGTCAACCATGTAACTTATTACCTATTGGTCTTAGAAAATTTTCTCCCAAATTGTTTTGATAGCTATTTCTTCAATATTTCGGAAAAAAATCCTTTAAAAAAACAAAAAAAAAATTTAGACTTTTTTTTTGCTAAATCAAAGCATTTTCTGCTTTTTTTTCAAAAAGGGCATTTTTTTTTTTTTTTTTTTTCATAAGAAAGCTTAGGATTTTTCTTTTAAGAGCTTTTTGGTCGCTTAGTGTAATGGGAGTGGGATATCTATCAAAATAAATGTTTTGTAACTCAAGACAACGGTTTTTCAATTTTTCACAAATGCACTATATTGAATTTTTTCCTATTTTTGTGAAAAACCTTACAAATAAAACATATACTGAGAAACTAAACAAATTAAACTTTCCAAAAGTATGTCACATACCTAACTAAAATTTCATACCCTCGATACTATAATACCCAGAATATGTTAACCTCAGGAAAAAAATCACTTTTTTTTCTATAGAAATGTTGAAAAATTATTATTTTTTATTTATTTGTAATAATAATTAAATTAATGTATAATAATAATAATATTAAAAATAAAAAGATAAATAATTTATTAAAATTTAATCTTAATTGCATTAGATCCAGTTATATCATAATTATTTTTTATTTACTGCGTTTTTTGTCAATCCTTTCTTGGCGTTACTAGGTTCTGCTGTTGATTTCGCTGCTGGTTTATTTGTTGGCTTTGGAAAGAAATCGCATTGAATAGAAGCAGAAAACTTTTTCAACGTGAGTCTTCCATCGACAAGCGGTATAAAAGCATGGTATTGGGCGATGCCATCGATTGTTACCGCAGCATCGAATCTGCTCTTCAGTGTTTTCAATGTTTCCTGATGATCCTCTTTGCTACTAAAAATTATTTTAGTTTCTTTACAATAATTCTTTGCCCAATGGAATAAAGCAGTCGCATCTAAGATGCGATCTTGATGAGAGCAGTGGGGGCTATACTTCGCTGCATTTCTTTTAAGGTTTGCTCCAATACCATCACATGCTCCTTTACCATGAGCAGTAGGATGAAAATGCCACTCAGCTGGCATTCCAAAATCTTTTTCATGAGCCGTAAGATTTGCGAAGCTACTTTTGTTTTTAAAATGTTGACGAGCTCCGTCCGAAACGTAGTATACCTTCTTTACTGTAAATTTAGATTTTAGATGTTTTAGTATTATCTTCTGGTACTCATAAACTGCAACGGTATCATGTTTTATTTCGTCGGATATGATTGCCATACTTTTGTGTTCCAGTTTTTCATCTTTCATGTGGTAAATAACTACTGTAACTACATAATAAAAATAATGAAAATAATAATAAAGTACATATTTTAACCAAATGTTGCTAATGATAATAAAAATAAACTACCTGTTATTTTTTACCTTTTCAACATATTAAAATAAACTACCTTTTAACTTCTACCTCTCCATCACTTTTTAAAGTCAAGTGTCATAAAATAATAAATAATTTGGTATTTCGGAGAATGGCCATAATATATTTCCACCTGATACAAAAATTTGTATCTTGGGCACCTGTTATTTTGACAATAAAAATCACATTCAATATTACGTGCGCTCAAAACCACCTATAGGATTGACAAAAAAACCGCAATGAAAGGGGGTTTAGCATATTTTGGGTATTACAGTATCGAGGTTATGAAATTTTAGTTAGGTATGTTACATACCCTCGGAAAGGTTAATTTGTCCAGTTTCTGAGTATAAGTTTTATTTGTAAGGTTTTTCACAAAAATAGGAAAAAATTCAAAATAGTGCATTTGTGAAAAATTGAAAAACCGTTGTCTTGAGTTACAAAACATTTATTTTGATAGATATCCCACTCCCATCCCAGTAAGCGACCAAAAAGCTCTTAAAGGAAAAATCCTAAGCTTTCTTATGAAAAAAAAATGCCCTTTTTGAAAAAAAAGCAAAAAATGCTTTGATTTAGTAAAAAAAAAAGTCCAAATTTTTTTTTTGTTTTTTTTTAAAGTATTTTTTTCCGAAATATTGAAGAAATAGCTATTTAAACTATTTGGGAGAAAATTTTCCAAGAACAATAGGTAATAAGTTACATGGATGAGAAAAAACACCTGTTTGGCCAAAATGTCAAATTTTGATCCGCTGTAACTCAGAGAGATCTTGACCGATCTTGTTGAAAAATTGTGTCTAAATTACTATCCAATAGGACTAACCTTGGTGCAAATTTCATCCCGATCGGAAGACATCGATTTCAAAAGTTGGTGCACTTGACATGAAACCCCCTATATATACATATAAAACTATACTAACAAATACGAATCGCATAATTTATTGTTTATTTGTATATCTTTTTTTATGGCATTCCTTTATAAATTTGTTAAGCATTTTTAAAATTTTTTGCCAATAAAGTTTAAAAATAACAAGAAAGAATCCGAATCTTTGATACCCTTCACCAACACTAAGAAAAAAAAAAGGCTAAATTTCGAATTATAATGGCTAGATTTTTTGCAATGATCTTTAAAATGAATTAGGTAATTTACCAAAAATGGTAGGTATTTTCGTGCTTTTTTGATTGAAAGCAATTACTAAAGGGAATGAGCATAAATGAAAATACATACAACTATATTTTTGTTTGTTTTCCAATATTTTTAGTTTTTTTATGAAACGTTATCGGAGTAGTTTGATATTTTCGTACATCATTGCTCAGATTATTGGGCTAGAGGCTTCAGTCTCAATACCGACCTGCTAGAAATAATGGCAAACAATATTATTCTGATTTTATTTTGTGAATGAGGGTGGTTTCAACAGACAGACAGGCAGACCGACAGGCGGAGTTGTTATAAGGACCAAGAACACATATTCTTGCTGGGGTGGGAAATAATTTTTTCGCTGAGTTACAAACGGTGTGGTGGATATGCAAAATTTTTTTGTGAAAAAATTTTTTTAAATTTTTTTTCAACAAAAAAATTTTTTTTTTCAACTAAATTTTTTTTCAAAAATTTTTTTATTTCTTTTAATAAGAAAAAATAAAATGAAAAAAAATTTTTTTTTAAACAGGTCTAAGCACAAAAAATTATGTAGTATACAAATTTTGACCAATTAAATATCTAAAGGGTTCGCCATCTAACGTTTTTTTTTCAACTATTTCGTTAATGGTAACACATAGCTCATGTCTGATTTGACAGATAATTAGTTTTATCCTTTCGCTGAACGAATATGGTTGTGTATACGCTTAAACAACGCTGGGAAATATTGCGACATTACTTTGAAAATCATGGTAATGTTGCAGAATGTGTGCGAAAATTGCGTACGGATTTTGGAAGAAGAGAAGCACCGTCAGCTCCGTATGTTCGTTATCTTGTGAAAGAAGTGAAGGAAACTGGCATCCTCATCGATAAACCAAAGCGTGAAAAGCCAAAAACAGTGCGTACACCCGAGAATATTGCTACTGTAGCAGAAAGTGTGCGTGAAGCGCCATCAACATCAATTCACCGTCGTTCTCAAGAATTGAACATTTGGGAGGCATCATTGAGACGAATTTTGCATAAAGATCTTGGTTTGACGCCATACAAAGTCCAATTGGTTCAGGAGTTGAAGCCAATTGACCATCCAATGCGTTTTCGCTTCGCTAAGTGGGCCTGCGATCGACTTACAGATTTTGCCAAAAAAAATCATATTTTCATTTGAAGCTCATTTTGATCTTGGCGGGTATGTAAACAAACAAAATTTTCGCATTTGGGGCACAGAAAACCCGCACGCATACATTGAAAAGCCGATACACCCTATACAAGAAGTCGTTGCCCACAAAAAAAAAAAGAACCAATCACAACCTATTGTGTCTAGCAATCATAAATGTTTTATAAACAAATAATATTGATTGCCCAATAAATGTATCTTTTGCTGACACTTTAAAAAGTATTGATAAATAAAATCGAAATTGTGTTTAGCAATCATAAGTGTTTTAAAAAGAGGAATATTGATTGCCCAATAATTGTATCTTTTGCTGACACTTAAAAAAGTATTGTTAAAATAAAACTGAATTCTGAAGTTAGACTTAAAAAGAAAAATATTTTTGTAAATTTAGTCTTAAGATCAATGTGAAACAATAAAGTTGAAACATTTTTGGTTGTTTATAAAAATAATAACTAAAGTGACTTTCCATTACTTAACTGGCGCAGTCGGACTAAAACCTTTTCTAAAGAATAAGGTAAAGAACTTACGTCGAATATAACAAAAATTACAGTGAAAAATTAAATAAAATTGAATTTACGTTAAATACAAAATAAATCGGATCAAAACCTTTTCTAAAGAATAAGGTAAAGAACTTACGTCGAATATAACAAAAGTTACAGTTGGTCCAGAGGCATAATTGGGCCAGTTTTCTTCGAAAATGACCAAGGAGTGGCCGTTACAGTCAATGGCGATCGTTATCGGGACATTTTGAACGAATTTTTGTTCACAAAAATTGAAGAGGAGAATATTGGCAACATTTGGTTTCAACAAGACGGCGCTATGTGCCACACAGCCGAAGCTACACTCGATGTTTTGCGCCCTGTTTTTGAAGATTGCATTATGAGCCGCAGAGCTGATGTCGTTTGGCTACCTCGGAGCTGCGATTTGACACCGTTGGACTATTATTTGTAGGGTGCCCTCAAAGATAAGTGTTACGCCAACAAGCCAGAGACAATTGACGTTTTAAAGGACAATATTCATTAAGCCATTGGTGAAATACAGCTGCACACAATCGCTAATGTGCTTAAAAATTGGACCAATCGTGTAGGCTACTGCATGGCCAGCCGAGGCAGCCATTTGAATGAAATTATTTACCATTATTAACCGGAAGGATTGTACTTTCAAGTAAAAAAAGAAATTTGTGATAATATTCAGTAGTTTTTTTTTTATAGCATTTGCAAAAAAAAAAAGTTATTTGGCGGACTCTTTATATATATGTGTTTATTATGTATGCATATATTTTATATATTTTTTTGCCTTTACGTAAATTTAAAATTTTAAAGAGCTTTTAACTTGAAAAAAATCTAAAGTTTAGTATACAATAATACTTTGTTATTGTGAAATTGATTCGATCTAAGGTCAGATTTCAATATTGTCATAAAATATACCATACATTAATTGGTATAAAGAAGTGCTCATTAAATCAAAATAGGAACACTTGACTGCTAGCACTTGATTAACGACAATAACCAAAATATTGACTTTAAATCTGGATCTGTTATTCATTAGAAAAAACATTTTGTCTAATAATTATACAATGTTTGGATTGTTTTTCTACAGCAAATGGCACATAAATGTGATTTGATTTTATTTTTAACTTTTAATTTGATTCTTTGTTAATTTGCCAAATACGTATGCGTGTTGGCTGAGTCTTATCATCTTTTTACCAAAATTAACTTAAAAACAAAAAAAAAAACTTTTAATTTATGCAAGCGACATGTTTTTTGTTCGACCAAACTTAAGTCTTCAATTCATTAGGGTATTTATAAGATAAAGGACCTTTAGAATGTTTCACAACTAAAACATGCTTCAACGAAAAAAAAAAAAAAACCTAAACGCAACTAAACTTTTTATGAGAGCTACCAGTACTTAATTCTTGTTCTATTTCATTTAGCAGTAGCCAACAAAAAAAAAATAAAAGGTTTTTATTTACCCATCATCATCATCGTCATCATCATCATCGCATTCATGATCAACACCCAATATTGCGAAAAAGTAAACAAAAAAGGACACTTATCTGTTTTAAATAATCTCAATATTCATGTAGAATTTTAACACCGCATAAGGGACCAGCCAAACAGTCACTCAGTCTATTCAACCAACCATTCATTCAGCCATCCAACACATGTAAATGCCATCAATGAAAAACGAGTCAGACCAAAAAACACAACACATACATTTCTATGCAAATTTAACCCATACAAACAATCGGCCACACTTATACAATCTTATTTGAAGACAAACACACATACTCGCAGTCGTTATTCATTAGGAGAAAGGGTTAAATAAGCTATTCCTATTAGGGTAGAATGTATTTGGGGAAATAATATAAATCTTAGTAGTTACTCTCATCATTGACTGTCTGATTGTGTAACGCTGTCTGTATGGTTTTTAATTTAAGCACACACAAAAACTATTTTTTTCGATTGTTTATTGATTGATTTAAGCAAGATCTCAACAACGCAAAATCCCCAAATAGCAAAAACGCAAAATCGGAAAAACGCAAAATCGAAAAGACGTCAAATGGTAAAAACGAAAAATTCCAAAAATGCGAAATTGCTAAAACACAAAATAGCAAAAACGTGAAAAAAAATTAAAAATGAAAAATGCAAAAACACAAGATCGAGCAAAGTCAAAAGCACAAAACTGCTAAAACGCGTATCGGAAATACGCAAGAGCTCAATATTGAAAAAAGCCAAATCGCAAAAAAGGCATAATTTATAAAACGCAAAATCGAAAAACCATAAAATCTCAAAAACCGTGTAATCATAAAAATGCACAAACACAAACTCACGCAAAATTGAAAAAACGCAAAGCGGAACAACTCGAAATCGAAAAAACACCAAAAATTCTCAAATGCACAATCGTAATAATGCAAAAATACAAAATCTATCAAAAGAAACGGCAAATCGCAAAAGCGCAATTTCCAAAATTGCAAAAACGCAAAATCGCTAAACTCAAAATGGAAGTCGGAAAAACGCAACATCACAGAAATCCGATATCGATAAATGCAAAATCGAAAAAACCCAAAATTGCTAAAACAGAAAATTCAAAATACGCAAAAATGCTGAAACATAAAATCGCAAAAACATAAAATCGCAAAATCGTAGAAATGTAAAAACAATGTAAAAAAAGTCGCGCCGGTGGCAAATACACAATATAACAGAAACTCGAAATGGCAAAAACGCAAATTCCAAAATTGTTTTAACGCAAAAACGGACATCGGAAAAACTTAACAATACAAGATCGAAAAAATGCCAAATCGCAAACACGCAAAATTTACAAAACGGAGAGTTGCTAAAATGCAAAATCGCAAAAACTCAAATTCCAAAATTGCTAAAACAGAAAAAAGGAAACCTGAAAAATGCTACAACACAAAAACGCAAATCGAAAAACATTTCGAAAAAACCCAAAATTCCAAAATTTTTAATATGCAGAAACGCTAATCGGAAAAACGTAAAAGCACAGAAAACGGAAAAACGCTAAGTCGCAAAATTGAGAAAATACAAAATCATTGAAAACTTAAAATGGCAACAACTTAAAATCATAACAATTCAAAAACACAAAATCGCGTAAACCGAAATTCGTTAAAACATAAAATCACAAAAACGCAAAATTGTAAAAATGCCAAAACGCAAAATCACAAAAATGCAAAAATGCAACAATTTTTAAAATGGACGTTAAAAAAAGTGCTTTTTTAATAAATTTTTCGTGTATGTTAATTTAAAGTCTGTTTAATTTTTAGGGGGAGCTTACGGCGCGTACCTAGTTATATATAATTTTCATAATTGAATGACAGCCAGACAAAGGAGCAGTTAAAGATCGACTTGTTATGTATTAACAAACGAATTGCTTCATTTCGCCCATAGAAGAGGGTATAAATATGTGGTTCAAAAATAAGTGCCACTCTATTACTCATACAATACTATCTATATGTGTGTATAATAATTTATGCAAAATATATATTTTGCTCGTTTCTCTTTATTTAATTTTTTTTTTTTTGTTTGGGTTTGTTTGATTGTCGAGTGTCAAAAAATTGTATTGTGTGAAAGACACAAAAATATTTGTTTTGCTGAAAAAAAAACAACAACAACAACACATCACAACACTATCGTCATTTCCTTGTTATTTTTTCCAAGTCTACATAAACACATTTGTATGTTGTTTTTATCAAACTAAGTAATGACGCTTTTTGTATGATGTTGTGATTTGTAACAGCAACAACAGCAAACAAAAAATAATTTGTATTAAAATGTTGTTTGTGGAGTTGTAACTAAATCCTCATTGCGAGGGATTTAAATATATATTTTTGTTGTAGTTAATGCATTTTTTGTTTAAATATGCTAAAGTGTTTGATTTATGGCAAAAGGGAATTTGCATAAATCTTGATAATAATAATTTGTCTGTTAAAGGATTGTGAGAATAAAAAATAATAACAAAAAATATATATACATAGGTATATACTTTTTTAATGGTGTCATGTTATTATAATTTTTATTATTTAAAGAACATGAACGTGTTTAGAACGCACTATTACGGGCACCGTTATAATTGTTCCACAAGAAGTATCTTATATATATTTACGCTGATCCCTGACTCACTGACTGACTGACTGATTCTGTAACGCTGAAATAATACACACACATAGCACTCCCTATAAAGCTATGGGAAATACACAAACAAAATTTAATCTTTCTCATTTTATACAAACCCACACACAATTTTCTCTCTTCTTTGTTACCGACCAGTGCTGCTAATAAAATCTTCTGAAAATCTACAATTTTGGAAACTAAATCGCCAAAATTGTCATTTTTAAAACAAGAAATTGTCAAGAAAATTTTACCGCTTATAAAACTCGAAAAAATATTACAAAAGGAAGCAATAAAATTTATTTATATCATTCATATTACGAATATTATTACAGCATTTCTATATATATTTCTATATATAAAAATGTATTAGTGGTGAAATTTCAACGAAAAAAATTTAACACAGCAATCAACTAAATAATTTTATTGATATGTATCTGTAGCTGAAACATATAATATACGTTTAAAGTATAGCCGTAATTAAAACTTAAATCTTAAATGGAGATGCTATTCAAGGTGTTTCCGTTTTGAAACGACTTGACCCAGAATTAAATCTATACATATTTTGTAATTTACATTTACACTGAACTAAAACTATCAATTTTCGATTTACAACCCATTAATTGTTAACCCCTGAAATCCTAATTTTTATACTACTGAAAATTTAAAATCTTCAATCATCATTTTAACAAATTTAAAAAATTATTTTAACAAATTTAAAAAGTTGTCAAAATTAGCAGCACTGATAACGACAATAGCACTACATATGCAGATTTCGTGTTACATATGGAATAAGATGAACGGAAAAAATGCATCAAAAAACTAATATCTATTCAAATTCTTCTTTAAATTCCCTTTGTTGGTCAATGAAAAAATCCTGCAAAAAAAAGTAATGAAGGAAATTTTAAACAATTTTATTTTTCTCATTTAACGTCGTCCGATATGCATCTTTTTTTTTATCAAACTAAACTTTACCGTTTGTCTGTTTTGTTTTTCATCTCAAAATTATTTTGAATTGTTAGGAGTGCTTTCACTCAGGTTCTCTGATGGCCAGCACTTACCAAAGAGTATGCTTTTTTTTGATAAATATTTGAGAAAAAAGAGATCTTCAATGTGGATTTTGTTGTTGTCCAACGTATGATTTCGTTTAAAGCTCTGTACTGAAAAGCACTTGAAAAAATAGTGCAATATTGAGTTTAAAATTTAAATTATTCTGACTGTGCTTAATTAAATTACATTGTAATTTCAGAAGAGAGGTGTGAAAATAATTTTTTTTTCACTCATAATATTAATTTTTGCATAATTTGCTTTCAAAATATTTAGACAAACATAAACTACGTAAATAGGTACATATATTTAAGATTTTAATTTGAATAATTTATAGAAATTATCATAGAAGAATCAAAGGCGATTTGGAATAATAATTTTGTTTTTTAAGTAAAACAAATGCGCCCTTATTTTTTTTGGATTTATAGATAACTGGAAAAAAAAGTTCGCTTTTCACATTTATGATGACATATAAAATATTTTTTTCTCTTTTTTGTATGTGTATTGGTGTTTGCACTTCCTTAAGGGGTGGTAGGTTTTAAAACCATTTTTTGCATTTCTCTTTCTAAATGCACAACATATCGAAGGTGTTGTGAGAAAATTTTAAGTAAATCAGAGCAAAACTTAAGAAGATACAGCGTTTCCAGCGACCGGCCTCATACGGTATATAGCATATAAATCATAGTATATAAATTCGAAGTCCGTCAACATCATAACTCAATCTCTATTTGACCGATTCTTTTGCAATTTTAGACACTATATCTACAAATAAATCATCACGTAACCACGAAGGGTTTTTTTTAATTCCAATTTCTTTCCCATTTTTTAACAATAAGTTCCCGAAATTGTATAACAGAAATCGTTTTTCACTTCAAAATGCTGCCAAAAAAAAAAAAAAAAAAAAATTTTTAAAAACTTCGTACCCTTTAAAACGCGTTTCGATTTTTTTATTTCACACTAGCTGTTTTTACCCGGTCTTGCCCGGATCCAAAGGGCTTTGACTTGAAAAATGGTTCACTATGCTTACCAGGTGCTGAGTACTAAGTCCCCGATGAACCATTCCTCAAAAAAATTAACTCACTCCCAAAAAATTTGTATGGGATTGGGGAATTTGTTCATGGTGAAAAAGTTCCCTATGTTCACGTTTTTTGGGGGAACAAATTCATGTTTTATTTCAATTTAAAATTTTGTGATTTTTTAATTTAGATCTTTGTTTTATAAGACGCTACAGCAAAAATACTTCAAAAATAAGCTGCGAAACCGCCTTAAGTTTTTTTTTTTGAATTTTATTTATTTTGTAAACATCAAATATAACGGAATCGTTTGCAAATTAAAGGAATCAGAACTTTTAAAAATTGAATTACTTTATTCAATTAGTGATCATCATTGCGCAGAGACGTCAAAGAAAAACGGAAAATGAATGCGACGTTTAAAATTGTGCCGCAATGTTGCTTTAAGCAACTGCTTATAGTATATGTATAGTAATTATTGCACATACGTAGATAACATTTATCATAAGACTTTTCACTGAGCTGTATCCCGCGAGCGAGTCGCGCCCGCGTCCGCGCGTTTGGCAGCTACACCCGTGCTGCCGCGCAGTTGTCGTCAATATATTTGAATCCCAAAATATATTTTTCAGAACATTCCTAATTTTTAGCTGAGCTGTTTTCCGTGGGCGCGTCGCGTCCGCGCGCCCCTTCCACGCGTTTGGCAGCTACACCCGTGCTGCCGCGCAGTTGTCGTCAACTTATTTTAATCGTCAAAATATATTTTTCAGATCATTGCAATATTTTAGCTGAGCTGTGTTCGCGAGCGTGTCGCGTCCACGTCCGCGCGCTGCTTCCGCGCGTTTGGCAGCCACACCAGTGCTGCCGCGCAGTTGTTGTCAACCTATTTTAATTGCCAAATATTATTTTTCAGATCATCCGATATTTGAGCGTAGCTGTGTTCCTCGAGCGCATCGCGTCGCGTCCGCGCGTTTGGCAGCCACACCAGTGCTGCCGCGCAGTTGTTGTCAACCTATTTTAATTGCCAAATTTTATTTTTAAGATCATCCGATATTTGAGCGCAGCTGAGTTCCGCGAGCGCATGGCGTCGCGTCCGCGCGCCGCTTTCGCGTATCGAAATTATGCTATTGAAAACAATACAGATTTTAAATACGTTTATTGAGAGCAGTATGGAGAATGAATTTGTTAATTTTTTGGGGAATTTGTGCATTGGGGGCTAAGTACTGAGCGCATGCTTACCACTACAACTTAGCATGGACTATTTTGAGTGTATTATGTCTAAAAGTTACGAATTTTAGTTATTCTAGAGTTTGGTGGATATACATCGATTCTGGTTTTTCCTTTTGGTGCATATACGAAAAGCTTGTGCTGGCTCCCAACTCTGGAGCAGGCGACAAATAATTGTCTATGAGAAAAACAGGAAGATTCTAAGTTGATACCTACTCCCGTAAGAGATGGTCCTCTTATGTACGTTATGTTAGGAACAACTTTTTGTACCATCCCTTGCAATGAAAAACCAACTTACAAAAGTCTTCTGGTAGGGATATTACAGTCGTTTCAAGAGTTTCACATTCCCTGGAGTTAGCTTGTCTTATCCGTTGGGCCTCAAGACATTGTTGAGTCGTTTCCGGAGTTTCAGATTCCCTCGACTAAGCTTGGCTTAGCTGCAGGATTTCTAGACGCACTGGAGTAGATTCAGGCATTTCCGCTTCTCTTACAAAGCTTGTCTTGATCTTTGGGCTTCAAGACGTTATTGGGTTTGCTTAGGTGTTTCAACATTTCTCGACTCAGATTGTCTAACTCGTTGAGACTCGATACGAATTTGGGTCTGATCAGGTTCTCTAGAGTTCTGTTTTGTTTAAGCCTTTTTGCATTTGAGGTAGTACGGCCTATATGCTATGATTTCATGTGCAAGGCACAATTGCAGATAGTTATTTTTCCACCTTTACAACTCATTTATATAGTGAAAAAGATGAAACGGAAATATTTGTAATAGGTTGCTTTCCAATGTAGCCAAAAGGCAAGATGGAAATAAATGTAATATTTTGTTTTTCATTGTATTTAAAAAGGCGAGATGCAAATATTTATAATCGGAATAATCTTGTAGCGGTAGTCAACCTATGAAATAAATCAGTACTAATTTTGGGGTGTTGCAACTTATATAGTAAAAAAGATAAGACGAAAGTACACGGGAGAGTTCGTCGATAGAAATAGAAGTCGTACCTTCGACAAGCCGAAAGGGTATTTATTCCCGAACTGCTGTGTTCGACATCATGCAGTTTCAAGCAGAGATGGTGCAATTAAAGAGGCAGAGAATGGACCAAGACTTAGAAATGAAGGAAAGAGAGCTAAATTTGAAGGAAAGAGAATTGATTAATAAAGAAAAAGAAATTGCAATTAAAGGAAAGGAAATTGAATTTAAAGAAAAAGAGATGTATAGTCAGGAAAAAATAAAAATTCTCGAATTAGAAATGAAAGAGCGATTGGCTATGGATGAGCTGATATACATATTTTATATGTATATTTCTTTATTTAAGTGTTATTTATTATATTATTTAATTTTGTTTATATGTTTATAGTTGACCTTTGTGTTTGTTGTGTGATTACTTTGTCTGGCTTTAGGCCATGTATATATTTAAAAACAAACAAAAACTCACTAAAATTAAATTTTTGATCTGGTTTTTAAATAAATATTTCTCTTTATTACTTCCGGGATCTAACAAAATACAATTTCGTAACAATATTATTTTATTTATATAATAACTAATAATTTAAAATAATAAATAAATACATACACTTTATTTTATATATTCTAATTGTGGAGTTGAAAAACGTCAGTTTTTTGTCGGCTATCTTCTTTCAACTGATTATTGTTTTGATCGTCGGTATTTGTCTACTGTATGTCGATAAATTTGTGCACATTTGTCTGTATCTGGTTTGGAATTTAATCTCTTAGAGTATGGTACATTTATTATACGCAACATCTCTAGAGTGTATCTCTTTGCATAATTGTTTTCTTCTTGTAATATTTTAACTTCTTTAAAATTGGGTTTGTGTCCCGTAATGGTACAGTGTGCTGCAAGTGCAGTTTTCTGCTCAATTGGTTTATCAATTGCCCTTTGATCCGATCTGTGGGATGATAGCCTTGTTTTTAATTTTGTTTTTGTTGTGCCCACATATACTTTTTGGCATAAGTTAGCTCCGTCTCCTTCGCAACTTATTTGGTAGATGACATTTGATTTGTCTTCTTTGTCGATTTTTGCTTTAGTCTTGCTAAACAGTTTATTAACCGAGTTATTAGTTTTCAGCGCAATTTCATATTTGTCTTTGTCATAAATATCCGATTTCTTTAAACGTTCGGATAATCCAGGGATGTATGTTACAGATTTGTAAGTTTTCTTTGGTTTTTCCTTTCCAATTATACAGTTCTTGGATTTTACATGTTTAATAAGATCTGTAATTGATTTTCTGGGAAATTCATTTTTCATTAAAGTCTCAGTAATTTTAAGTATATTTTTCTTGTGAAATTCATTATCACTTATTGCCAGCACTCTCCTTATATAATTGGTAGTTGTGTTTATGATTAAACGCCTTGGGTGTTTAGAGTGGAAGTTGATAAGTCTCCCAGAAGCCATGGATTTTTGATACCAGTCTAACTTGAGGTTATTGTTCTTTCTTATAACTGCCGAATTTAGATATGATGTTTTTTGTCATTTTCTTCTTCCTTCGTGAATTGTATTTGTCGGTTAAATGAATTTAAAGCCTTTAGAGTTTCATCTACCGCGTCAGTTATTATTATACCGAACAAATCGTCTACATATTTTGCGACAAACCTAGGTTCTTGTGTCATCAATTTTGTTGAAAATTCTATCAATTTTTCCATGACAATGTCAGCTATTACCGGGGAAGCTGATGATCCCATAGGCATTCCTTTCTTTTGTTCATATAACTTGTCCCCATATCGAAAATATCTCGTGTCCTTGATACAAAAAGTGACGATGCCCATAAATAGTTGTTTTGGTATTTGAGTGTAGTTTTTCAAAATATCCCATTTTTCTTCTATTCTCTTAATAACTAATTGCACCGGAATGCTCCGAAATAAAGATATAACATCGAAGGAGATGAGCATTTCGTCGTCCTCAATTCTTGTATTATTGATTCGAGACTTAAAATCAATAGCATCGCTGACATTGTACTTAGATGCTGTTGTTAAATTTTTCAATATTTTAACCACGTATTTACATAATCCTTAAGCCTTAAGGGTGTACCTTTCTTATGAATTTTGGGAAGGCCGTAGATCCTTGGTGCTAATGATGTTTTTGTTGTTAACTTGTTTTTCTCTTGGATTGAGATAATATTCAAATTAAACAATTTTACGACTAACAAATTATTTTAGGTTTGTAGAGTCGACGTTGGATCTCTTTTTAAGCGCCTATAGGTACAAATATCACTTATAATATTTAATTTTATTTTTTTATTTTGTTATTTAATTTTCTTGAATTATTATTACTTTATTTAATTTTTATTTGTTATATTATATAAATTTATTTTTTATTTAATTTGTCTTATGAATAACTGTCAGTTCCTTATGTTTTTTTAAATTAAAGTACAAATATACATTCCTATATCAATATTAAATGAAAAACTTTTAACTTGTTTTTAGTTATGAACCGATTTAATTAATTTTTAAACGTTTTGCAATCTACAAATTTGTTTGATTTGATTTTGTATAAAACTTAGTAAGCTATTTCTCATATTAGTAGTGGGTGGTAAATTAAAGTTGGCTTGCAATAGTTGAGTGTTGGCTTCATCGTTTTCTATATTCAAACCTATAATAATGTTGTGAAGAATGCAACAAACCATAATCCAGTCACAACACTTTTTTATTTTCACCAATTTTAAAATTTTTCAGAATGCTTGTTATTTGCGGATGATATGAAACTATTTGATAGAATATCAAATGTGGTTGAGTCCATGAAATTGCAGAACGACTTAATCAAATTATCGAACTGGTGTAGTGAAAATGAGCTCACAGTTAATGTTACAAAGTGTTGTGTTGTTTCTTACACTCGCCGTTCTCATCCCATTTTATTTAATTATAGTATTGGAGGTAAAAATCTTAGTCGTGAAATTGAGGTAAAAGATTTGGGTGTTATATTTAATGTAAAATTAACTTTTTCTAATCATATTGACTTTATTGTTTCTAAAGCTTATAGCATGCTTGGCTACATAAATAGAAATTCGAAGGATTTTCGAGATTCTTTTACATTTAAATCCTTATTTACGTCATTGGTTCGTACTAAACTCGAATATTGTTCAATTATTTGGAGCCCTTATTACATTACGGCTTCAAACCGTATTGAAGGTGTCCAAAAGAGGTTTACTAGAAGCATTTTAAAATATTCTTGGCATTATGAGTTTCCTACATATGAAGTAAGAAGGAAACTTTTAGGATTGCAATCTTTAAGTGACCGTCGATCATATTCTTCTATAATGTTTGTTTGTAATGTTTTAACTGGGGCCATAAATTGTTCGGAAATTTGTGATCTTTTTAATTTATACCGGCCACCAATGGATTTAAGAAATAATCGAATGTTTGAAGATTCTCTTCATTGATCAAACTATGCCTTAAATGATCCAATTACAAGGTGCAAAAAATTATGTAATAATCTTTCTTCTGAAATAGATTTTCAAGCAACTAATGATAAATTTAAGTTAAATTATTAAAGTTTTATAACTAAATATATTATTAGATCTAAGTAGTATGTAAGAATAAATATTCTGTAGATGAATAAATATATAAATAAATAAATTGAAATTCTAAATTTTAGCTCCTTTAAGCTACCAAATTTTTCTTTAAGGTTACTAAAAGAATTTTTGATCCGTACACGATATTTTGAGAAGTATTTGTTAAATTTTTCTCTTTCTTCTCTTGTGTGCTCCGAACTGTTTTGCCTGAATGGCGTTATTAAAAAACGATTTTAAAGGATATGTGCTATCACCAGCAACCCACTCGTAATTAGATAAAAAGTTTTGTAGATATTTAGAGATTGGACAATTTATTAAAATTTTTTCATCATGGACACTACTAGGGTATCCAATTGTGACTTGCCTTATTCGCAATTTATGATCACACACAGCTTGCATGGAAAAGTAAAGCTCATAGCTTTTGTTAGGTGCTTCAGTTAACTTTATTTCAGACCCGTCAATACAAACAACACATTCAGGCATCTCGTGGCTTGTTTCTAAAACTAGTTTTATTCTTTCGGTTTCGTTAGGCCAAATACAAAAAGCGGTGCTTCAAGTTCAAAATGGCTTTAAAAACACTTCTAGTCACATTTTGAATAGTGCCACCATCACCTACACCAAAAAGAGATGCACATTTACGTATGGTTAGCCCATCACCTGATGATCCCAATAGGAAAAGCACTATTTTCAACTACAACTCAATTGGAAGTTGTGCTTTGGTGTTTTTTGTTTTAAAGACGCCACTATCTTTTATTAAATCCAGGATATATGCAAATTCAGCTGGACGTACGCGAAGCATTTGGTTAAACCTGTTGTTGTCGAAGTTTCCCAAAACTTTGTGCTGCCAATGTGTTGATTTTGGTAGTCCTCGATGAACGCTTCTGCGATTTTTCAGCAAGCAAATCATGTTCATCCTGAAATTTTCATGAATTTCATCCTCCTCTTCTTCATCATCTGGAAATATACATATTTTTTTTAAATAGCAACCATAAGTACTTCAAATGCATAATTTTCGCATAAAGCTTTTATAAACTTACTTTTTCCGCTTACAAACGACATTTTTATTTTATGTATTTTTGTGATATTTTGTGTTTGTTTATGTTAATGACGTTTTGAATTTGACATTTTTCAGTTTTTAGTATATGAATATACAACAGGTTGTTCACATATGTACTATTTGACGTCTTGTATTTCTTTACAACTTACAACATTAGTAGACCTTATGAATTCCCTAAATAAGATATATGTATACCATTTACTGTCTCTATTAATACGTGTAGAGAAAACTCTGTTAAAATTATAACAAATGTTAAGTAAAACTGTAATCCTTACGGATATCGTTCATGTTAAAAATAATTATAAAAAAACGTAATTATAAGAGACTACTGTTAATTTAGTTGTCAAGGATTTGGATAAATTTCTGAAGTCACAATGGACTATTAGTTTCGAAATTTCTTCGCGTATCTTTTTTATCCATTATAGTATTTACAGTAATTCGAACTTATAACTTTATACCTCTTTGTTCGATTTCGAATAAATGTACATAGTTGCGAATTCTTAATTCATCCTTGCTATTTTGGTAAATGTCTTCGTTACGTTTTTGTCACTATTGTGAATTATGAGGTTTGTGTCAAGGATAGTTTAGGTGCTTTTTATTAATATACTTTTTTTTATAAACCATCATTTTAAAGCCTGTTGCCATAACACATTTTGTAGCGAAGGAGCGAAATATTTTATGATGTACGAAAACAAATTAAACAAAAATTGTCGGGCGTCTGAAACGAAACCTGACTTAACTACAATTTGTAAATATTAGAAGCCACTAAATATTTTTGCCACACCTTACAATTTTAAATATGTCTAAATGGTATGAATTTTATTTTGAACTAATTTCCAAAATCCTAACAAAAATATTAATTTGGTATTTTAAAAAAATTATTCTTATTTTTTAAATAGGTTTCAAAGTTTTACATTCGCTATAAGTTTTCGTTTTGTTTTCTAGATTAATTTTTTAATTTGTAGATTGCAAACCTTTTTAGTCGTATAAGAATATTAATATCCCAACAATCTGATAAACCTATAAGCCCTACAACATGACTATAATCTGTTTATAACCTTCAGTCTCAAGAGCCTCTCTACTCTTCCCAATACAATGTTTACAAAAACAAACTAAACATAACGAAAACCAAAATAAGATTAAAGCTAAACATAAATATACGGAAATAATAAAAACGAACGAAAAAATAATGAAAAATCCAATAAATAAAAATTTTGTTATCTCTTTATCCAGCAGCACAACATCCTAAAAGTATGCTAAATAAAATTTCTTTTTCACCCAAAACCAACAGCCACAGCCTTAACAATAACAATTGTAATATTAACAACGGCATACATAACAAAACACACAAAACAATCAGCCATAAAAAATGGAAAATAAAAATAAGAAATGAAAATATAATACAACAACAAAACAACAAATAAAACCTAAACAGCGTATAGAAAGACACATTTTTTTTTCTGTGGCAAGCACATAAAAAGAAGAAAAACAGCTAAATTAACAAATAAAACGTGAACGAAGATGAAAAATCAACTTTCAAATTGTCAGCGGCACTAGTTAAGAGGAGAAAGCCTACTTTTAGGCGCAGACGTTTTTTTAACAAGGCTTTTGAATTGTGCTATTAAGTGACTGAGTGAATGAAGTGTTTCAGAATTGTTTGGAATTACATTCTAAACAAGTGTGTTAAGTTTTATGTGTTCTGACTGTTTAAATGTGTTTTTGTTGTTGTTCACGTTGCGATGTTTACACTTTGTTATGTTTGTCATAAAAGTGTGTTAAAGTCTTAAAGGAGAGTCGTTAATAGAGTTGGAATTTAAAAAGTTGTGTCAAATATGAAAAAGTCGTAGACAAGAAATAAATAGTACGACACCATATATCGAAATAAAAAGTTAATTTTTTGTCTCTTTTGTCGCAATTATATGCTTTGAAAGCCTGAATACGAAGTTTTCTAGATGGTAAAAGATTTTGTAAGAAATTTGTGTTTTTTTTTTTTTTAATATCGTTCAAAGACTTTCATTGAAGATGGAGATGGAATTTGTATATGTTATGCGACACCTAAAAATAATTGACTGTATTTGTTTTTAACTGCCAAATTTCATATTTAGGGCCTATATAATGGTGTCAAAAATGCCCGTTTTCTCGGTTTTTGTAGATTTTTACTTTCATCAAAAGAAAGGTATTGCAAGGCCTATACAGTAGATTAATAAACATGTAAGACCTTGCTAACTTAATCGTGTTATATAATAAAACCCTAAAATTTTAGCGGGTTTTATCTGGGCGTACATATGAATTTTAAACCTCAGCTTATTTCAGCTTTATTCTAAATAACGGCTAGTCCGTGTTCTAGCCAATATTCTCCGAAGAGTCCTCTAATGTTCGATGTGAATAAAATATAGGTAATACGGGCATAAAGAATTTTGTTTCTATGTACAAAAAAATTAAATTTCGGAAATTTAAAACATATACACAGATTATCGAAAAAAAAGAAGTTTTTTAGTATATATATGGGCCGTTTCATGTCAAGTGATCCAACTTTTGAAACCGATGTACAAAAAAATTAAATTTCGGAAATTTAAAACATATACACAGATTATCGAAAAAAAAGAAGTTTTTCAGTATATATATGGGCCGTTCCATGTCAAGTGATGCAACTTTTGAAACCGATGGCATTTTGACCAAACAGGTGTTGTTTTTCCCATCCCTGTAAATTTTTACCTATTGTTCTTAGCAAAATTTGTCCCAAATAGTTTAGAAAGCTATTTCTTCAGTCTTTCGGAAAGAAAATTAAAAAAAAAATTTTTTTCCCTTTTTTTTTTTTTGCAAAATCAAAAATTTTTTGACTTATTTTTCAAAAAAGGATTTTTTTTTTGCTCAAAAGAGCTTAGGTTTTTTCCTTTAAGAGCTTTTTGGTCGCTTAGTGGGATGCGAGTGGGATATCTATCAAAAAAAAAAATATTTTGTAACTCGAGACAACGGTTTTTAAATTTTTAGCACATGTACTAATTTGAATTTTTTTCCTATTAGTGTGTAAGTGTTTTTAAAACCTTAAAAATAAAGAAGATACTGAGAAACTAGACAAATTAACCTTTCCGACGATGTGTAACACACCTATCTAAAACTTCATTCCCTCAATACTGAAATGTCCACAATATGTTAACCTCAGGAAAAATATCGCTTTTTTCTAAAGAAATGTTGAAAAAATATATTTTTTTATTTATTTGTAATAATAATTAAACTAATATATAATAATATTAACAATAAAAATAAATAGATAAATAATTTTATTAAATTTAATCTTAATCACTTTGATCCATTTATATCATGACTATTTATACCATATACCACCATGTGGTTTGTTATAATGACTTTGTGCTGCTGTTTGTAAGTACCAAAAATATTTGAGCTACACCCATCTTTTATTATACTGATCGACTCAGAATCACTTTCTAAGTCGATTTAGCGATGTCCGTACGTCCTTCCGTCCGTCTGTGTGTCCATGTAAACCTTGTAATCAAACTACAGGGCGCAAATACGAATACATTTTGTTAAAATCTGGTATGTAAGCTTTAACTGGCCATAGGATGAACGTTGTTGAAATTGGTGAAATTCGATCCATGTTCAGAACTAGTTCCAATACAAATGACCCCTATGAAATCGACATATATTGCCATAAGATCCAAAGTATCATGTAGATCTCAGTCAAATTGGGTTTGTGTGTGTTTCTTATGTCCATTAATCGGTAGTCCAAAAATAATCCCTATAGGACAATTTTTAGTCAAAGGCCCCATATAGAACTGCTTTCCGATCCTCACTTAAATCTATCAAAAAACAAAAACATTACACAGATTTTTCTCAAATTTGGTTTGTATATATTTTTTCAAAATATAAGTGACTGTACCAAATAGGGTCAGAATCGGTCCATATTTGGACCTAGTCCCCATATAAATATAGCATCTGATATGAACTTTTAAATATCTGCAGCCAAAAAAAATAATAAAAATACCACTCAAATTTGGTTTATTCTAATTTTCTATATCGAATTAGTTGGACCGAAGAGATCTAAGGTCTCTAAGCCATGATATAGGGTATCGTATAGTCGGTCTAGACCGACTATAATATCTTGCTTGTTTTATACTTAATTTATTGTAGCTGATGAAGTATTTAGGTTTTGTCACTTTTTAAAAATCCAGTCTTTCATCCAGGTTATTTATCGCATTTATATGCTGCCTTTATAGCCAATCTTTTCTTGGCGTTACTGGGTGCAGCTGTTGATTAACTGATTCGCCTGACGATTTACACGATTACCGCGATTGCCTTAAATTGACTGTGTCCTAATGCAACAACTTCTTGCCACTTGGGTGAATGTTCAAATTGCCCAGAAACCACATTCATCAAATAGAATTTAATCAACTCTTTTGATGCGAATATATAGAGGAGGTCAAATATTAATCTTGGATTCAGATTGATAGACTGATAGAAAATAACAGTTTTAAATGTGGATGATTTTGTGGAAGCAATATGTAAAGGATTGCTGAACTTGAGTACCCATGACTTTTTTGTCAAAGAGCAATGGTCATTCCTCAAAGATTTGAAGATACATATGAAGTCTGGTGAATTCGTTATTTCATACATAATTCAACAACCCACAAGTATAACCAGAGCCCCTGCAGTTGTTTGCTATAAGTGATACATAAATGACGCTTTCTGTTTGATTTTAAAAAAGTGCCATAAAAAATCTTTAATTACTAGATGTTTACACATCTCCCCTGTGATCGGACTCACATGATTTTGTTTCTCAAACGAAATTCATTTAGAATTCTCATGTTCAGAATATCAAAAGAGTTCAATGGAATCAGATGTCATTGCTGCATTTAAATCATTCACTACTATTTTTTCAATTTACTTAAAATTGATTCTTAGAATAGGATCGAAAGTTTATTCTGTTTTTTTAAAATTATACTATTATTGACTAATTAGCCAGATTATCTATCTCGATGTTTTAGAAGTTTTGCTATTTTTATATAGACTTAAATATGCTGATTCTGTATTCGTTTTGCAATATTTGCCATCAGCTCACTAGCTAGGCTATAATTACTAACACTGATTATGGAGCCAAAAATCTTTAAAACGAATTTATTACTATTGAATGCAATGAATCCAAATGTAGTATTAGTTTCTGAAGCCGAAATTGTTATTGATTTGATCTAAATTGTTAAATTTATTTTTCTAAGTGTAATGTCGAAATATATCTTGAAATGTGCTGCCTTGTTAAGCCTAAATTGTGTTCTTAAACTTTAGCAAAGATCTAAAATGAACTTAAAGGACAATTTTAATATTTTCTATTAGTATATCTCATAAACTATGATGACTCGGAAAAATCAATAGCATGTTTGAGACCAGCATACCTGACTTACCCAAAATCGACTTACCGTTTCTTGATTATAAAAAGCGCTTTTTCGAGGATTGCTTACGTTCCTTATTTGCTGGTCCACAGAAACAGTTACCAGATTTGAAAGCAGCGTACCCAAATTATCCATAATCAGTTAACAGATCACTGACAAATCCGTAACTCGTGCTATGTGTTATTTAATAAACTAATTCAATTTACTGATGTCCGAAAAATCACAATCACTCTCACAATAGCTGAAAAGTTTTACTAGTTTTTAGAAAATATACTTGTTGTCAATCTGAACAGTTTGGCCTCGAATATGAGCAGAAACGGTCGATTTGATTAAAAGTAATGATTGAATATATAAAACAAATTTTATAAGAAGTAGTCTGGTGATGACTATGTTAGTCATTTTGTTTTTAATAGATGACTTAGCGGTGAAAATTTTATTTAACTTAAATTTTTTTTCACTCAAAAATTTGTGTTAATGAAAATTATTAAAACTAGCAGAACCCAGCACTCGAAATTCGAGTGAAAATTCTAGGAAATTTTATTGTTCATCCAATTTTTTTTCTGTCAATATTTTTTAAATTTATATGTATAAAAAATATATGAATATTTAAATAAAATTCATTAATTTGTGTATATTGAAATAAAATTTATTAAATTGTGAATTTTTAAATAAAATTCATAAAATTTCATTGTAAATATTTGTTGAGCACACAGAAGATATATATGTAAATGGGTTTGTTAATAAATATTTTTACAAGAGTCTAAAGGTATGCTAATCAATATTAGCCATATCATAAACACACACGCAGCATTGTATAGTTTTTTATTTGGAGCTTATATATATGTTTTATGTATGTGTGAGTAGGAACTTTAAATGATTACAACAAAAAATGTACCATATGGTGCCCGTCTGTAAAGAAATGCCTTTAAAATGGTATATTTTTGTCAAAATCGATTGTTAACTGAGTGTTTAGGAGGTCAGAATAAATCGCCATGCCACTGTGTAGAGGGTCCATATCAGTTTGTCATTCCATTTGCAACGCATCGAAAAATTAATCTGCGAATCCATAAGGTATATATATTCTTGATCCTTGTAACAACTCGAGTCGATATAGCGATGTCCGCCTGTCCGCCAATATGTCTGTCTAGCTATTCCTATCACGTTCATTCAAAACATAAACCATTTAACTAGGTAAACTTAGCACATTATTTTTACAATTATCTAGAGCAGGTTTCTGTTTAAAGGATCGGCATAGCCAATTAGGCATTGCCAATTTATAATATTTTTCTTCATGTAACGTATAAAAAAAAATCAATGTGAGTCCGATCACAGGGGAGATGTGTAAACATCTACACCTTTTCCTTTTGTATTTCAGAAAGTATCAAATGTATTTTAGAAAACATCAAATGTATTTCAGAAAGTATCAAATATATTTCAGAAAACAAATTATCAAATGTATTTCAGAAAATATCAATTGAGTTTCAGAAATTATCTATTGAAATTCAGAATTAGAAAGTAGTTTACCCTACAATACCGAAAAGCTATTGTTTCTATTATTTATTTATTTATTTATTAAAATTAATTTGTAATCAAAAGCCTATTAGCCTAAAAAAATTACATAGCTTATCTCAGAGTAGGCAAATAGGTATGTGTATGAATAACTCAAATTAATAAAGAATAATAAAATCTAACTAATAAATCTAAGCTATCAACTTTCCCTATCGCACGAATATGTAAATTCTCAATTAACTACTAATAATAATTATCAACAATAGTATAAAGGACTACAGGAGCAAGAAAAAAAAAATAAATAAATAAAATTAATTAAATTTAATTTAATTAAATATAGTTCAGCACATTCCATCAGGAACATAGGCTGTGTACATAGAATCTCCATCTCTGTCTGTCGGCTGCGATGTGTCTTAGTTCGCTAAAACATTTACGTGTTTCGTTAAAAATTGTTCGTCTCCATGTTAACTTTGGTCGTCCTCGGTTTCTCGAGCCCTGCGGGTTCCATTCTAGTGTCTCATGGCATATTTCGTTATATGGTTTTCGTAGTGTATGTCCAAGCCAGTTATATTTTCTCTTCTTTATTTGGGTGTTGATGTTGTCCTGATTCGCGATTTGAAGAAGTTGATCGTTAGAAACCACTCTGGGCCACCAAATTTTTAGAATATTTCGTAAGCATCTATTGGTAAATGTTTAAATTTTGTATTTAATGACTTCGCTTACCAACCAGGTTTCGGATCCGTAGAGGAGAATGGATTTTATGCAGGCGTTAAAAATATGTAATTTAGTTTTAGGCGAAAGAGCATTGGATTTCCAGATATTTCTTAGGCTATAGTATCCTGTTTTGTCTTTTTGTATTCTGAAGTTTACATCACCTATAGCACCTCCGTCCGGCGTAATGTTGCTTCCTAGGTAGCAGAAGTTGTTGATGTTTTGGATTGGCACGTTGTTTAGCACAAATGTTGGCGTTTGGTGGGGTTTAACAGCCATACATTTTGTTTTGTTTGCGTTGATTCGCAGACCGTATTTCAATGCCGTTGAAGCTAAGTCATCTATCTTCTTTTGCATATCATGTTTGCTTGATGCTAAAAGGACTAAAGCGTCCGCGTAATCTAGATCTGCAAGTTGCTCGTTTAGCCTCCATTGTATACCTTTACTTCCGCCAGATGTTGTCGATAATATTTCGTCTAGTGCTGTAACGAATAAAATAGGGGACAGGAGACACCCTTGCTTAACGCCGCTTAATGTTTCAAAAGGTTGGCTAATTTTTCCGCAGTGTGACACCCGCATTTTAGAGTTGTCATATTGTGCTTTTATGAGGCGAATAATCTTGGGTTGGGTTGGGTTGGGTTGAAAAAGAGGAGCCATGTATACACATAGCTCATATCCGTTTTACCCGGATATACACTTAAGCCAGAAAGTCGGCTTGTTGTGCGCTCTACATCGTCGTGCTCATCCGTTAATCTACTCCTTATTTAACTTAGGAGTTCGGTCTCGATAGCAAATCTCCTGAGTGCTTTCCAGCGTATCCCCTAAGAGCCGCTAGGCCTGGTATGATTTCGTTGGATAAATTTCTGATCCTTGATCCGGCAAATGCAGGACAGTAACAAAGGTAGTGTTCTAGGGTCTCGTCATCCTCTCCACAAGCTCTGCATGTGGCCGATTCTGCCCGTCCTATACGGTACAGATGAGCCCTCAGTTCAGAGTGTCCAGTGAGGATGCCAATAATCCTACTCAGTTCCTTTCTATTTAGACTAAGGATTTCCTTAGTCTTCGAAGTGTTTGGAGAGCCCCATAGTATCTTCGTAGCCTTACCCACGTCAGTTTCCTCCCAAATTGAAGTATGTGAATTAGTTGCCCACTCCGATAGTTTCAATTTGAGAGCCTGGAAAGGTATTGGGTTTTCCAAATTGACACCCTCCAGGAAAGAACCCTTCCTGGCCAGTTTATCTGCAATCTCGTTTCCCATTATACCACTGTGTCCTGGGATCCAAATGATTTCAAGTCTGCCACTTGTAGTGAAGTTTGCAATTTCTTCCTTACATCTGAGGACAGTCCTTGATCTAGTTTTGTCGGAGGATATCGCCCTGATAGCCGCTAGGCTGTCCGAAAATATTTTCACGTCTCCGGGGCTTGGGATTGCCCGTACGTCAATAGATCTTATGCATTCCGTTATCGCGACCACTTCGGCCTGAAAGACAGAGTTGTGGTCCGGAATGCATAGGTGTATGCCATTGGAACGGTCCTCATCATAGAAACCTATACCAGTCCTACCATGCAGACTAGATCCGTCTGTGTAGTAGTGTGACCCTGGAAGGTTTCGTAGAAAATTTTCGTTCAACCAGCTTTCTGGTCCAATATTGTTTGGTGTCTGGTCATATGGTCGGTGATGTATTCCCCTGTTATTCTTAGTCGTAACATGGCCAGCGCTGCCTCATATTTAATTCTAATCTCGATCGGGTGTATAGATAGAATCGTCTCTAAAGCCCTCGTAGATGTAGTCCGTATTGCGCCGCTGATTCCTATGCAGCATAGGCGTTTTATTTTTTGAATGGTTTAATATAACATTTCCTGTTCATTGATGTCCATGTGACTACGGATGCGTAGGTTAGAATTGGTCTAACGACGCTTGTGTAAAGCCAATGAGTCATCCTCATGTTTAAACCCCATTTTGAACTTATAGCTCTTCTGGAAATGGCCCATATCCGATGAGCCTTCGCGACTTTGCTCTCAATATGATCCTTCCAAGTGAGCTTTTTGTCGAGAATCACCCCAAGGTATTTCACCGGTTGTGTGATTCTAATCGTTTTGCCCTGGAAGCGGGGTTCATCGAATTCGACTATTTTCGTCTGCCTAGTAAAGAGGCATATTTCAGTCTTTTCCGGGTTCGCATTTAATCCCCTTGGTTGTGCCCAATCGTATGCTATTTCGAGTGCATCCGATGTTCTCCTACATAAATTTCTAGGATCTTTCCCCCTTAACAGTATCGCTACATCGTCTGCGTAGCAGACAGGTTGGAAACCCTTATCGGTTAGAATCCTTAGAAGACTGTTTATAGTGGTCAACCAGAGAAGGGGGGATAGAATTCCCCCTTGAGGTGTCCCACAGCAAACCTTGTCTCTTATTTTAATGCCACCAACCTCGCAACTTATCCATCTATTCCCTAGCATGTGACTGATCCAGGCTTTGATATCCCGGTCGATGTCGAATCGTTCTAGGGAGTGGAGTAGCGTATTTGTTGATACATTGTTAAAAGCTCCTTCTATATCAATGAATATGGCTAGAGTGAAGATTCTTAGATCGAAAGATCTTTCTATATGGTGCACTACTTCATGAAGCGCAGTTTCTACTGAGCGTCCCTTTAAATAAGCGTGTTGTTTGAACTTCAACAGCTCATTTGGGATTTGAGATTTAACCATGTTATCGACTATTCGCTCCATGGTTTTCAGTAGGAAGGATGTAAGACTTATCGGTCGATAGGCCGATAAGCGGAGGCTATTGATTTGGTCAACACACGATCGGTTAGGACGAAAACCAGCTTGCTCCTTTCGTAGCTTTTCGTCTAAGGGTTGGAGGATACGGTTAAGAATTATCTTATTAAAAATTTTGCACACAGCGGGAGTTAGGGCTATACCCCGCCAATTATCACATTGTTTGAGGTCCCCCTTTTTTGGAATTTTAGTAATAAAGCTCTCTTTCCATGCATCTGGAATTGTTTCTGTTTCCCAAATTCGCCTGAATATTGGTTGTAAAACATTTGCGGTTGTTTGGGAAGCTGATTTAAATAGTTCGGCTGGAAGGTTGTCAATACCAGGGGCTTTGTTGTTTTTGAGTTGATTAATAGCGGCTGTAATTTCATCTATACTAGGCGGGTCGATGTTTACCTAAATTTCACTGCGTGAGTTTGTATTTGTGTAAGGCTGGGTTGTATCAGAGTTGTTGTTATGGTTTAAAACCTCTTGAAAATGTTCTCTCCATCTGCTGAGCTGATCTTCTACGGACGTAAGGATGGTTCCATAGTTATCATTGATTGGTGTTCGAGTAAGATTTCTTAAATTTAATTTAATATGATCCTTAAATAATTTTTGAAAATCATAGATGCTCAACGAAAAATTTCGCTCGTTGTAAGTCAGTACACTATTCCATAGCCTCGAGACTTTAATAACAAAGGAGCGTTGCATAAATAGAGTATGTATTGTAGGACATACAATTGAAGACGTTCGCATTGAGTGCGAGAAATGAAATAAGTCGTGCAAATACTGTGGGTTACCAGATTTCAAAGTTTTATAAAACAAGGTTATTAATCGGAAACTTATAAAGTCATCAAAGCTAAATCCCAGGAAATCTATCGTCTCTGCCGAAACGTGATCATTGAAATTCAGAGCATATACAAAACGTATAACTCTGTTAAAGCACTTTCTTAACCTCATAATATTAGTAGCTGAAGTGGAAGAGTAAACTTCTATTCCGTAAAGAAATATTGGCATTATTATAGACTTGGCAATAAATTTTCTAATATGCAAAGGAAAATAGTATCCTAAGCTATTAATTTTCCTAAGACTAAAATATACTGTGGATGAAATCATATTAAGGTGACATTCGAAGGAGAGTTGATCATCCAAATATAAACCTAACGATTTATAACTGGATACAAACCCAATATTACCACCATTAAGCCTTAAGCATGGACATTGTCTCACCGAACCACCAAATTTCATCGCACTCGTCTTCATGGGATTCAGATTTAACCTGTTATTGGCACTCCACTGACTAATTTTGTTTAAATCGTTGCTAAATAAGTGGACAAAATCAGTTAGTGCTATATTTCCATTCATACATCCAACAATTTGGATGTCATCTGCATAAATACGTGCACTGCAGAAAGAAAGAGACGCCAAGACATCGTTAACATAAATCGTAAACAAAAGTAGAGCCAGAACGGATCCTTGAGGAACTTCACGATACATTCGAACCCATTCGGATATCTTATCACCTACTTTTACAAACTGATATCTCAATTAGTTTGCACGCCTCTGACGAGAAGCTAAATAGCATACTGAGTTTTCTCACCAACAGGGTGTGATTCACAGAGTCAAAAGCCTTTGCAAAGTCCAAAAATACAATTATGGACCCTTTGCCCTCATCCACACTCTTCCTTACTTTCTCCACTACATCTAAAACTAAAGTAGTTGTGCTATGACCTGCTCTAAATCCTGACTGAGATATTAGATTATTTTAGTTTAAATGGGTAATGATTCTTTCTTTCATAATAAACTCCATTATTTTGGAGTATATCGGTAAGATGCTTGTAGGTCTGTAATCTGAAATGCTGCTAGGATTTCGTGTTTTAGGAATCGGAACAATTCGAGCAAGCTTCCAGGAGTTAGGATATATATTAGTCATTAATACGGTGTTATAAATATGCGTTAAAGGTGTAATAATGAATTTCAAAATTGTTCGTATAAATTTTATACTTAGTCCATCATGTCCAACAGATTTTGATTTTATATGACTTAATGCCATAATTACATCATATTCCTCAATTCTCCCAAAATTAAAATTATTGCCCAACGGTGAGCTAAGATATGTAGTGTTAGTTAACATATCGTCAGCTGGCAATGCAAAACTATTATTCATTACATTGAGATCCTGACATATCTCATTATTAAAAGTTCCCTTTATGCCGGTTGATTTCAGTCTGTCCCATATATTACCAAAAATTCCATTACTAAAATATCTCTCGCACTCCCGTTTCCTAACCTTCCTGATAATTGATTTAAGCCTATTGCGATATTTACAGAAAACTCTCCATCGTCTATCATTCATTTCCTCTTTATAAGCTCTAAAAGCTAAGTCCCTTAACTCTCTAGCATCTCGTATTTCCCGACAATTAAACCAATTATATTTTTTCTTCATAATTTTCCTTCACATTGGCACATGCTTATCATATAAATTTAAAATTATAGAATTAAAAAATGATACCTGAGCATTAGTGTCAGCTGTCCTGTAAATATTATCAAAGCTTGTTAATTCTAAATCCCTTGCACACTCTGCTAAATTAAAGTTATTATAATCCCTATTGAAATGCATTCAGGAATTATATTTGCCGTCAAAGAAAGTGATAGGTATATTAAAGCGTGGTGTGAGTTTAATGCTGGCACTTGAAATTGACCAGTTTTCTGTACTAAATCAATATCAGATACAAGGAAGAAGTCTATAAGTTTTGTTGAGTGGTAAACACAGTCAAAATGAGTTGGCAACCTATTGTGTACTAAATATAAATTGTGATTATGACAAAAATTTCGCACCTCTACATTATTATCAAAAATATTAGGAGTCGCAGGAAATTTTTAGCAATATTTGGACTTATTTGTTATGCACTGGAAAATAAACTATCAAGGGCGGTCTTTTAGTCGAAAGAAGATGAGTACTTCATTTGTTAATCAGCTACAATATAAACACCAGGATAGAATTTTGACCGATTTTAAAGTCATCATTTTGAAAAAAACACGTTTATATCGTCACCTAAAATGCAAAAGGCCGTAACTAACAAAAAGTTAAAAATTTACTTTTTGTATTGTAGTTACAGCCTTTTACTTAAAAACTACTATTTTACCATAAATTTGTTTTCATGAATAAAATTCCATCTTTATTTTTCAGCTTTATTCTAAAATTTGGGTGAAAAGTTTAAAGTAGTTTTTGTTTTAGGATGTATTTTGCTTCTCCTGTAAAAAAATAAAAATATTAGTTACGGCCTTTTGCATTTTACCCAGTGTAATACTTAAAAAATTATATTTTAATATAGCGTTCTGATTATTTTTCTGAGACTCAATTGATATTTTCTGAAATTCATTTCATATTTTCTGAAGTAAATTTAATAATTTCTGAAATACATTTGATGTTCTCTGAAATACATTTGTTATTTTCTGATATACATTTGATAATTTCAGAAATACAGTTTATGTTTTCTGAAATACATTTGATGTTTTCTGAAATACATTTAAAATTTTCTGAAATACATTTGATGGTTTCTGAAACATAGTTGATAATTTCTGAAATACATTTGATGTTTTCTGAAATACAGTTGATATTTTCTGAAATACATTTGATAATTGCTGAAATACATTTGATAATTTCGGAAATACATTTGATATTTTCTGAAATACATTTGATAATTTTTGGAACTCAATTGATATTTTCTGAAATTCAATTGATATTTTCTGAAATACAAATGATACTTTCTGAAATACAATTGATTATTACTGAAAATCAATTGATGTTTTCTGAAATTCAATTGATACTTTCTGAAATTCAATTGATGTTTTTTGAAATATAATTTATACTTTCTGAAACACAATTGATATTTACTGAAAATCAATTGATGTTTTCTGAAACACAATTGATACTTTCTGAAAATCAATTGATGTTTTCTGTAATACAATTGATTCTTTCTGAAACACAATTGATATATTCTGAATATCAATTGTTGTTTTCTGAAACACAATTGATACTTTCTGAAATTCAATTGAGGGTTTCTAAAATTCAATTGGTACTTTCTGAAATTCAGTTGATGTTTCCTGAAATACAATTGGAAAAGGTGTAGTAATTAAAAAAACACCTAAGTTTATTTTTGACTTCTTCAAAGCTTTCCTAGTATTTAGCTTTATAAACTCACAGCACACCTAGTGGTTCTGCTTACTAAAAAAGTTCTGCAAATAGCAAATATATACTTGAATATTTAAAATTAACGAAAAAGAATTGTGATTTTGCTAAACAGACAGCGAACTCGGTGGTTCTGCTTGCTAAAACAACTCTGTAAGTTTTTGAACTTGTTAAACTCGCAGCACACCTAGCGGTCAATAGCTTGAATATTTAAAATTAACGAAAAAGATTTGTGATTTTGCTAAACGGACAGCGAACAAGCGGTTCTGCTTACTAAATACACCAATAATACACTTACATATACCTCACACCGATTTGCCCTTACGCTGTTTTTGTGATTGTATTGTGAAATTGGATTTTATCCCCCCCTGAGCGCATAGATGTTTACACATCAAAAATTTACATGGTCAAATTAAACCCACTGATTTATTTCTAAAAGAATAACATTTATTTGTGGTTTAAAATTCAATTTTTCTTTTCATATAATTTCTTTTTACACAATTGATGTTTCTTAACAACCACAACAAATCATTTTCTATTTTTTTGTGTCTAATATGTTTCCCTAAATGTACCGGTATTGACTCCAACAATTTGTTATTGTCCTTGCCATTGGCATTTAAATTTTTCTACACACTCACACATATAGAAAATGATCAAACATTTATTTTATTCCTCTACTAACTCTCTGCCCTTTGACCACTTTTAAAACCCTTTGCTGTTGTTTTAGAAAATTTGTTTTTATCACTATCTATTGCTCCTATATCAGCATTTAATTTACTAACAATTGTCTACATGTTTGTTTGCACATACATACATGATACACATACTCGTACATATAACGACAAAACAAACACAAAGAAATTGAACCAAGCTAAAAGTGGGTGTAAGCAGCAGGCAAAAACCAATTGAAAATGTCAACAGAAAATATTGAATTGAATATATATTTACAAATATAAAGTTCAGAGAGTATTGTTTTTTATTTCAAATGGCGCCTAGAAGTATGCTATGGAAATTGCAGACAAACACAAATAATATCAAAAAAAAAATTTTTTTTTTGTTGACAATAGATTTAAATTCAGTTTTATTTAGGATTTTTTTTCCATTGTGCATGTCAATATGGCATAACTACACAAATATATTAAATTGAATTTTGTGGCCTTAAAAAACAAGCAGCCAAGAAAATCAAAGCAATTAAAAGTATGATAATTAAATAAAAAACAAATTGCTGATTGCAGATACAATCAAACATAAATTTGAATACAAATGAATCATAAAATAAACTTAACGACTAAACTGTGTTGCCTACTTAGGGAGTAGCAAAATTAAAAAAAAAAAAATTGCCTAGTTTTAGGGGAGAAATTATACTTATTATTCAAAATTGAACAACTATTAGGATATATTTGAAAGTTTTAAGGACTGAGAAAAATTTTTATAAAAAGAATAACTTAAATCTTCGTGACCACTTCATTTTAAGCTTTTCAAAATTTTCGTCATCAATCTTTTAACATTGCTAGTTATTATGGTTTTAAAAACATTCTTACATTTTCTTCTAAAGTCGGTTTTAATTTGAGTTCAATGTCTTTTAATTGGCCGACATTGCCGAATTATGTCAATATTATTTAGCCAGAGTAAATTTAAAACTGTTGCAGAGTAATGAGCTGAAACTAAATTAAGACAAATTGGTGTGGTTCCATCATTGATTGTCATAAAAGGAATTCATGTCTTTTCTAAATACTCTTTTCGTCATCCATAACAACTTAGCAGTTTTTCTTTCCCAAAACTCATACAAATTTTTAGTTCCAGACTTATTATTATTATTTGATCCTCTGAGACTTTTGGCGCCTTACATCTTTGAACATACTGACCAGAGATCAGCAATGAAATATGTTTTCGCCACTCATAGCCACTTGTGATTTTTGAAGTGTAAGTGAGTAAAGATCTATGAAATTAAACTACTATGATGTACTCGTACTTACAAAAACGTTGATTTATAAATATAAGTTGCAATAAATATGAATCTGACGTTGACTTCATACTCATAACATCCCAGATCTGTTTGATTCATAAATCACATTAGTTTAATTTATAATTTTAGGAAAATACTTATAATACTTACATTAGATTCAACTCATTCGACTCATGCATGTATAATTACATGTATATATTTACCATACTAACACAACAGAGCAAACAAACAACATAATATTTGGTATTTTAATATCCCTATTCAAATCATACTTACTTCTCATCATCTATACGCATTGAGTCAAAAATATTGATAAGTATGAGTGTGATGAGTATCTCATATTCATGCGTATAAGTACAAGAAATTATGAATCATGATTCAAATCTACTCACTTTTTCAGTACTCATTGCACATCACTGATACTGATGTTCGTTTGCCATTTTTCTTGCAACATGCCTTGGTGCACACATCCCTGCTTTTGGTAATAATTTGAATACTTTTACTTAATATTTTTGTTATTTTTCTTTGCTTCCTTGGTATAGTCAGGTTCTTAAAAATAGCGACCCAGAACAAAACCTACAGTAATAATGGTCATCAATAATTAATAAGCTTGTTTTTAAATCATTACGCTTTGCTTAAATACAATAACTCAAAACAGTTAAAATATAACACAATTTTAAAAAGTTACTTAAAATCTCGGCCCATAGCTGACGAATTTTACGAATTTTAAAAAAAACACTTTTTAGAGGATTAAATGTGATATGAATTAGAAAATTAAAATTGTTATAATAATATAAGCCAAATTAAGCCCAAACGAATAAATGAAAAATTATGTTGTTTTAACCAAATTTATGTAGAACTAAATGGTAATTCGGTTGCTGGAACCGAATATCCAATACTTCAACGGAATTAATGGGCAACTCGGTTGCTGTAACCGAAATTCTGCTGTAACAACTGAATTTTAGTTGTGACAATGGAATTTAATCGTCATAACTATCATTTGCTTGCAACAATTGAAATCTCAGTTGAGACAACCCCATTCTAACCGAATTTTTATGCAAAATATTTGAGAATACAGAAAAAAATGCGCCAACCGAATTGTTCTGAAGTTGAATAACTGTATTTTTGACTATTTCAGACAACTGAATTTTAATCCTAATCTACTCGAAATTCGATTAATAACGTCATCGCAATTCGGTTGTAAATAAATTCTGTGGCCAAAAATGTTTGACTATTTCAGACAACTGAATTTTAATCGTAATCTACTCGAAATTCGTTTAATAACGTCATCGCAATTCGCTTGTAAATAAATTCTGTGGCCACAAAAAACAGGTTTTTTGTGTGCGTTAAAGAAAGTGGAAAAGGGAGGCGACCAGCGAAACCAATATCATGATATGTTTCCAAGATGCAAGCTTGAAAGCAGGAATGAAAAAATTTTTCATAAAATTTGTGGCGATTTTTGGTTTTAAATATTTTAGTTTTGGAGATTTTTGTTTTTCGCGATTTTCGGTTTTGGCGATATTTGATTTAAAGGCTATTTGAATTCGGCGACTCCGCCCATATTTCCATGTACTTGTCAAAAGACTATCGCTTTCATGGTACATCAAATATTTTTGTAAAGATGGTGACACTAACCCTATCCCGCCCATTTTTTCATTTGACTACTTCCATTAATATCTGATGGACTTTTAGAAAGTGTCGCGGTTTTCCCTCTTATATAACCCCAGATATATGCCACGCCCATTGGCCCGCTACACCCATGTTTTGTTTAACTGCTCTCGCTATTACAGTACTCTAGATATATAACACTTAATATTTACACTGTATGGGGTGCCATGCCTATCGTTCCGATTCCACCCATTTTTTGTCCGACTACTCACATTAATAATAGATGACCTCAGACAATTTTGCAAAGCTGTCTCTGTCATAGTATTCGAAATATATGATAATGACTAATTACTTTGTATGGGAGGTGCCACGACCATTTTTCGTATCACGCTCATTTTTGACATGGCTACTAACAATAACAATAGGGGGCCTCACACAAATTTGCAAAGCTCTCCCTACCATAATGCTGGAAATATATGACAATAAACAAGTAAGAAAATTATAGTCGGTCTAGACTGGCTATACGATACCCTATGCCATGCGTTTCGGAAATCCGCTTCATATGGGGTCTATTCCTATTCATGGACTACTGATAAAAGGATGTAATTTTCCAAACCCAACTTGACCGAGATCTTTATGATATTTTGGATATAATGGCAATTTAAGTCGATCTCATAGCGGTCATTTGAATGGGGACTAGGTCTGAACATGGACCGATTTTCACCAATTTCAATAGCGTTCATCCCATGGTCAATAGAAAAATATACACTAAACTGCATCGAAATATATTCATATTTGCGACCAGTAATTTGATTAAAATTTTACACACATACGGATGGACGGACAGACGTTCATCGCTAAATCGACTCAGAAAGTGATTCTGAGTACATAGGTTTAATAAAACATGGTTCTAGGCCAAATATTTTTGGTAGTTGCAAACATCTGCACAAAGTTATTATACCCTGACCACATAGTGGTTAGACAATTTAGCCACTGAACCACAAAATGCAAGCGAAACCCATATACACAAAGACCTTTACAAAATTACCAAAATAATGGCTGGTCGCATACATGTCAATACAAAGCCGATCAAAAATTCTTCTGGTGAACTAGTGAACTCAGCCGAAGGCCAACTTAAAGTCTGGGAAGATCACTACAAAAATCTCTTGCGGGGAACAACACCAACCCCCAACAGGAGCCTTGCAGCAGACACAGCGAGCATACTCCGCGCAACTACGTTAACATCAGCGCACCAAGTATAAGTGAAATCGAGGCAGCTATAACACAGCTCAAAGTAAGCAAATCCGCTGGTCCGGACAACATTGATCCCGAATTTCACAAAGCTGACAAAAAATCATCAGCGCGAATCCTATAACCATTCATAAATTATTATTGGTCGCGCGAATCATTACCGCAAAACATGAAAGATGGCATAATCATCAACCTCCCCTAAAAAGGCGACCTCAGGAAATGCTCCGATGGAGGGGGATAACGCTTTGAAACGTTGCTTACAACTTACTCAAACCGTCGAGCCACGTCTCCGGCGAAAATCATTGTAGAGCAGTCTAGCGAATGGCGAACCCCATTATACTTGTTATTTATCGATTTTAAACACGCTTTCGACGCGCTCCTTCACGTCGCTATCTGGACCGCATTATAATTCAAAGGTGTTCCAATTAAGATGATAAAACTCATAAAAGGTCTCTACGATGATGCGCAGTGCTCAGTTCACTATGCAGGCGCTTTCACCGAAAAAATAAAGATTAAATCAGGCGTTCGACAAGGATGCATACTTTCTCCATTACTATTCAATATAGTCCTCGATGTGATAATGTCGGAAGCCATGAACGCAAACTATGGCATCTCATTTAGCCTCCATAATAAACTCTGCAACCTCGATTACGCCGATGACATCTGCCGCATGTCGCATAGCTATTATCAGATGCAAACGCTATTGGACAAAGTAGAAAAACAAGCACGTGCAGCTGGTGTGTCCATAAACATAAACAAAACAAAATCTATGCGCCTAAATACCAATCATACAACGAACTTCCAGCTAGAAGGTACATCCATTGAAGATTTGCAAACCTTTTATTATCTTGGAAGCTACATTTCGAACAGCGGTGGCAGCAAACAGGACATGCAACACAGGCTATCAAAAGCCAAATGCACCCTGAACAAAATATGGAGCTCATCAAACATCTCATTGAGGACGAAATTTCGCCTATTCAACTCTAACGTAAAGTCAACGTTGTTATATTGTTGCGAAAGTTGGAACATATCGAATGGCGATGCACAATGCCTTCAAGCATTCGCGAATCGCTGTCTTCGACGCATCTTGCGCATTTTTTGCCCTGAAGTTATTACCAACAATGAGCTGGGGTTAGAACAAACCAATCACTTATAACAAAGGACATTAAGATGCGTAAATATAGATGGCTCGGACACACGTTAAGAAAACCTGATGTCGCAAGAAAAGTCCTTGATTTCAACCCTCAAGGGAGTAGAAGACCGGGACGCCCACGCAATACCAGGAAGAGGCAAATCGAAATGGAAATCAGAAACGCCGGAAAAAGTTGGAGTGAAATAAAACATTAGCGTTAGGTAGAGCTAAATGGAGATTATTTATCACGGCCCTCCTCTTAAGAATTTACGGATTAAATATAATATACATAGTGGTATAGGGTATAAAAACAATTTTGTATGGGAGGTGCCACTCCCGCTAAAAATAACAAAAATTTTTAGACCCTATAGTTTCAACCAGATAAGTCTGTAAAAAAGTTCAGGAATATCGGACCAATGGGGTTTAAAACAGAATAAAAAGTAGGGCGGTGGAACCAGTGAAAATAACTGAGGAATTTGTTCCAGCATATTGAGATATAATTTCGGTCAGAAGAAAACTAAATTACAAGATATTTTTGAACAAGTATCAGGAAGATAATTTGAAACACTTTAGAAATTGCACAAAACTACTTAAAATACCTTTTAATTTTAAATAACGATTTGATGGATCTTCTGATGAAAAAAGAACGAGCCATATAAAGCAGATAATTCATACATATGCTGCATTTATTCATGACATTTTTCGTTTCATTATTCCTCACAAAAAATAAAAATTATATAAAACAAACGAAATCAATATATGGAAAATTGATATACCCTCGTCAATAAAATAGAAAACAAAGAAAAGGAAAAGAAGGACTACATAACAGCAGAAGTTCGTTTAGCCAAATACCATTTCATATGAATTTTAACAAATGATGTTTAAATTGTATGACCAACGAATACATTGTTTTGATCGCATTCTTTGCAAATTGTGCATATAAATATTTACTTCTTTACAACCGTAACTTTGTTACACATATTTGTTTCCCAAAATTCTTCAAAATTGCTATTCCGTTTTTGCATTTTCCCCTCAAAATTTATCTTTCCTTTACTTTAAGTAAACTATGGAATTTGTTAATCAAACCTCTCAATTTCCTTAAATTGGCTAAATAAAAAAATCATCTAATAAGTATTTGCCATTCAAAACTTTTCGACAGTAGTAAATTAACGTAATGTTACAGGGAATAAAAGTTTTTCCAATAAGTTTTATTTTCGTTTCTCGTTTTTCGTTTTTGTTTTTTTCTGCTTTATCTAAAATCATTTTTATATCTGTTCAGCAATAAACCTTTTTATGCTTCAACGATTTACTGCAAATCCCCAAAAAAAACTTAACCTTTACAAATGGAAAACCAATAAAAATTTTGTAAAAAAACTAATTTTCTTACCCAAACTCTTAAGACTATAAATATAAATTTCTATAGTTTTGGTATATTTGAATTTTGTTTTATTGATTATACGGCTTTCAAAGAAAACTAGACACATTTGTGGTTAGATGATTTTTTGTTAGGGTTTTCTATTTATAAAAAACTTATAACACGTTCTTTTACTCTGCTGTTTACTTTAAACTTACATGATTGTTTTATAAAAATCTTAATTTGTTTTTGTAATATATGCTTGTTATTTTTTTATTTTAAATAGCTATAAGGAATAATGTAAGACTTTACGTGGAATGCTTTAATATATATATTACGTATTGGGAAGCACTGATGTTTATTCGTACATTAATTTGTAAACTCTCTTAAAGATATTATTAATAAAATTACTCTAAATACGTATATAAATTAAATTAAAATAAAATAACTCAAAACACCCATATTTTCTAATTGATCGAGAAAGCAATTTATTATCGTTAACCTCTCTTTCTGAATATATGTATTAAACTATACCAAGTGTGCAAAATTCTTTTGGGTTCTGTCATTGTGTACGTTTCATTAGTCCACCCAGACTAATCCCTACCAACAAAGGTATCATGGGTAGAGTCTTCGATCGCTCTGAAGCTTTAATATGCTAAAGAGAATGGATCCGTATTTTTTGCAGCTGTCTAATTCCGTATTCCAGAAGGAAATAGCTATCCACGAATTCGGTGCCACATGGTCAGTAATTTGAAGACCTTTCTGGATAAATCCACGCCAGCTCACACATGTTTAATTTTTTGTCTTATTTAAGGGTGGGGTAAGGTTTTAAGACCTTTTTGCATTTCTCTTTCTGAATACACAACATTTCGAGAGTGATGTTTCAAAATTTCAAGTAAATCCGAGTAAAACTTAAGAAGATACAGCGTTTCCAGCAACCGACCTCATACGGTGTATCGTATATAAATCACTTTTTAAAAAACTTTTATTTGATTTCCTCGCAAATAAATGTTCGAAGTCCGTGAACAGCATAACTCAAAATCTACTTTACCGATTCTTTTAAAATTTTACACACTATATCTATACATAAATCATGAGGTCACCACGAAGAGCTTTTTTTTTATTTTCCACTTTCTTCCCCATTTCTTAACAACAAATTCCCGAAATTTTATAGCAAAAATCGTGTTTATACCCTATACCACTCTGTGGTTTGGGTATAATGACTTTGTGCTGCTGTTTGTAACTACCAAAAATATTTGACCCATCTTTTATTATACCGATCGAATCAGAATCACTATCTGATTTTATATAACGATGTCCGTCCGTCCGTCCGTCTGTGTGTCCATGTAAAGCTTGTAATCAAACTGGAGCTCGCAAATATAAATATATTTTGATGAAATTTGGCATGTAAGCCTCTATCGGCCATAGGATGAACGCTGTAGAAACTGGTAGGAATCGGTCCATGTTTAGACCTAGCCCCCATACAAATGAACCCTATGAAATCGACTTAAATTGCCATAAGATCCAAATTATCATATAAATCTCAGTCAAATTGTGTTTGTATGTGTTTATTACATCCACTAGTAAGTAGTTCAAAAATGATCCCTATGGGACAACTCTTTGTCAAAGGCCCCATATAGAGCTGCTTCCCGATCTTCACTTAAATCTATCAAAAAACAAAAAAATTGCACTGATTCTTCTCAAATTTTGTTTGTATATATTTTTGCAAAATACAAAAGACTTTACCAAACATGGTCAGGATCCGTCCATTTTTGGGCCTAGTCCCCATATAGATATAGCATCCGATATGAACTTTTTCATATCTGCTGCCAAAAAAATTAATAACAATGCCACTCAAATTTGGTTTATGCTTATGTTCTATATCTAATTAGTTGGACCTAAACGCATGGTATAGGGTATCGTATAGTCGGTCTAGACCGACTATAATTTTCTTGCTTGTTTTCAATTGGTTTGATGTTTTGTATTTAACGCAACTACACGGAATCACGAAAAAACTTAAATGACTTGTTAGTTAACCGCAGCTCTCTAACTGGATTAGTTTTGTCATAAATTAGGTTCAAAATTTACACTTTTGATAAAAAAACATGTAAAAAAGATTACGATGTGACAAACTTTTCTCCAATTGATCTAATTTGCTTGAAACTCATCACTCAGGAGTTTTCGGGGTCCTGATTACGCATCTGGTATTAGATTTTAAAAATCCAATATGGCGGATCCAATATGGCGGATTAGTTTTTTAAAAATATATCAGATTTGTTTTAAAATCGTTACTCAAATATTTTTGCGGTCGCTGATTATGAATTTAAAGCGGATCCAGTTCGGCGGATTAGCATTTAAAAATTTATCGGGATAGCTTTTGAAAAATTAATATGGATGATTATAACAGATATATATCCGATGTTTTTAATTAAACGAACAAAAATAGCCATATTAGATCCGCCATTTTGAATTATTTAAATCTAATACCAGATTCGTAATCAATCCCCGAGTAATGACTTTTAAGCCATAAAAGCGTTCAGGTGCATCAAAATCAACTTGTTAACTTCAAAGTCGTTTTTCTCCAAAACTTATTTTCTGATCATAGGTCCCTTTGAACTTTCCATGTCACATATAACGAAAAACAAACTGCAAATTTATTTTATTTTTACGGATTTGTAATCTAAAGTTTATCAGTAAACTACTAGGATTCTTAACATTTTTTTACTCCATTGTCAGTTGTTTTTTTATGGAAACGCATTGGTCTGATTTTTATATGTAAAATTATACGTATATGATGGTTTAATGTACATATACATATGATGTTTTAATGTACATATTGAGTCAATTTTAACGATAAAATATTTTGAGTGTATAGAAAATTAACATAAATCAAATTTGAGTGGCATTTTTATTAATTTTTGGTTTGCAGATATGGAAAAACTCATTTCGGATGCTATTTTTATACGGGGACTAGGTCAAAGATGGATCGGTTCTGACCATATTTGGAAACGTCACCTATTTTTTTCAAAAACATATACAAACCGATATTTTTGTATTCTTTCTTTAATTAAATTAGTTATTTTTAATTAAGTTTTTATTCTTTTCCTTAGATTACTTTCATAATTATGGCAATATTTCATATAAAATCACAGCCTCATATCTAAGCCATTCATGCCTAATTAACTATTTTTAAATAAACTAAACAACATTTTTTTCTTACAACAAATTATACAAATGCGTACATTTGATGTCTGCACTGTCTTTCTATGAAATATTCATGTTTACATTTTGGGTGGAATAAAATACTTCAATTAAAACCTCATTCAATGTCAGAGAGAAAGCATAAAAGAATAAGGTCGTGAACTTTTAGGGCAAACAGTAACAGAAATATAGTTATAAAAAATGCAAAAATTTTACTCTTACTCAAGAAACTGTATAAATGAATAACTTCCGGTGGAAAATAAACCAAATTGTATAGACTTTACTCATATAACAAACAGACAAGAAAAAAATAAACATGGCAAACAAATAAGAGCCACTACAACCAATGAACCTTGAGGCTAAAAAACGCATAAAAGAATAATCATATTTTGACACACACACACAAACATAAACTACTCCATGTTACGGTTGTGTATGCAAAATATTGTAAAAAAAAACCTACAGTTGTTGTAATTCCCGCACTTGACATAAAAACTCATCATGATTTTTTGTTCCTCTTCCTGTTGTTGTTAAGTTACCTTATATCCTTGACTGACGCCTTCAAATCATGACCATGTAAGAGACCAACAAAAAAAAAAAAATAGTTAAATAGCCACTTAGCCATTTAAAATATAAAAAAGTATTGAAACTTAAACGGAAATAGCAGTAAAAGTTTTATATACACGGTCATAAAGAAATTGTTAACACTAACAAAGACACAATGTTTTTGTAGCACTTAAATAAAACAGTTTTACAATTTCATATTGTTGTTTTCTTTTAACGGAAAATTCAGCACAACACATTTAACACACTCGAAAGACGACAAAGACAACGTCGTCATTTCAATGTCAATATATAAGCACCAGGAAAATAAGTAACAGCACAACCATACTTTTGAATGCGCTAAATGTTATTGAAAGTGTGGGATGATGACGGCTTAAAATGCTTACGGCTGAATGTCTGCTTTGGACGGCATAAAATGAAAATAACAACAGCAAAAATGAAAAAATTTTCAAAAATGAGGTTAAGGCAAGGACCAAGGGTGCTTTTAAACCTTTGTTGACCAGATGGTTTAAAAAAAAGGAAGATTTCACTTTTGTTTGCCGATTTAATAATTTGCATTACTAAAATTTGTAGAATTGAATTTCTTTGCTTATTATTATTTTTTGTTCCAACTGATTACTAATCTACCCAATGTGATCAGAATGTTTGTTATTACCATAATCAAAATAATTATTGTATAAGATAAAAAAAAAGGAAAATATTCAACTGCATAAAAGATAAAGGCCAACAACTTAGTAAGGGTATTAAATTCGGCTATGGCGAATTTATGATACCCTCCACCTGTGTCTTAAACTCAAAAGTATATCCCCAGTTGGGTACGGTTACCATTTTAATACAGTTACCTATACTTTAAATTTTAAATTCAAAAACAATTTGCACTTAAAAATAATTGTTTTGTTTTTTGACCAGTATTTAATGTAATTTCTTATTTATCGTTTTTTTTTTTTATAAAATTAATGATGGTTTTTATTATTGCATTATTTTTCTATCACACCGTGCGACAGTACTTATTGAACTTGAACAAGACTATATACACATGAAAGTAGAAATCATATATAGTAAAACTGTGTTCTTAGTTTTCCATTTTCTGATCTTTTCTACTTTTTAAAGGACTTATAAAACCTTTAATATTTTTTTTAAATATTGCTGCTCATCAGTTTGTATTGATATGGGTATCAAATTAAAGAAGACCATCTATAGAAATAAAAAACATGTTTTTTGTTAATTTTCCAGGATGAAACATTTTAATTAACGTCCTTTGAAGGTTTTCTCCTTTCATGTCCTTGATAATTTCCAATATATTTAACTCAAAAAATACATTTTGAAACCTAATGTATAATTTATCACATACTTCAATTTTGTTATTATAACTTTGTTAATTAAAAAATAAAAAATAATATTATTAGTCTAATATTGAATAACAAAATTGTTGAACGATAGAGCAATCAAAGTGAAAAAAATACTGGGCAGTACTTGTTGAACTTGAACAGAATCATATACACGTGAAACTAGAGATCGTATACAGAAAAACTATGCACTCAGCTTTCTATTTTTTGATCTTTTCTCCTCTTTAAATGAATTTAAAGTTTTAATGATATAAAAAATTTTTTAAATTAATTTAAATATTTTCAAACTTATGTCAATATGAATATAAAATTAATGAGACTGATCTCTAAGCGAAAACTATTTTTATTTCGATTTATCGGAATCAAAAGCTTAAAGCAGTTGTAATTGATATAGCTATGTTAATATAGAGAAAGCTAAAAAATTGGAAAAACTCAGCTTGTTCATACTAACTCTCGAACAAAAAAAAAAATTGTCATAATCTTTGAAATGTTTGAGGTAAACAGTTGACTAAGCATGAGTTGAAGTGATAGACTGAAGGATGCTGAAGATGAACAAGTCGCTTTGTTCGAAAGTAGCTACTCCATCTAGCGCTGTCTTAAATTTTTTCTTTCAATTCTCATTAAATCTTGGTGAGCACGCTCCCCTTGTTCGTCGCTCACCGCACCTAGTTTTTTTGGAAAAAAATCTAAATGCGAATGAATAAAATGCATTTTGAGTGACATTCTTGCACATAATTCGTGATAATTTTTCAATAATTCAGCAACAACTTGTCTGTAGTTTTCACTCTTATTGTTTCCAAGACAACTGTCAACTAGGGTTTCCAAAAAAAAAACTATTTTTCGATTTTCATGGGTGCCCAAGCATTTTTTGAAAGCTTATAGGGTAACCTATTTTTGCCCTATACCATGGTTTAGGGACCCTATCTCTTCAGTCCAACTAATTGGATATAGCAAATAAGCATAAACCAAATTTGGGTGGCATTTTTATTAATTTCTTTCGCTGCAGATATGAAAAAGTTCATATCGGATACTATATTTATATGGGGACAAGGTCGAAAAATGGACCGATCCTGACCATATTTGGTAAAGTCACTTACACTTTGAAAAAATATAAACAAACCAAATTTGGGAAAAATCTGTGCAATATTTTTGTTTTTTGATAGATTTAAGTGAAGATCGGAAAGCAGCTCTATATGGGGCCTATGACTAAGAATTTTCATATAGGGATTATTTTTGAACTACTGATTAATGGATGTAATATACACATACAAACCCAATTTGACTAAGATCTATATAATAATTTGGAACTTATGTCAATTTATGTCGATTTCATAGGGGTCATTTGTATGGGGACTAGGTCTGAACATGGGTCGATTCTCACGAATTTCAATAGCATTCATCTCATGGCTGATAAAAGCTTATATACCAAATTTCATCAAAACATATTCATATTTACGACCTGTAGTTTGATTACAAGGTTTTCATGGACACACAGACGATCGGACGGACGGACGGATGGACATTGCTATTTCTAATTAAAGATGGGTCTACGACGAATATTTTTGGTTGTTACAAGCAGCACAAAGTCATTATACCCAAACCACATAGTGGTATAGGGTATAAAAACTACCTATGTCATTAAGAATGCCTTCTTCAGTCTTAAAGTGGGAACTCCCAATAACATTTTAAGGAGCAAATCAGTTGAATAAAATATACCTGATCCATTCCACTTTTTAATTCTATGATGACTTGTATTCACTTGTTAAATTCTGTAAGGATGTAAAATAAACCGGATATGGTTACTACAGCAATGAAACCTTTTTTTTTTTTTTGTTTAGTATACCAGTTAAACATGAATTGTTACCTAAAACCATATCATAAAATTTATTGTTCACTTGTGTACCTTTCTAATTTTTTCCAGGAGGAATGCTAAAACAATTTTTGAACAACATTATCAAATCACCTCGTAAAAAGTTGTTTCAGAGTCTATAAAGGACAAAGAAACATTTTTTGTATTTTATATATGTACATAGATTTATAAATATTCGCGCGATTTGTTATAAATCTTAGAAAAACTTTTTGCACACAGAATATGTTTTTACTTTTCTTTTTTTTTTAACGAAGGAACTGCTTTACGCAAAGCATGCTTGCAAAATATTTTTCCGATGCAAAACTGGCAAAAACAACTTAGAATATTTTTAATTTCACAAAATGAGTACAAAGCGTAAAAAGGGTATAACTTTGGAACGGCAAAAGCAAATTCAATATTTTTTTTTAAAATGACTCAGCCTTTATCCATGTTTTAAACTGCGTTATAGGTTTTTTAACATTGATAGAAATTTTAAAAGTTACAAAGCATTACTTTCAAAATTTATGCAAAATTTACGAAAAAATTTAATAAAGGGGACCCAAATGAACAAAAAATTACCGAAACTTACGATTTCTACACAGAAAAGTAAAGCTTGAACATTCTTCTTTTAAAATATTGACTTTGAAACAAAGAAAATCGTGGATATGGGCCAAGTAATAAGTAAAACTCAAAAAATGTCCGGGAATCCCGATTTTTGGGTAAAATTCGATTTTAGCGACATCTAAGCCTCTTCCGAAAAGTCTGAAAAATACTTTACCCTTTAAGCTTTCAAAAAATGCTTGGGCACCCAAATTTTTTTTTTGGGACACCCTACTGTCCACGATGCTCTTGAAAGATTTCCAGGCTGCATATTATTTCTCCAATAACCATTGTGAAAAATTGTCATCATTCAATAGCTTCCTGATTTGATTTTAGCATATGAAATTTTAGGAAAAACCGCTAACAAATATTTAAATGCTGCACCATCTTTGTCCAGAGCCTTGACAAAGTTCTTAAAAAGGCCCAATTTTATGTGCAGCGACGGAAGAAGAACGTCATTTGGACCACGTAATGGTTTGTTTGATATGTTTTGTTTTCCTGGTGAATGCTCAGTTCTTTGTGGCCACTCTATTCTGACCTAATGATGGCATGTAGTGCGACTATCCCATAGTCAGCAAATCAATGACCTAAAACATATTAATTTACAGTATTTACGATGGTCTTTCGTATATATACAAAGAAATTTAAATCACACACCTTAAGGTCATCACAGATATTCCATTTATGATCGTTGTATTTGAGTACTGTCAAAATTTCAATCATTGATTCGTCAATTTGCATTAATGGCATGGGCAATTGGTATGGATGGTTTTTCATGCCTTTAAACTGTACTTAGAGCCACGAATAAGTAATCTCCATTCAGTTTTGTCATACGGCTGGTTAGTTTTTTGAAATAAACCATCAACATCAGTACAGCATAGAATAGAGTGTTCCTTTTCAAAATATGCAGCCAATTCCAAGCTTCTATCTCTATAGATTGTTTCTTTTATCCCAACGGCAAGATATTTCCACTGCTGCATGCGTGAAGCTAGTAATTCTGCGTCTTGCTTCGTTAAATGTAAATCCCGAATTAGATCATTCAGCTCAGCTTGAGTCACTAAATAGCATTCATCATCAGCCTCATACAAACTACCACTGATGGTGAAAGATGTTTCAGACACACTGCTCGTAGCACTGTGAATGACTGGTAATGGATGATTTGGTGGACGTTGAACTGGTTTAGAAACCGATCGGACATTCGCGTTAGTTATATTTTTTCGATTTTTTATATTGAATCCAGCAACTTTTGTTAAACAGAAATAACAATCGGTTTGGTGGTTACTTGACTCTCTCCAAAGTACTGGAATTGAAAAATCGCAATAGATCTTCTTGCCATTTGACCACTTGTGCAGATGTTAATGATTCTGATATTGCATATCCTTTATTTCCAACCAAGTACTCACCACACACAAAGCAAAAATAGCTTAAATCAGTAACATACGACCTCCCTGACATGCTTAAACGCTACTATTATGAAGATTTAGAATGAATCTGAGCCTCTGTGAAATTAATAATTGTGAAATTTTAGTGTCAGCATTGACTGTTTTACAGTACTACCAGCATGCGATAAAAAATTAACATGACGTGATGCCAGATTCGCACCCAGATTAGTTGGAAAACATGTTTCGTTTCTGAGTCAATTTTTTTTTTGATATGTAGACAGACAGACCAGTGTTATTATCCTTTCTATTATTGGAAAAATATATACATTATCTCGAACTGAACAATAAGAAAAAATTATTTCAATACGGATCAACAATATATAAATTTAACATTTAGCATTATGTTTAAAGCCATATATAAATTAAGAGAAAAAACCGATTCCCAAGTTATCCGTCAAATAATTGAATGTGTCACAATGAGCAAATTCTAGACTCTTCTACATCTGATCTTAAATTTTTTGTGATAAAAATCAAATTAGGAAACAAATCATTATACATCTCATGTTCGTATGTCCCTCCTGGTTCCAGTGATGATATTTACATTAAACATATGTCAACTATGAAAAAATCATTCTTGAATTCTAAAAGATCTGATTTAGTTATCTTTTTTTTTTGGCAATTTCAACTTTCATCAACATCTATTTCGTGGACAAATTCTTATAACACCAATTATTTGGTTCCTGTTTGTATGAATGGCTGTGTAAATGAATTAATCGAATCGTAATTTGATTATGGTCGCTTGCAAATAAACCATACGCGTATGGAAAACTTTTGTATTTAATCCATCTAATCCAATTACTTTACCTGAAGAACGTTATCATCCTACAGTAAATTTGCTTATTTTGCTTCCATTCAATTTACCTATTAGGAATCCTGTGCATAATCAGAAGGAAAATGTTTATTGCTTTTCGAAAACTGATTATCCAAAATTGAATTTTCTACTATCCGCTATTGACTGGATTGATATCCTTTCATCTATTGATTATGATGAGATGATCACAAGCTTTTATAACACGTTGAACGCATGTATATCTGTAACGGTTCCTATGATTTCAACCCGTAAAAAGATGGCTCCACCGTGGAATAATTTGGCTAAATTCAAAAATAGAAAGAATAAAGTGTATAAAAAATTCAAAAAGTCTGGTTCACCCTCTGATTTTACCAAGTATTTACCAATATTGTAAACAAAAGGGCTTAAAATAACATAACAATTTTGTTAATTCTAAACGTCGATCACATGAATATCCTAATTCTTTGAAATTTGGATCAATTTCAGCCGATGCTGACTTATCAATCAGTAATATTTTTGCTGATTTTTTTGCAACAACATATTCAATATAAAATTTTGATCAATCCGTACAACATCCTTTTGAAATTTCCAAAGCTTCTTCGGTAATAAATGTAAATTTCCTTAATATCACTGTTTTGAGTAGCATGAAAACACTGAAAAAGCCTTTGATCCTAGTCTTGATGGAATACCAAATAATATTCGTAAGCACTGTGCTGACTCCCTGTCCTATCCACTAACAATACTTTTTAATCAGTCCTTGCGTACAGGATATTTACCATCTCTATGGAAGGAATCTTATATCATCCCTTGATATGTATAAATCAGGCAATAAGGTCAATGTGTCTAACTACAGAGGTATCGCGAAATTGAGTGCAATCCCCAAACTTTTAGAAAAATTTATAACAGAGTCGCTATCTCACCAAGTTTCATTTATACCCTCTCCATATCAACACGGCTTTTGTAAATCTCGTTCTACAATCACCAACGTTCCGGAACTCACTACAATTATAAATGGCGGATTTAGAGATCGTGGGCAAACTGATGTAATTTACACCGACTTTAGAAAAGCCTTTGATAAGGTGAATCACGGTTTATATACGCGCAGGGGGGGGTAAATTTCTATTTCACAATACAATCACAAAACAGCGTGACATGTGAGCTCACACGTTACGCTGTAAGTCGTAAGACAAATCGGTGTGACTTATAATTGTATTGGTGAAAAAATTATGAATAAAAATCGTTTCAGCTAATTCATCAACCCTTTGCTTTAAACGACAAAAATTTCACAATATAAACGTATAACATATACATAATTCAACAACCCCACAAGTATAACCAGAGTTGTTTGTTGTAAGTTATTTGCCATAAGTGATAAATAGATGACGCTTTCTGTTTGAATTAAAAAAAGTGACACAAAAAATTTTTTAATTACTAGATATTTACACATCTCCCCTGTGACCGGTCTCACATGATTTTTTATTATACAAGCTGAATTCTATGGGTTTCAGTAATTCTTTAGTTTTCTGGTTAAAATGTTATTTAACTAACAGATCTCAGCGGGTTAAATTTAGAAACGCTGTCTCTTAAAAAATCGAGTATTTTCTGGTGTTCCGTAACGAAGCCATCTTGGTCCAGTACTCTTTACTTTATTTATCAACGATCTCCCTTCTATTATTCAACACTCTAAAATTCTCTTATGCGCTGATGATGTCAAACTATTTTCCTCTCTTCAAAATTACTTTCAACATTTTTTGCTACAATCCGATTTAAATAATTTCAGTGGATGGTGCAATGTAAATCTTATGGAGCTCAATTTAAAAAAGTGCAAGCTTATGTCCTTTTACAGATGTAAAAATCTACATACTCCTTATTTTGTGAATGAAAGGGAATTGGAATAGGTTGATGCATTCTCAGATCTTGGCATTTTATTGGATCATAGATTAGATTTTCGTCCACATATATCTTCAGCAATAAACAAAGCTTATGGTGTTCTTGGATTTATGAAGCGATGGAGTAAAGAATTTTCTGATCCATATGTAACCAAAGAGCTATACACATCCCTCGTTCTTCCCATCTTGGAATATGTTTCTATAATATGGGATCCGTGTTACATAATTCATAAAAATATCGTCGAATCTGTCCAGAAATACTTTCTTTTATTCTGTCTACGTTGACTTGGTTGGAACTCCCGTGCCTTACCCCCTTATAAATTCAGACTTGCTCTAATCAAGTTACCCACACTGAAAAGTCGTAGAACAATGCTTAGTATTTCCTTTCTACTCAGTTTATTCCATGGCGACATTGACTCCAATTACTCGTTAAGTAGAATTCAAATTAATATACCATCGAGACCTACAAGAAACTATAAGCTCTTAAATATTAATTATTTTCAATTTAACTATGCTAATTTCGCCGGTTGTGATAGCAATTTAGTGGAATTTACCACATCATAGATTTGTCCGAAAATAAAGATTCTTTGAAACGTAAAATTGTTCTATATCTAAACATTTAAATTGTCATTATTTTAATTGTTATATGTATTTTATACACTAAATATATTAGTCTGTAAGGACATTTTTAATTCCATAGACTTCAAATAAATAAATAAATAAAAAAAAAGATAAATAAATAACCTTAAATCGAAAGTTTCAAATGTTTAAAAGGGTTAACTTTAAAGTTCGCATAACTTCATATAAGTTTGATATTTTTTGCCTGCTTCACATACACACACAAAAAACATATTTCCATCATAAAAATGTTGTATTTATTTCTTGTTCATACTTGTGTTACGGAAATAAACTCTACGACAATGTTTGCCTGTAACACAACAAGTACTTTTTAGTCTTCTACCGGAAGTCCATTTCAACATAAGGCACCTCTATGTTTTTATTAAGACTCTTGACTGTCCGAAATAAATAAAAAAAAAAGACAACAACAAGTAGATTTTTAATAGCATTTTATTATCATCTAGAGGTCTTTACTACGCTTCTTTGCTAACACTCATTTTGCTTAACGTATAATTAAATTTCATTCTGGCACAGACTACATAAACCAAATAAAATATACAAAAATTTTTAAGAAAAGAACAAGAAATTCCCATATTAAAACACGTGCTTAATGTGAAATGTCAATTACGCAAAGTGAAAGAAAGTGTAGAAAATATAGAAAGATGCAGTATGGAAGTTTAAAACACGAAGAAATTTATTTTTTTTTAATTTTGAGAGTGACTTGCGCCTTGTTTGTTTCAAAAATCTATAATTTTGTGAAAATGGTTACGGTATGAAATGGAATTGAAAAACACTTTGTAAACAAACCTGTTTGTTGTATTACGTTGTTTTTGAACTTATCGCTAGGTCAAATCAAATATGCTATCTACTATATAATTAAACGGGAACATTTGTAATGAATAATAAATTTTTAATTACTTATTAAAATTACCAGTTAAAGTAATAGCTAGCGGCTCCTTTTAAAAATATTATTTTAAAGTTTTCTAAATATTTTCTAAATATTTTCTAAATATTTTTAAAGACGTTTTATACTCGTCATTTCAGCAGAACTAACGAATTTTCTTAAGGCCGAAAGTACGAAATTTGTTAAATTTTTTATGCTTTTTTATGAATAATTTGTAGAACAAAGCCTAATATTTCTTTTCTGATTAATCCTTATTTTATTAGTACTTATGTAGTATGAATAAAAAAGTAGGTCTTATTATAATGATAAAATTAATAGAAAATTTGTTTGTAAAAGAAATAATGAACAAAATTCATTATTTTAAATAACAAAAATTTAGACATTAATCTTTCCAATCGTATATATTAAAAGAATTTATGAATAAACTTTGCATTCAAGATTTTTTTCAATATTTTTCTTCTCTCAAACCTCTATAACTAGAGTTCTAATTAACGTAGGCTGTTGACATAGGTCTAAGAACACTCAGTGGATCAAGCTCCTTCTTTTGAGCTATAAACTGCTTAAATTCGTTGGGTTTGAGGAAAGTTATGCGTGGAGAATCAACTTTACTTTTACTGTACGTTAACTTATCTTGGCATATTTTAGCATTACTGTACGTTAACTTCTCTTGGCAAATTCGTTGGGTTTGAGGAAAGTTATGCGAGGACAATCAACTTTATTTTTACTATACGTTAACTTCTCTTGGCATATTTTGGCATTACTGTACGTTAACTTCTCTTGGCGAATTTTTATATTATATTATAAAAATTAATTTAATATAATATAATGCTGCGGAGCAGCAGGGGTCCTCTAGTTAATTTTAATGTTTATACGATAACAGAATTTTCTTTAAAAAATACATCAAATTCACGAAAAAGTACTAAAATATTTAATGTAATAAAACATTAAAAAGTTCTAAAACATATCAGTTTAAAGTTTTCTTGTTATTTTTAGTACTAAAATGTGAATAAAATTATCCGCCTTGAGTTCGATTATAGTGAAGTAAAACGACGAAAATGTTTAAATTTGTGCATGGTGGCAATCTGAAATTGGTTTTTGAATGGCACAGAAAAAATATTTTAAATCATATTTTTAGAGTTGCCTTTTAGGCGCCAATAAGTTAAAGATGCATATAAGTATTTTAAATTTATTCTTGATTTGTTTAATCTTTAAGTGGCTCAATGGAGACATTTATTCCTATTTTGACTTAAGTTCTAAAAATTTGCTTATTGCCAAAGAATAGATTGGAAATAAAGAATGAATATATATATATTTATATATAAATGGCTGTATGTATGTAAAAATGGTACGTAAAAATGGCTGGACTGCTCTTGATGAAATTTTCGGGGATCTTCGGAATAGCCTGGTGGGTGACACTGTTTACTAAGGGACATGGATATCCGCTAAAACTTTCTGGAGAGTTTGTACTTTACTTCTGTTCGACATTCTGTATTAAAATTTAGATGTAATATAAAAACCAGATGATTTCCTAGGGCCAGCAACTCGGACCGGGCGCAGCTAATTTATAGTAAAAAAAATCACATGGTTTTCTCAGTTGAAAAAAAAATTTAAATAGTATAAAAATTACTTCCGTAAATGTGTACACTGAAGGTTATATCCGATAGGGAGGCGTCGTGAAGTGCTTTGTTTCGTGGAAAAATTGCGGTGAAACTTGGGCATTAAAAATGGTACCAACAAACGGCCGAGCTTTTTTAATACAAATTTTATGCGATATAATAAATAACACTATGGAACATTTTAGCGTTCGTTGTCTGGCAGGTGAGAAATACCAAGTCAAGGTAAAATTAGTAGGTCAGTAGAGCAAAACCTCCAAATGATTTGGCGTTAAGAAAAATTTGTATTTAATTATTTTTTTAGTAACTCATAAAAGAGAGAAATTAGCCACATTTCCATTAAGTTATTCAGAACTGTAGATTTCAATGGGGCCCACTAGGCTGGCCAGGCTTGGTAACGAAGGCGCTAAGTTGGTAACACGAGTAAGTCATATACCCTACGGGGAATCACGAAATTGTCCATATCAGACGCAGAATGAACAAGTATACATAAACAAGAGGTGTCAAAACCTACTTCAGAAATGGAGCTATGCTATGTGTTGGTATCCCAAGGTGTAAATGATGGTAACATGAGAGAAAAATTTGGCTAGAAATGGGTGAGTTAGCCACAACCATTACGGAGAAGTTGAAAGCAAGAGTGTTGGTCGAGTCACGGGTGCTTCAGGTAACGCTAGAATGCCAATACAGCATCCAAGATGAGTCGGAGACTAGTTGAAGAAGTTGAAAGGCGAGTTCGGAACGTAAATGCGACAATTAGAAAGAATAAGCGTAGTAGACATAAGACGAACCAGTTGTTGAAAAACAAGTTCGGAATGCTATCAAAGTCATCTCGCACGTGCAGTCATAAGGATGATAGAGGTAGCAGGAAAAAGGAGTGTAGTAGACGAGAGTGTCGAAAGGAGGTATATGAGTTGGAAACGAATTCGGAAAGCTATTATTGCTATCCCCATGCGCGAAATAATGGGTGAGCAGTGTGATGGGAAGGAGTGGAAGGCTAGATGGTCAATTGATCGTATGAGCTGGAAACGAATTTGAGAATGCTGAGTCGGCTAACACTGATTAGAGGCATTGAAAATGAATGCAAGGCAAGAGTGTTGGCAAGAAATTGGAAGGCAATATGTGTACTTGGAAGTTCTGCTTATGATGGACAAGGAAGTGTTAAACCCTTAAATGGCTTTTTTTGGGGAGTTTCGTGGTGGTTGCGGTAGCCCAAAATCGCGGGAAGAACACAGTTGGATGTGGAGTTGCATTCAACCGGGTGTTGCGATCGATAAAACAACAGGGTTTTAGATCGGCCCGGTCCTTCAGCAAAGGATGGAGCTATGCCAAACGCATTTCTCTTAGTTTGCTAACTGTCTTATTGGCAGGGCGCTGGGCGGACGCATAGTATCAGTCTAGTGTTTAATCACCGTGAGATAAGTCTTCAAGACAGGAGCTCACGTTAAGCACAAGAGACTTTTTTTAATGGTACGTGGTAGAGAAGAAGAAAGCATATATGTATAAAAATCATAACTACTTTGTATTCCTAATCGGACCGGTATTTGGCATTGAACCCTTCATCAGTGATTGTATTAAATATTTCAATCATTGTCGTGTTATAATTGAGAAGATTGTTTCTGTATAAAATTTTTCTACTTAGGCCGGTCGTGAGGTTAGATCCTGCGTCAATCTCACATACACGTGCACAAAAAGCGCAAGTGCTTTAACACACTCACCTAAAGTTAGACCTAAGAGCAACTTTTTAGAAGCAAAAAAGAGATCTACCCCATTTTGACTTCATCTATTTCTTTTCAAGTTTTTTTTCAACACCTTAAAACAATATTATTGTACCCTCAGCAATATAAAAAAAAACCAATTTTTTCACTGGCATGAACAAAACCATATACACGAGAAACTAGAAATTATTTACAGTAAAACTACTCTTGTTTCATCATTAAAAGACTGTGAATTTTTAGAATTTTTTCAAAATTTTTATTCGTTTTATTGGGTAACAATATTTTATTTTATTTATTTATTCAGTTCTGTAATATTAATGTATTACAGAGTAATAGTATCCTGAGATCTAAATTTTCAGCAGCTTCTTACACAAGGCATTTAATTTTCCAGCAGCAAGAGGGTGATGATCGTTAAAAAACCCCGTTTATTGATTCTCAACTTATCATTTTGGTTACTCTGGATTTGCTTATCCTTTGATTAGATTAACAAGGTCTTCATTAGCACTATTTGGAGCCGAACTATCATTTATCTGGATTATGTCAAATATAAACAGCGGACGAGGCTTAAGTGTTTTAAAATATTCTTTCATAAGACCATTTATGCCTCGAAGAGTGACGGGAACCTACTAAAACGATCCCAACTCTATATTAACAGCATGAAGATCAATTATGTTAATAAAGAAGTCTGCACGATTGAATTTCTTGTCAAGCATATTATTTTCAATCTCCTGTCGCGAGTTCTTTAACGAAGTACATGACTCGACATGGCTTATAACTTTACTGTAATTTAATATATCAGATTTCAGTTCTTTCACATGTTGAGATTTCTTGTTTCAGACCTACCATGGCATCAAGCGACTGCTTAATAGAACTACGTTCCTCTTCACCCTTTCATATAAAATCATCAATCATTGAATCTAACTTTGTAACCTCTTCATGTAACGAGCACTCACGAGACGGACATAAGAACGACAGCAACTTGTTGCTTCTTAAAGCTGATAAAGTCTCATAAAAAATCTTGACACACAAAGAATGTGACCACAACGCATACCCTTACACTGACAATATTTGCCTGACAAGTTACACACTTATATGGCATATTGATACTTGCAAAGTATAATTTATTTGTTAAGCAGAAAAGTTAATTGCCATAATGGCGGGCAGGTTATTCAGCAATATAAAGCAGAAAGCACGTGGTAATGACAAATAGTTTCTAAAATTTACAAAATGTACACATCGCAAAAAAAGGATTATAAAATCAAGATTCTTATAATATTTACTTCAACATTATAACAAATTTAATTATTTTGAAGTAAAATTAAGTGTATTAATAAATAAAAATGACCCGCAGACGACAATCAAACTACTCAGGCATAGGGTTGCCGTATTATATATGTATAGAAATTTTTTATTTTATTTTTTTAAGCCTAGTTCTGCGAAGCCGAGTGGCTTGCCTGCATGTTCAAATTTTTGGGTCCAGGGATAAGCCGGATTTGGCTAGTTTTGTAACGATACACCAAAGTCTCTGGTGGGAATCGAACCCACGACCACCGCATGATAAGCGAGCACGCTACCTACTCACCTACCGGGATGAAAGAGATGCATAAGTTAGAAGCTATACTGTGAAGGCCGAAATTTGTTGTTTTTGGAAATTAATGTAGATACAACAACCTTTTATAAAAAAGGATCTATGAGAGTTGTGAATAGCCTGCCAGTTTTTTAATTCCTTCTATTTTTATTCGGTTTTGTATGGGGACAAAGCACTGGCCATCACACAATAAATTGAGCGATAATTCAGAGAAAACTCAATTTTGAAATTTGGGACAAAATGGACTAAGTTAGCTTTTTTAACTTGCAGACACATTTCTTGTGTTTCAGAAAGAAAGAAATTAATTTCAAAATTTCCGCAATCATTTTGAAAGTGCATTTAAAAGCTTCCAATAAAAGACATTTAAAGCCTAGTGCGTACCAAGAGTTTTGGTGCCCCTCCTATATTATCAAATGTCTTTTATCTTTTTTACCCGCTCTAATATAAACAAATTAGTCGGTTTAAGGCATTTTTACAAATTGCCCTCAATGTCTTTTCAACAGATATCAATGCAAATAAATTTGAGTACCTAAATAACAAAAAAGCTATAGTGGTTAAAAGTCAGCAAACGTGTAAGCAATATTGTTCATGAAAGGGTTTGGCCTATTGTGTTGACAGATATAGATTTTAACAATTAGAATGTTTTTCCAAAAAAAAAATTTAAGTGGTTTAATAGCAGAAAACGTGTAAGAACATTGGACAACATTGATATAGTTAGATATAACCTTTTTAAAAATTACAATGTCAACAGATAAAAAAATCATGTGGATCCGATCACAGGGGAGATGTTTATACATCTAGCAATTAATGATTTGTTATGGCACTTTTTTAAAATCAAACAGAAAGAGTCATCTATAAATCACTTATAGCAATCAACGGCAGAGGCTCTGCTAAGATACAAATATTTAATATTATTTATTATTTCAACCGGTTCATTTTTAATTTTTCGTTTTTTATTTTTCATATTTCGTTTGTCATTTTTTATTTTTCATTTTTTAATTTTTAATTTTTTATTTTTCGTTTTTCGTTTTTCATTTTTCATTTTTTATTATTAATATTATATTTTTTTTTTCAGTTTTCATTTTTTATTTTTTTTTTTTAATTTTTTATTTTTCATTTTATATTTCTCAATTTTCTTTTTTTATTTTTCTTTTTCATTTTTCATTGTTTGTTTTTCATTTTTAATTTTTTATATATCATTTTTTATTTTTAATTTTTTATTTTTAAATTTTTATTTTTTATTTTTTTTTTTCGTTTTTCATTTCTCGTTTTTCAATTTTTTATTTTTTTATTTTTTATTTTTTATTTTTTATTTTTCATTTTATATTTCTTATTTTTTATTTTTCATTTTATATTTCTTATTTTTAATATTTCATTGTTTATTTTTTATTTTTCATTTTTTATTTCTCATTATTTTTTTTTTCATTTTTCATTTTTGATTTTTGATTTTTTATTTTTGGTTTTTGAATTTTGATTTTTTATTTTTCATTTTATATTTCACATTTTCCATTTTTTATTTTTAATTTTTTACTTTTAATTTTTTATTTTTCATTTTTGATTGCTCATTTTTCATTTTTCAGTTTTTATTTTTCATTTATTTATTTAATTTTTTATCTTTCATTTTTCAGTTTTCATTTTTTTATTATATTTCTTAATTTTTCGTTGTCCTTTTTTTGGTTTTTACGTTTTTGTTTTTCATTTTTCATTATTTATTTTTCATATTTAGTTTTCCGTTTTTCATTTTTTATTTTTATTTCTTTCATTTCTCATTTTTCGTTTTTCATTTTTCATTTTTTATTTTTTTTCATTTTGTATTTTTCATTTTATATTTCTGATTTTTCATTTTTCATTTTTTTTTTCATTTTTTATTTTTAATTTTTCATTATTCATTTATATATTTCATTTTTTCTTTCTTATTTTTCATTTTTTATTTTTCATTTTTCAGTTTTATGTTTTATTTTTCATTTTTCTTTTTTCGTTTTTCATATTTCGTTTTTCATTTTTCATTTTTCATTTCTTATTTTTATACCCTATACCACTACGTGGTTGGGGTTTAATGACATTGTGCTGCTGTTTGTAACAACCAAAAATATTTGACCTACACCCATCTTTAATTATGCCGATCGAATCAGAATCACTATCTGATTCGATATAACGATGTCCGGCCGTCTGTGTGTCCATGTAAAGCTTGTAATCAAACTGCAGGTCGCAAATATGAATATATTTTGCAGAAATTTGGTATGTAAGCTTTTCTCGGCCATGGGATGAACGCTATTTAAATTGGTGAGAATCGGTCCATGTTCAGACCTAGCCCCCATACAAATGACCCCTATGAAATCAACATATATTGCCATAAGATCCAAATTATCATACAAATCTTAGTCAAATTGGGTTTGTATGTACATATTACATACATTAATTAGTAGTCCAAAAATTATCCCTATTGGACAACTCTTAGTCATAGGTCCCATATAGAGCTGCTTCCCGATCTTCACTTAAATCTATCAAAAAACAAAAATATTGCACTGATTCTTCTCAAATTTTGTTTGTATATATTTTTGCAAAATACAAGAGACTTTACCAAACATGGTCAGGATCGGTCCATTTTTGGGCCTAGTCCCCATATAGATATAGCATCCGATATGAACTTTTTCATCTCTGCAGCCGTAAAAATTACTAAAAATCCCACTCAAATTTGGTTTATGCTTATTTTCTATATCCAGTTAGTTGGGTCTATGAGATAGGGTCTCTAAACGCAAGGTATAGGGTATCGTATAGTCGGTCTAGACCGACTATAATTTTCTTACTTGTTTATTTTACATTTTCTATTTTCCATTTTTTTTCACTTTTCATTTTTATTTTTCATTTTTTATTTATAATTTTTCATTTTTTATTTTTCCTTTTTAATTTTTCATTATATTTTCACCAATACAGTCATAAGTCACACCGATTTTGTCTTACGGCTCACATGTTTTGCTGTTTTTATGATTGTATTGTGAAATAGAAATTTACCCCCCTGCGATGTTACACATCAAAAATTTCAAAACTGTCGGGGGCTTATATTACATCCGACTGATCCGGTAAAATTTACATATTTTTTGTAATCTTGTAATATTTTTATACACCAATAATTTTTATGTGTCTGTTTAGTTATTTTTTAAATTAATATACTTTCATAAAAACTATTAACAATTGCAACCATTTTCCTAATTAGTTTTGTCTTAACCTTATCTTGAACTAATTAAGAAACTCAACAAATAAATAAGGAAACATCTTAAACTCTTTGTTTATTATTTTATATTGAAGACCACCAAGAAAATATTCCTTCACTATCAACGAAATTATTTGAAAAACAAATAACGACAAATTACAGTCACTTAAAATTCTGAAAGCGTAACAATTCATGGAAACTGTCAAAGATTTTAGCACTTGCATAAGAAAAGAGGAAAAAATCCAAAAAAAAATATGTATTCTTCAAATTTAAACAGAAGTGACATTTACCATAAGGGAGAGCAAAAAAACAAGAATAAAACCCTTTTACACATTGTTTAAAATGTGTTTTTTTTTTAACCCATTGAAAAAGTAACAAAGACACGCGAATACCAACCACTTAATCAACACACAGCTTCAAAAGCAGCAGCAGCAGATGTTGCTAAACAATGTCTTTGTTTGGTGGCGATACTCTTACACACAAACTTTTATTTAAGTTGAAAATAATACAGCTTTTTAACCAGAAGACTCTCTTTTTTTTTGTATATAAAAATTATATCCTTTCTAACATATTTTTTCTCGCTTAATCGAAAAAATAACTTGCTCAAGTATTTTAAAAATAATTTGAAGGAATTTTTGTTCTTAAACACTTTTCTTTGGTGTAAAATAAAGACAAGTTAGATCATAAAAAGTTCACGATAATAAAGTTATTTACGACAAAAGAAAAAAACAAACAGCAAAAATTACAAATTAGTTAAATTTTTAGACTTATTAACATGAAAGTGCGACATAGTTGGGTAAAGGAAAACGTAATTGCTTTAATTACATCACAGTGTATTTTTTGAACTTTAAAAAAATAGTATTACCAAATTGAGAGAGTAATGAAAACTTGTATACTGGTATATAAGACATTGTAAAATATGATTTAAGTTTCTAAGTGATTCCCTAAAATATAAAAATTTGGGTGTTTCTTGTGGCTTTTTTCAATAATCGAGTTAGCTCAGGTCTTAGCAGAGATTTTCATTTTCATAAATTTTTTTTTATAGGATCAATTACAAAATATTAATCAAAGATAGAATTTAATAACTTTAAGACAACTAACTGCATAAATGTTCAAGCAAATCAATTTTTCCTGTAAAACATTTTTTGCAAGTTAAAAAATCACATTGTAATATACCCGGGGTAGTGAATAAATCTTTACAAAACCATAAAAACACATTTTTTATTTGATTCTTTTCCTTCAGCAGTTCTTTAAATTTTCTAAGCCTCGTTCGACACAAATTTTTCCACCGAGCCATTTCTTTAAATTTGGAAACAGGAAAAGTCACTGTAATCCAAATTTGGATAATAAGATGGAGGAAACAATTATAAACTCAATTTCTGTATTTTTGCCATCGAAACTGCACGACTGTGCACCTATGATGGAGTGTTTATAAGATCCAAATTATCATATAGACCTCAGTCAAATCGGGTTCGTACGTGTTTATTATATCCATTAATCAGTAGTCCAAAAATAATCCCAATAGGGCAATTATTAGTCATAGGCCCCATATAGAGCTACTTCCCGATCTTCGCTTAAATGTATCAAAAACCAAAAATATTGCACCGATTTTTCTCAAATTTGATTTGTATATATTTTTTCAAAGCGAGTTCACCAAATATGGTCAGGATCGGTCCATGTTTCGATCTAGTCCCCATAAAAATATAACATCCGATATGAACATTTTCACATCTGCAGCCAAAAAATTAATAATAATGCCACTCAAATTAGGTTTATGCTTATTTTCATATATCGAATTACTTGGACCGAAGATATAGGGTCTCTAAACCATGGTGTGCAGTATCGTACAGTAGTTCTAAACCAACTATAATTTCTTTCTTGTTATTATTGATTTCTTTGCTTTCTTTGCTGAATAGACCCAATAATGATAAATACTCTTTTTCGTTTATTATTTGCCCTTTTTTGAAGCAGTCAATGTACATAGATAATAAAATGAACATCCCAAAAAACCGCCGCAATAACATTATCAGCTGATTTGCTTCCTTTGGTTACTTTGTGTATTGGCGAAGAAATTTTTAATAAATAATAGCGACGCTCTTAACCAGTTGTTGAATCGGTTACAAGATTGCGATTATTCTTGGTTGCGAGCAAAATGTGTCACCCAACTTGCCGATAGTTTTTTGTGTCCAGTTTGTGGAGAAAATTTTGATTCACCATGTAATATGTCCGAGACCTCAACCAGTTTACGTTCTTTAAATCATCGGACACTAAAACTAAATCATTGATTTTATCGGTGATTCTTTCAGCATAATATACGGCTACGTTTATATTGATTTAGCCAATTGCTCTACTAGAAGTGCTTGATGATAACTCGAAATAAATTGTCTTCCACATGTTCAAAATAGCAAATATTATCTCAACAAAACTATTGCCTCAAATTTGTCCAGTTTTTTTTTTGTAACTTTTCATTTTTGAGAAGCCTTGTTTCTTTTAAATTATTAGTATTCTTTCTTAACAACTTCCTAAAAGATGTCACAATTTCTTACTTAAGTTTTTGAAAAAAGTACCTCTTGTTAAAAAAGTACTTTAAAAAACATTACATTTTCTCAAAAAACCCTTTTCTTAGAAAAGTAAATTTTTCTTAAGAAAATTTCTTTTTTAAAAACATATCTTTCCTTAAAAAGTACTTTTCCTTAAAAAAGTAGTTTTTTTAAATACCTTTAAATATAGTACATCTTCTTATAAGATATATTTTCTTATAAAAAACAATTCCTTAAAAAAACATCTTTTCTTAAAGAAGTATTATTTATCCCAAAAAAGGTCCTTTTCGGAAAATAACAATTTTCTTAAAACAAAGTCATTTTCTTAAAATATTATCTTTTCTTGAAAACTACATTTCTTTTAAAAGCACCTTATCTTAAAACATATAAAATGTTTGTCAAGGGGAAATTACCATCTGAGTTCAGGAAAAATACCCAAAAAAATTTTAAATAATTAATTAATTAATTATTATGCAATTTTCATATGCATCACCCGTGATACATTATGCAGTAGGGACATGTATAACATAACAATAAAATGCATTTCTTGAGTATAACACAATTTATTTGGCAGTTTATTATAATTCAAAATAACAATTCAAATAAAAAATTTGAAAATTTGAAAATGACTAAATTATTTCATACAATAGGACTAAGAATGATTTAAGTATTTGTTCAAATGGAAATTGGTGAAACAATTCCTACTATTTAGAAGGCACAAATTCAGTTTGCATTTTTCACACATCACAGAAGATAAAAAGATGCATTTTGGAATTTTACATCGTTGCCTCTTATCAGTCTATCTTGGCCAATGTGTAAAGTTGTCCCATTATACGTCTGCTGTCACATTTACAAGCTTGTTATATTCCAAAACTGCATCTGCATTTCCAATCTCATCAATACATCCAACATATTCTACAATAGCTGGCAATTGGGGATGCGATTTCTGTGAACTGTTCCAATGCTATATTTTTATTTTTTTACTAATTCTACAACTAATGGTAACGTGGTATAATAGTTATCGAAATATATACGATCATTTTCATATTTTGGAACACTAAGTAATAATCTGATCACAAAGTTAGCTGAACAGCCTAGCTCTGGTTCATTGGATAGCCGTTTTGTAGGATCATTTTCCTCATCGGTATAAATTTAAAAATTTTACGTAAATCCGGAAATTCCCCTTAGTAAAAAAAGTTTGTAGCCCTATTTGTGAGGTTTGTCTGGCAAATATTTTTTCAGGTAACTACTAGCTTTGGTCGAAAATAACTGTTCGTCAGGTGACAAAACCTGTTCATATGGCACGCTTTGAAATTTTTCTAGAAGAGATGTTATAAGAGTTCGAATTTTAAATAATCGATCGTGTTTTGTATGACCCCCAGCAAGCATTTTAGTGTTGTCATTGAAATTAATATATTTTCTTATTTTTTCGAATTGATTTACCGTCGCACAGTGGCGCCCGTAGAGCAAACGAGGTTGCAAAAATCAAAATTTTCATGTGCGCCGACGAAGTTTTGAATAAACCCATGTTATAGGAAACTTTTCAACGATTTCAAATATGCAACTCTTAACATTATCACATTTTTAGTTTAGAAGATATAACCGTTCGAAGTTGACCGACTTTCGGTTTTCAAAAAAACACACAATTTTTAGTCAATTTGTTGCGATTTCAGGTGTAATATCACGAAAAATAGGTAACGAATCGCCTTATTTTTTGTTTGTGTTGATTGATGTATTTATTAAATGTATAATGATAAAAAAAATTAACTGTTTGCTTTGTGTTTCTCCTGGTAAATCACTATTTAAAAACTATCCGTTCTTCACTATTTTTCAACTTTGACGGAAAATAAAAAAATCTATATTTTTCTATATTTGCCATATTTGCAAAACATGTTCTTTGATTATTTCTTTACATAATTCAAAAGGTTTTATCTGCCCGTACGTGCCCGTTTGGCTTCTAGAGGTAAAAAAGATTAAAAAGACATGGTTGCAGAAATTGTATGGCGTGCATCCCTTACATGTTTTGGCTGACAGTAGTTTGATCTAATATTTTGAAAATTGCATTTTAAGTCGGTTGTCTACCTGTGAGCCTCTGCCGAAGTCTACTCCCAATATTCTGTTACAGACACAGGATGCACAAAAAACTACTCATTGAAATTCGCAGGTACGCACCTCACTTAAAAATTACTTTGGAGTACAAATGGTCAAGAACAATATTGACTTAATTAATATCAAAATTGCATAATTCAGCCTAAATCCATATGTATGCAGGGAACAGGTAAAGTTTTAGGCATGGTAGCATAAGCCTATATATTGCAAAATAAGCATAATGCCTGGATTAGTCTACGACTGAAAGTTGGCGCAACATGTACTGAAACCATGCCGTTAAACAATTTAAAATTATTTGAACTGTTTAGAAGGTCAACCACACCAAAGTTTTTCACGGAAGCTGCTTTAGAAGAACATGATAGCTTATACGGAAATATTGAGAGAAGCGAAATTATAAAAAATAATTTTTATCTGATATATGCAAATATTAAAGCAAAATGGGTGAAATCTAATCGAACCATTCAGAACTTCAACTCCAAATACGAGGACTGGCTTAATGAAGACACTATCCTGGATATATTGGCAGTAGATAAACCCACCACATCAACCAGAGGAGCAAAAGGAAGGCCAAAAAAAAGTATTGAGGAGTGTTCAATTTTCAAAAGAAAGAGGAAACTTGCCGATGCCACCAATGACTTGAACACGAAGCATTTATCGGACGCGCTGTCTATTAAATATACAAAGGATAATGAAAGAGTTAGCTCGCAGATTTCAAAATCTGTTGCTGATGCAAGCCCACTGCGACTAAAAAGGATTAAGGTAAGCATTCCCACGCTCACAAACGCACACATTAAAAAGTATGGTTCCGAAGAAGCCTTGGCCTTGTTTATGGACTTACAACTTTCCAAAGAAAAATATGAGATACTATGGGCATCCTTGATACGACACTGGGCTGACGTTTTACCAGGATACAAGCATATTACGCAAGCCAAAATAAATTCACGACCACTGCATACGGAGTTTACGGAAGTCTCTGTGAAAGCCAATCTGCAGGATCTCATGGGCCATACAGCAAAACGGTTGTTGGAGAGTCTTCCTGAAAATGAGGTGAAAATTCTTCCTGAGAAACTGACATTTATCAGCAAATGGGTCATCCGGACCAAGCGTTGATAAGCAAAGGATATCTTCCGATGACGCTACAATATCGGACGGAAATATTTTTATGGCATCTGTTACTCCTTTGCGGCTAAAATCTGATATTTGCCTACACTGGAAAAATCCACGTCCGTCATCAGTGCATTATTGCCGACCAATAATGTTTCAGTTTGCAAGGGAATCGGCAGAACTCATAAGGACCACGGTGAAGGACATTGAAGAACAAATAAGCTAGATTAAGCCTACAAAGCTGCAAATTGGAGAAGGAAAATATATTGAATGCAATTAGAGTTCCACCTGACCATGGTTGACGGAAAAGTCGTAAATGAATTGACAGGAACAATCTCAACATTGTCATGCCCGATTTGCAAAAAGAGTCAGAAGAACTTTTTAAACTATTTTACAAACGAGGAGAATTACGAATATGGAATGTCACCATTGCACGCAAGGATAAGGTGTATGGAGTTCTTGCTAAAACTGGCGTATACCCTACCACAAGAGGAGGAAAACTTCGATGAAAATACATCAATAAAGGATAAGGAAAAGATCAGAAAGAAGCAAATACAGGATGCTTTTTTTAAACAAGTTGGACTAAAAGTAGACTGTCCCAAGCACGGATACAGTAACTCAAACGATGGAAACACTTCTAGGAGATTTTTTGAAAATGATGAGGCAGTAACTAGAATCACTGGAATTGACAATCAAATCGTGAAAAGATTGGGAACGATCTTGAATGTTTTAAACTGCAAAGAAAATGTCAATTCTACAAAATATGGGGAATATGCATCGAAAACTGCATCTCTTTTAGCAGAAATGTATCCACAGAAGAAGTTGACCCCGACCGTCCATAAAATATTGGCGCATGGCAAAGATATAATTGAGTACCAGTCTTTGCCAATTGGAGAGCTCTCTGAAGAAGCACAGGAGTCTCTTAACAAATTTTATAAAAAATATAGATTGCAGAACACATTCAAAGCATCAAGGGTAAGGCAAAATGAGGACCTCTTCAACATGTTGGCAGCATCTTCCGATCCACTTATTTCTTCCCTGCGGCATGTGAAGTCACGAATAGAGTTTGAAAATAATTATAGTTTAGAAATGATTAGTCTTTTAGATATACCTTCTCTTACGAATTGTGAAGAATATTTTACAGAAAATTGAAAAAATAGATTTAAAAAGGGAGATAATTTTTTTTTTTAGTTTGTTGGGTAATAATTTAAAACATAAAGCACTAAAGAAAAAAAATAAAAACAATCTAAAAATATAAAAATAAATTTTTTAATTACCATAAAATTGATTTTTCTACAAATTTTAACTTTGATAACGCATAAGTAGGCCCCTACAAAGCGTAGCACCCTTTCCAAACGCTCATTTCATAGGCTGAGCAGTTATCTATCATATGCTGTTTAAACTGTTCAATTATGTTATTCGGTTCAAAAGATATGATTTTTGCAACGAAAAACTCAAATGGCGCCACTGTGCGTCATTGTCTTATTACCTATGACTGGTGACCAATATTTTCTTGCATTGGAGGTTTGAAGAACAGAAGTCAATACACAAATTCCAATATACTGACCGATTTCCGTTTTATTTATCTTGAATGGATATGCAAGATCTATTTGTGATGAATATAATATAGTTTGTTCCAATAGTTCATCAGTCCAAAGATATTTAAAAAATTCATATGGGGTTTCTGGATTTCAAATACTCGTACTTGTTGGCAGAGATGAATTTTCTTTGAATGCGAGCTGATCGGACTTATTTGGAAAATCTTTTCACTTCCAAAAAAATTTTTGAATATTTATTTCTTATATTTTGGATCAACAAATCTACTACTCGTACTAGGAATATTTTATATATTTTCCAAAATTTTTTCGCTTTCAACACTCATTAGTTCAGGTAAATTTTCAATGCAAAACAAATTGTTATCATATTCAACAGGTGGCAAAATTTTGGGATTGATATCAAATTCACATTCAGATTCCAAGTCATCAAATACATCTTCACTTTCTTCCCATGCTTCCATAATGGAATGAATATCCTTTTCATTTAGCTAGCCTTAACTAATTTTTACTGTAAAACTAAATTGAAGTAATTTATAAGTAGCACATCTAAAAACATTGTAATAGACCCGTATATTTTCTTCAAAATTTTTATATTTACTACTATGAAATTATTGTACTAAAATTTTTACCACTGCATGGCATATCAACAGTGATACATAAAGTTAATATAAAGAAAATAAGAATAAGTTATATAATTAAATGTTGTTTAATAATAAATATAGTATATTATTACGCTAATTTAATTCAACTTACTGCCTAAGCACTCCGGACGCTTTCATATAAACTGTAAGATGTTTTAAAAACTGAGTTGGCAATACAAAACTATTGAGTACCACATTACGGTTATTTTGTTTTATTGTGCAAATATGTCCCATATAATGTAATATAAGTTTATATTTATCGAGAACAAGAGTGATGTAGCTATTATATTAATAAGAAAATTGTGTGTCACCAGTGATACATATGCAGTGTAGGGTTTAAAGGTTGCTTTTCTTAAAAAGGTGAAGTTTCCTAAAAATTTACTTTTTCTTAAAAAAGTGTTTTTTTCCAAAATGCATCGTTACTTAAAAATTACCTTGTTTTAAAAATATTATTTAAAAAATTCCATTTATTAAAAAAATAAATTTTCTTCAGAGTTCAGAAAAAAACACACACTGAATAAAAAACTCGTACATATATGTAAACAAACATAACTTAGACCAACACACACATATTTTTATTTTCATACCAATTATGTTTGTTTTTAAATTTTCTTCGGTGCCCAACACAACCATGACTGTGTTCGTTTTAATATTTCGTTATTTACACGAACATTTTTGTATCACATACTTTTTGTTTCAATCACACATAAAGCACACATTTTTGAGTGTTGCTTTATTTGAAGTTCATGTTCTGGTACGTGTACTGAAAAAAAACACAGAACATGTACAATAAACAGGTTCGAGTTCAGTTATATTTTAAGTCGTGTTGTGGCTCGTGTAGTAAGAAAAAACAGAACATGTACAATAAACAGGTTCGAGTTCAGTTATATTTTAAGTCTGTGAAAATTTCAGGAAGATCAGTCCAGAGGTTTGGTCTCCTATAAGGTACAAACAAACAAAAAAAAAAAAAACACACATTCCATTTTATATATATAGATTAATTTTTTTAGAAAACAACTTTTTTTTCTAAGAAAAAAAAAACTTTTTTTGTAATAGTACTAAAAATAAATACTTTTTTACAAAAGTTACTTTTCTTAAGGTGAAATTTTTTAAACGAAGTACAATTTCTTCCAAAAAATTGCCTATTCTTAAAATATTACACGTCCTCAAAAAGTACCATTTCTTAATAAAATATGTTTTCTTAAAAAGTCATTTGTTGTAAAAAACATTTTCTTAAAAAAGTTTATTTTCTTTAAAAAATTTATTTTCTTTAAAAAATGTATTTTCTTAATACAGTAAGTTTTCTGAAAAAAGTATCTTTTTTGAAAAAGTAACTTTTCCCTTTCTAACAAAAGAGGAACTTTTGTAAAAAAAAGTATTTTCATCATTTTTCTATGGGCGGCCTTGTTAACTAATTACCCTGTCCAACAGCATTTTTGGAACAGAATGGCGACCCTGTAGTTCCGAAAGGACATATGGAGTAGATCATTTTATCAACTTATAGCCCAGCTGGTCTGAGTCTTTCTTTACAGTGGGTCAAAATTTTGATTTTTTGGTCGAAGGTAGCATTATATGAAATGAAAAAAATTTTGTAAGTTAATGTCTGAGAGAATTCTTATTGTCAGAGTTTTATTGACGAATTCCATGGAGATTATTTTTGTGGAAGATCTTGACCCTCTACGTCGTCTCTTTAAGGGTCAATTTGAAACTTTTTTTGAGAAAAGGACATTTAAGGATTAAAATTTTCTACGAAAAGTTTTGCGGAAAATTTTAGTGGGGGTCACCAAAGACACTAAAGTTGTAAATAAAGTTATTTACGCTAAATTAGCAAAATTACACGGGTAACTGCAAAATATTTGGAATTAATTATACTTAACTAAAATAACTGTAGCTTTAATTTTTTTGGATGTTGCTAACGCCTTTTGATCTCAGGATGAAGAGGACTCAATATCTTCTCTATGAAATATGGAATATATGAAAGTATTTTATTTAAGATGATGAATATAGTACAAAAAAAAACAAAATCGTCGCTTTACCCCAGATTGTACAACCATGGCCGTATCGGACATTTTTATAAGTGTTTATTAATGATATGTAAATAAAATGGTTAAGTTCTTAAACTTTATACAATTTTGTTAGAATTTGTTTTTCCTCCTACTAAATAGTTAATGTCGTAAATTTCTTTGGCACTGTAAAGACTATAATCCTTTTTTCATTCCATCCAATAAACTTTTATACTTTAATGACCAGAAAAGTATGGTGGCTGAGGCACGTGTCGCATTGAAACACTTCCAACAACATAGGTGACCATTGAATTGTGATAGTCCAGTGAAATTCATTATAAATATTAAGGCCGGCTATTGTTTAGATTAATTGCCCTTCTTGATATAATAATCATAAAAAAAATACCATAGCTAAATTATAATGTTATTTTCTATTCCTTATCACACGAAAGAAAAAACACCAACATTTAATAAGCCCTGTTTAAGATAATTATCAAATAACATGTTATGTTTTGTTAACAACCGGAAATTACCTTAAGTTGCGAGTACAAATGCTGGTTATTAGAGGGCAACATTTAGTTATACTAACACTTACCTGTATAGTTTCTTGGGCAGTATATTTACGATTATAATCAACATAATGTAAATTCGGCATTTTTGTTAAGTAGATATAATATTTACTTAACAATTAAAGTTGTTGTTATGTCTGCTCTATATATAACATTAAAGCCATAATCTGAAAAGAAAATTTGAAGAAAAAATTGTAAATATAATTTTCATTTTGTTACAAATCCTAGAGATTTTAAGTAATCATAACGTCAAAGACAATTTTAAATGTCTGCCGTAGTTTTATGGTTTTCCGTTTTTTGTTCTTTTATTTATTTTTGGGATTTTTTGTCTTTGTTTTTGGATAAAAACTAGACTGTCATGGATATGAATTTATTGTCTTTGGAGACATAAAGTCCCTTAAGAAAGCTGTCAACGTGGGGATTTTCTTTTTAAGTTTTTTTTTTTATTTTCTTTGTGCATTTCATATAAAACAACCATTGGTTTTTGGAAATCAAATTATTAGATTCGTTTTTGTTTGAAGTAAATTAAATTAATGTAGCTATCCTTTTTGATCCTTTACTTATCATGACCAATGAGCAAAATCTTTTTGCTGCTTTCAAATTTCTGTTAATTGAAGCATGATATTTGCGCTATTTTTAGGTCAAAATATGAATTATTAAGAAGACAAGAAAATCTGAAAAAAAAATCGTATTTCGTTGAGTTATTTTGGATCAAATTTATTTTATTCTTGCCATCCTGTGGTCAATATATAATGAGTTATTACCTAAGCTACTTAACCTAGTCCGTCCTTTCAATGGACCAAAAGGAACAAAATCACTTTTTGAGTTGATTGCATAATGACCATCTAGCCGCTATAAAAATGGTCCCTATGAGATCGACTTAAATAACTCATAGATCCAAGTTACCATATATCTTAAAATCTTGAGCGATATTTGTTTATGACACTGTACAACAATTTTGCTGACGAACGGAATAAGGAATCATAATGGTTTTAGCTAAAAATTTAAACAAACTAATACCAAGATAAAGAATAAATATAAAAGGTCATATCAAAATGTTTGGCCCGAGAACGCCAAACCCTTCGGATGTTTCACTATACTGGCCTAGTACTGTCACCCTGACTCTGACTTACTTGCCCCCAGACAATACTGTATACGATTTTGCTTCATATGTGTGAGCCTTTAGTCATGATCGCATTATATTTGGACCTAGTTCCTATAAAGTATTCATATTTTTAGCCAACAAATACAAATATCACTTTAATTTGGTTGGACCTTATTTTCTATATTCGGTTCTATTTGACCTTGTATGAATGGATTTTGCTCATTATTTTGTCTACCAACCAAAAATAACCCTGTTTAACAAATATTAAAAAAATCTATGTTTTTAAATAACTTAAATTTCAAATTATATTTTAATTAATACTTATTTTTTTTTTTTTTTAATCTTGTCAATGCTTTGAGAATTAAAATTCATTTAACTTTAAGAAAAGAAAAACTAACATTGCGGTTTTAGTTTCAGGTCTCCATGAAATTTTTCAGGTTCAGAAAAAGTAGAAAAAGTTATTAAATGGATTTTTGATATTTTCACTGATGAATGTAACATTATTTCGTTCTTCTTTTTTAGCATTTTTTTATTAAGTGAATGCTCCATAACATCTCTTAAAATTTCATTACTTAGCTTAACAGAAAATAAAGGGTCTGCCAAATAACTTTTTTTTTTTTGGAAATGCCATAAAGAAAAAACTACTGAACAGTGTCTCAAATTTCTTTTTTTATTTGAAAGTACGATCCTTCCGGTTAATAATGCAAAATAATTTCATTCAAACGGCTGCCTCGGCTAGCCATGCAGTAGCCTACACGATCGGTCCAATTTTTAAGCACATTATCGATTGTGTGCAGCTGTATTTCACCAATGGCTTCACGAATATTGTCCTTTAAAGCGTCAATTGTCTCTGGCTTGTTGGCGTAACACTTATCTTTGAGGGCACCCCACAAATAATAGTCCAACGGTGTCAAATCGCAGCTCCGAGGTGGCCAAACGACATCAGCTCTGCGGCTGATAATGCGATCTTCAAAAACAGGACGCAAAACATCGAGTGTAGCTTCGGCTGTGTGGCACGTAGCGCCGTCTTGTTGAAACCAAATGTTGCCAATATCCTCCTCTTCAATTTTTGTGAACAAAAATTCGTTCAACTTGGCTCGATAACGATCGCCATTGACTGTAACGGCCACTCCTTGCTCATTTTCGAAGAAAAATGGCCCAATTATGCCTCTGGACCAAATTCCGTACCAAATAGTGACTCGTTTTGGGGGTATCCGCTTTTCAATGTATGCCTGCGGGTTTTCTGTGCCCCAAATGTGACAATTTTGCTTGTTTACATACCCGCCAAATCAAAATGAACTTCATCTGAAAAGATGATTTTTTTTGGCGAAATCGGCATCTTCTGTAAGTCGATCGCAGGCCCACTTAGCGAAGCGAAAACGCATTGGATGGTCAGTTGGCTTCAACTCCTGAACCAATTGGACTTTGTATGGCGTCGTACCAAGGTCTTTATGCAAAATTCGTCTCAATGATGCCTCCGAAATGTTCAATTCTTGAGAACGACGGTGAATTGTTGTTGATGGCGCTGCACGCACACTTTCTGCCACAGCAGCAATATTCTCGGGTGTACGCACTGTTTTTGGCTTTTCACGCTTTGGTTTATCGATGAGGATGCCAGTTTCTTTCACTTTTTTTCACAAGATAACGAACATACGAGGCTGACGGTGCTTCTCTTCTTCCAAAATCCGTACGCAATTTTCGCACACATTCTGCAACATTACCGTGATTTTCAAAGTAATGTCGCAATATTTCCCAGCGCTGTTCAACCATATTCGTTCAGCGGAAGGATAAAACTAATTATCTGTCAAATCAGACATGAGCTAAGTGTTACCATTCACGAAATAAGCACTAGTTGAAAATAAAACGTTAGATGGCGGACCCTTTAGTTAATCTAATAAAAATCTTAATATATATCTGTGGACATTTGACAAAACGACTTCTGTCGAGATAAGACAATTTTCCAAGATTTTTGTTGTAAATATTAAATTTTAATGCGCTTCTTTTGGTGTAATCACCGTATTTCTATGACTTTTAGAACATAAGATACGCCATCGGCAAATCGACCTCTTTCAGGTTTTTCCCCAATTTCAATTTCACAAAACGACTCCCAGAGAATTAAAAAAATGTTGTAAACTTAAACAAAAAACTGGTAACTGTCACTTGACAAAACTGCCTCTCTCCATTTAGTTCTAGCAAGTTTTTACCAATAACCTTTCGATAAAACAGCTTCTTTCGAAAGAGGTCGTTTTGTCAAAAGCAAAGTTTGAAAAACTCACCACTTGTATGAGACAAGTTGATTTTTAAATCAGTTAATCGCGAGCGTTCGTTTCGACAAAAAGTCTTGTGTCGATAGAGGTTCTTTTGAAAAAACGAAAAATTGAAAACGTTTAGTCTTATCTTAACACAAGTGTTTTTTTTAAGAATAAGGATAAAAAGAATCTGTTTCGCTGTTTAATATTAAAATAAAGACAAAAAATTGAATTTCGTGTAAATGGAGCGAGGTAAAAAACTAGTGGCTACGGCCAAAAATGTGAAAAAAGAAGCCGTAAATACGTCTTTGTTTGCTGTCAAAGAACATAAAATAAAAAAATCTTTGGCTGAAATATATGCTGCTAACGATGAAAATAAGTGGAGTGTCCAAAATTTCAATCATGTGGATGGATCGGTTTTAAAAAAAACTTCCCTATGAGACAATCACATTTCTTGATGACGGTAATAGTGGTGATATGTTAACACTACTGAAACAGCAACAAACCGAACTAAGTAACGACCCTAAGAGTATGGAAAATGTCGAAATTGTGGAATATGTTTTTCACGAAACCGATTATGATGATTCTGATTATATTCCATCGGCATACTCAGATGTGGATTCCACATCTGAGAGCATTAGAAATATAGCTGCTACCCTGGAATTTAATCTTACCGAGACAGACTTACCACAATCTAGCAAAGAACAACTTGTTGATATGCTTACAACATCAAAGAGATTGAACAAATTAAACAAGAATTTGGGAAGGGAATACTGTACATATCGGAAAAAACAAGTTCCTGCCAAGAAATTTGAAATAATAGGGCTGTGCAAAGAAATGTGTCACAGCAAAATTAATTCTCAGCAGCAAGAATACATATTTAATAGAACATGTAATAGAACACATAAAAAGTATTCCCAAGTACGAAAGCCACGTCGTCGTCATACAACCGAATTGTATTTTCAGCGCGGTCTCAATCTTGCAACTTTATATCGATTGTATACTAACAAATACTTTGATCCCATATCGGAATCGAAATGTCAAGAAATTTTTCGACCTATGAATATTAAATTTAAAAAACCCCAGCCTGGTCTTTGTAATATGTGCAAAACACTAAAATCAAAAATTGCAAATGCATCGGATGAAGAAGAAAACATTCAGCTTAATTTGCAACAAAAACACACCATGACGACGCATATTTTGCTTATGAGAGCAAGAAAACTGACAAGAAACTTGCATTAAGAAATTCAAATGTAAAAATGTTTTCTTTTGATTTGTGTTCGCCAACCCCATATTTACGTGCGTCCATATTTCTTGGACATATAATTTAACGGTGCATGATGGGGCAACGAATGTTACTTGTGGAATAAAACTATATTACTTGTGGAATGAAACTACTACAAAGCGTGGAGCAAACGATATTGGGTCTTGCTCTTTTTAAATGCTTGTTGGATTAACCTAATACAATCCGACAAGTCATTGTGTACAGCGACTCCTGTCCAGGAGAAAACCGTAACTCATATATTTGTGGAATGTTTCGACAAGTTTTGGAAGAGCACACAAGCATTGAAGTGATTGACCATAAATTTCTACTTTTGGGTCATACGCATCTTGAATGTGACACAGTACATGCGCAAATTGAAAAAAAGAAAAAAAATTCATCTTTTCCAATATACCACACACACGACTGGGCAAATCTTATATCAACTACAAATAATAAATATGTCGTTCATGAATTAAACCAAAATGATTTCTTCGATTTTAATACTCTGATGAAAGATAAATACACACAGAGGATATGCAATAGTTCAGATAATTCTTAAGCTAATTTTATTTATTATTGTCTTTTGATATTTTAACTTGTACTAATTTGTTTCACTTATATCTTTTTCAGGTGAAAAATTTGCGTGGAAACAGGTTCGTTGGATGCGGTACTAGAAAAGCAAACCTGGAGTTTTTCAGTACAAATCTTCGCTACACCCAGAAGAGGCTTTTAATCAGCTAGACATTAACCCTCGTCGTCCAAAGGTGCTGAGTCGCAAGTTACACGTCTATATCACAAAACAAAAAACGCGATTTTTTGGATATGCTGCCGCTGATTAGTACGCATCTACACAATTCTTATCGAAGAATTAAAGCCGGAGGAGAACAGACGTTTGAAATCGATCCGGAACTTGACGAAGAAGAAATTCAATAAGGATAAGTTTCTAAGTGAATTTTTATTTTTTATTCAAGTTAACAAAATATTTATTGTTTTTAAAGAAAACGTATTACCTTTTAATAATAATTTGGCTATTGTAATGAAAAATTGGAGTATTTGTATACACTATACCACCATGTGGTTTTGGTATAATGACTTTATGCTGCTGTTTGTAACTACCAAAAATCTTTGACCAAGACCCTTTAATAAAATTTGTATATATAAGCTTTTATCGGCCATAGGATAAACGCTATTGAAATTGGTGAAAATCGGTCCATGTTCAGACCTAGTCCTCATACAAATGAACCCTATGAAATCGACATAAATTGCCATAAGATCCAAATTATCATATAGATCTTAGTAAAATTGGGGTTATATGTGTTTATTGTATAGAGCTGCTTCCTTAAATTTATCAAAAAAACAAAAATATTGCACAGATTTTTCTCAAATTTAGTTTGTGTATATTTTTTCAAAATATAAGCACCCGATATGAACTTTTTCATATCTGCAGCCAAAAAAATTAATAACAATGCCACTCAAATTTGTTTTTTGCTTATTTTCTATATCCAGTTAGTTGGAAGAGATAGGGTTTCTAAACCATGGTATAGGGTATCATATGGGCAGTCTAGACCCACTAAAATTTTCTTACTTCTTTTTTAATAAAACTGAAGTCTTTTATGCCAAATCGACTTCTTTCGAATTTTTTTTTACATTTCAATTTAAAAAAACAACTTGTCTTGAAATAAGCGACTAAAATGATTTTCTAATTGAACCAAAACAATTTTGACAAAACGACTTGTATGGTACAAGCTATTTTTTTGGTTTAAAATCCATTTGTTAAAGAAGCCTAATTTTTTGATGCTGTTTTAAAGCTACTTATTGCTCATAGAAAGAAAAAAAAAACATCGCGAATTGTTTATTAGGTATTTGTGTATAATGTCTAAGTGTTACATTTATTTAATTTTCTATACAAAAACTTTTATTAGTCATTTGAACAGTTTTTTCTCTTTACTGAAAAGTTTACGATTTAGAAAGAAGTCGTTTTGTCAAATGTCCACAGGTGTTTACATTTATCACTGACTGTCCATGTCGTATGATTGATAAATATATATGTATAAAAAATTATCACTCATACGTCCAAATATTAATGTAAATAGTAGCATCGCATAAATTATGCCAGGATTAACACTTTTTTAGCACCAAATTCCCAAGGCAAAATCATAAAGCAATATTTTACTGATAATAAAAACCGTTTTTTAGGTCAATAAAGAAAACTTCATCGCTTTCGATTACTATACCTATATAGGTATATGTATTAAAATAGCAATAAATAATTATGACTGGATATTATAAGAAATAAAATCTATGTTTAACGGATATATATCTTTAACTAATTTTATAGCTATATCTGCGCGTATATTTTAAAAAAATCTGAACAAATTGTAATATGAATGACGGTTACTAATCAGCATTCGCGATTAGGGCAAAATTGTACCTAAGGCTTAAATAAATATTTTTTTAATATATCCATATTAAAAATACAACAAAAAATACTCAATTTTGTTTGATTTAATATTAAAAATTTTGAATATAATATATCTCTACTACTCTACTAACAAATAATTACCATATGCCCTGTTATTCAACAAATTTAGTAACGTAGAGGAAAAAGCCATCTGCTGAAGATTGGAATGAGATATCATCAATGGTTTTTGAGTTATAGCTGAAAAATCAAAATAAAAAACCACACGGTAAGCAAAAAAATATAAAAGGTTATAAAAAAATTGGTCCAAGAACGTCAAACCTTCTAGAAATCTAGTGTTTCCACCCTGACATGGAATTTATCACCCACACAATGGCTATTGTTGTCACAAAAAATGAGTAAAATATAATTATTGCTAAATAATTCAATAATGTCTCGAACTGATAGCATTTTCATTTCAAAATAGTGTAAAACGAATTTTTATTTAAGATACAGTGAGAATGTGACAAACCAAGAACTAAGTAATTTGAGAAAAATATTAAAATTTTTGAATTTTTTCTTTAAAAATTATAAGAGATCTTTTATTGTCTTAAGAAAGTACCTTTTCTTACACCAGAAACTTTTATTGAAAAATAAACATTTCTTCAAAACAACCTTTTCCTTAAAAATGTCATATATTAAAAAAATATTTTCCTTAAAGAAGGACATTTTGTTAAAAACATTTTTTAATGAAAGCATATTCCTCCATAAACAACACCTTCAAAAAAGCAAATTTTCTGATATTTTCTTAAAAACATAAATTTTTTTGAAGCAGGTTTTCTTAGAAAAGTACATTATCTTATCAGAAAAAAAGTACCTTTCATAAAAAAAAAATTTTTTAAATACCTTTGCTTAAAATATGAAAATTTTCATAAAAATTAAATTTTTTTGAAAAGTTACTAACTACTAAAACTTATTAAAGTCCTTTTTATTTAAAAAGTAAATTTTATTGAAAAATCTTCTTTTATTAAAAAAAAAGACCTTTTATTAAAAGAGGACGATTTATTAAAAAAGTTCCTTTTATTAAAGGTGCCATTTATTAAAAAGTACACTTTATAAAAATGTACCTTTTATTAAAATGTAACTTTTATTAAAAAGTACCTTTTATTAAAAAGTACCTTTTATTAAAAAGTACCTTTTATTAAAAAGTACCTTTTATTAAAAAGTACCTTTTATTAAAAAGTACCTTTTATTAAAAAGTACCTTTTATTAAAAAGTACCTTTTATTAAAAATTACCTTTTATTAAAAAGTACCCTTTATTAAAAAATACCTTTTATTAAAAAGTACCTTTTATTAAAAAGTACCTTTTATTAAAAAGTACCTTTTATTAAAAAGTACCTTTTATTAAAAAGTACCTTTTATTAAAAAGTACCTTTTATTAAAAAGTACCTTTTATTTAAACTACCATTTATTAAAAAGTACCTTTTATTATAAAGTACCTTTTATTAAAAAGTACCTTTTATTAAAAAGTACCTTTTATTAAAAAGTACCTTTTATTAAAAAGTACCTTTTATTAAAAAGTACCTTTTATTAAAAAGTACCTTTTATTAAAAAGTACCTTTTATTAAAAAGTACCTTTTATTAATAAGTACCTTTTATTAAAAAGTACCCTTTATTAAAAAGTACCTTTTATTAAAAAGTACCTTTTATTAAAAAGTACCATTTATTAAAAAGTACCTTTTATTAAAAAGTACCTTTTAGTAAAAAGTACCTTTTATTAAAATGTACCTTTTATTAAAAAGTACCTTTTATTAAAAAGTACCTTTTAGTAAAAAGTACCTTTTAGTAAAAAGTACCTTTTAGTAAAAAGTACCTTTTATTAAAAAGTACCCTTTACTAAAACGTACCTTTTATTAAAAAGTACCATTTATTAAAAAGTAGCTTTTATTAAAAAGCACCTTTTATTATAAAGTAAAAAGAGCGATTTATTAAAAAAGTACCCTTTGTTTAAAAGTACCTTTTATTAAAAAGTTCCTTTATTAAAAAGTACCTTTTATTAAAAAGTACCTTTTATTAAAAAATACCTTTTATTAAAAAGTACATTTTCTTAAAAAGTACCATTTATTATAAAGTACCCTTTATTAAATAGTACGTTTTATTAAAAAAGAAAATTTTATTAAAGAAGTACCTTTTACTAAAATAAGTACCTTTCATTAAAATAAGTGCCATTCATTACCCTTTCATTACCTTTTATGAATAAAGTAATTTATAATAAAAAAGAGCGGCTTATTAAAAAAGTATCTTTTATTAAAAAATTACCATTTATTAAAAAATTATCTCTTATTAAAAAAGAAATTTTATTAAAAAAGTACTTACCTTTTCTTAAAAAAGGACCTTTAATAAAAAATTATCTTTTATTAAAAAGAAATTTTATTAAAAAATTACCTTTAATTAAATAAGTACCTTTTATTAAAGAAGTACCTTTTATTAAAATATTTACCTTTCATTAAAACAGTACCTTTTATAAAAAAAATAAAGTTTTATTAAAGAAGTACTTTTTATTTAAAAAGTACTTTTATTAAAAAATTTTTTAACTATTCGAAAATACCCCATTCTTGAGACGTTAAAAAAAGTGTTTATCCATAAAAAAAATTTTTTTTTTCTTTTATGATTTTTAAATTTTTTATCACTTACAAAGTCCAATACATTTCTGTAATGAAACAAAAATGTAATTACGTCATGGGTTTATATTTAAAAAGCTCTATCTACAATTTACAACATAATTTATGTTTGGTTTCAGATTCGTCTCTAAGATAACTCTCATCTATAGAAATGATTTTAATTTCAAACGTCAATAGCAGAATTAATTCTTAATAGATATTGTACTAAACCGATCTGTGAATACTTTTAGATCTAATGAATAAATTGGGTTTTCTCTCTCTACTCAAAAATTTTGTTAAAGCCGGTAGCACTGTTTGAATATAAACGCCTCGATATACTCTTTATAAAGATTAATTTGTGCAATTTTTAAAATATATCAAAATTACAAAACATCATTCGAATAACTAAGCGACTGCCAGAAATAAACAAAAATAAATCTAGATATAAAATTAACCTTAATTTTCCTTAAAACTCTATTGAGTTAGTCAAACAAAATTCTGTGGTTTTCTGGAATAACCGCGTATGTCCATTTTTGTCAGTTTTGAGTTAACGATGCCAAATATATTAATTTTCAACGCTCTTTACATGTGTTAAATTAAAAAAAAAAAAAATTATTGACCATTTCTGAGTTTTTCTTAAATAACGACGTAACTTAAATGTTTATTATATTAATTTGCAGCACTATCGACGTATGTCAACCTACGTTTTATTGCTGACAAATTATTTTCTCAGAAAACGACACATAGTGACATAGTTGTTATTAATGAAAAAAATGAAAAATAACTTTGGATTATTTTTCAGTTTATAACCACTTATAAAAACTTGTGTTTATTACTATTATTTTTTGTCACTATTATTCTTGATACGTTGTTATATTCTCATCCTAAGTCCCGTTAACTTTTTGTTGGCGAACAAAAAATCCATTTTTCAAGTAACAACAACTTATGTCTACATGGGTGGTTGCATTGGTAGTTTTTCAAAGAAAACGACGTTTGTCAGCATAAGTTGTTTTATCTGCACACACTTTAAGTGTTATTTACATAATGTGTTTTCGTAATTCTCTAGGATTTATTTCTCTGAACATTTTTGACTCAAAATTTTACATAAAGTAGTTATTGCCCATATCTACAGGATTGTTAAATAAAAAGCTCTAAAAACTTTATATCGAGCCCATAATTTCAAATATAACGTTTTTTGGCTCCCCTGCACATTTTGATTTTATGACATACGCAGTTATTCTAGAAAACCACAGAATTTTCAACTTGAATAAAATGTTTAATTGATTTTTATTAATACATACACTGATATCAAATAACAAGTTTCCAACTAACTTAACCAATTATTCCTGAAAACAAATGAACTTTTTCTACAGCAACACATATGTTGCAACAACAAAAACGGGGAAACTAACCATTGAGCAAAAAGTTTTCACAAAACTAAATTCTAATTTTATATGTAGCGCTAATGCTGAACTAAATACCATACGGATTAAGTTAAATATTTCAATGAAGAAGAACATAGAAAACGTTTAGTATTCTGGTCAGTCAATGAGTATAAGGCTGCAAACTAGCACAATTTCAGCTAATATATTATAATGTAAAAAAATAATTATTAAAATGAAAGCGACAGACTACAAGAATAAATAAAAATAGTAGCTGGCTCCTTTTTGTGATAAATCTTTCATTTTCTAAAGACACTATTTTTGAAGTTGGTAGCGAGCTGTCCAAATTGTAATACGACTCCTAAAACATTAAAAACATTTATCCTTGAGGACGGACAAAAACACAAACACAATTGATGATGAGAAAATGAAATGAAAATGGCCAGAAAAACAATTTAAAGCAATCAGTCATCATAGTGAAAGTAGGAATTAACAGCAATAACAAAAGGCACAAAAACAAACTGAGAACAAAATCGTGGGGAGGAGAGCCTACCAAAAAAATAAAATAAAAAATAGAACATTATAAATGGTGCTAAATGCTCTAACACGAAACGTGATTCGAGATATTTTTTGAAAACAAGAAATGGAGAAGGGAGGATTCGTAGAAGAGTTTTGTCGTAAAAATATAAAAAAAAAATTCTTATAGTTTATATTGAGTTTGATTCAGTTTTCATTGAATTTATGTTACATTATTTAGTTTTCAGAAAAAACGTTAATTTACTTTTAATAATATAAATTTGAACTTTAATATGCCAAAAATTTTACTATGTTTATTTTTTAACTTTGAAGAAACACAGCCAAATAATGTATATGAAAAAAAATTATCTTAAGTAACAGCTGCTACCCTTTTATAAGATCTAAGCATGTGTATGTTAATATGTATGTGTGTACAATGTTTGTTCATACATATTAACTATGTAAAGTCTATGACCTGTTTATTGTTAAGTCAAGTCATGTTTTGCTTGTTTTTTTTTTGTTTCGTAATGATTTTTATTATTTAACTTTATCTTCTCCATATCATGAGAATATAATTTGTTGGACAAGAAGTTTATATAAGTATGTTTGCATACTAGTTTGTACATACATGTGTATGTATATAACAATATGCATAATATCCATCCAACTTGTCCAGTGTATGAAAGCAAACTAACAAGCCAAGGATAAGAGTTTTTTGAACCGGAAAATGAGCTAATTTACGATTCAGATAAGAAATAGACAAGGATTATTAAGTGGTACACAGTGAGAATCTTAATCTAAACGCAAAACAATAACAAAGAGTCAAGAATTGGTTGTTGCATGATTCATCAATCAAAGTTTCAAATATTTATTTAAATATATTAATCTTAAAAGATATATATTTTAAATATATATAAATCAAAACAGCTTTGACTTTTAGAAAGAGCTTTTCATGAAAATATTTGATATACATTGAAAAAAGTTTTAGCAAAATATTTTTAGAAATTTTGACGAATCAATTTTTGCTATTTTTAACGTAATCAAATGCTCTAAATAGTTATTTAAATGTAAAAAAGATGATCGAAAAGATATACAAGGGCGGTCCTAGAGCCATGCCTCCTGACAAAGATTATTTTACACAATCTCCTTGTAGTTCGATATACTTTTCCCAGCGATATTCAATAGCTTCGATAACCTGTTCATAGAAAGAACTGTCTAACTCCTTAAAACAGCCATCAGCCGCAGATGTCACCTCTTCATTGTTGGCAAATCTTCTACCAATAATATGGTCATATAATAATATGGTCATTGGCACATCCTCTTATTATATAGTCCTTGGGTTGGTTTGGCAACATACAGAACAGTCACAGTACAAGAACAGTCACCATTCTGCTACATACGTGCGCATGAATATCTTAACTATTAGCAATAGTTTATACAAATATATAAAATGTGTGTGCTATGACAACATTGATATTTTAATACAATTAATTAGTTATAATTCTGTGACAACATTCAACATTTAGCCTAGTCAATAACTTATAGGTTATCTTTGCTAAATCTTGGCATACCAAAAATTTCTAGTAAACATATTTTTGGTGGTAAGTTTAGCAACAATGTTGATATTTAACTCAAAACTCTTATTCAATCTCACCATTATCTATCGTCTCATATTGTACTTGATATAGCAGTGATTTCAACAGCTACACAGGTGAACAATCCTTGACGGTTAGATCGACTCTGTTTGTTGTAGGACTTTTATGCAAAGAGTTTTACAGTGGTGTGAATGGTTTAAAAAATGAGTATATACCTATGTCGATCGTATGGTTCTAGTATGGTGATTAGGGTGTCCGTTATTTGTTAAAGCGGAAATATTTATTGTCTCACCCTTCAAAAAGTTGAGGCTTGATGCAAAAATGACTCTCCAAAAATTTCACGCTCCTGGGACCACGCCTTCCCGGCCCGACTTGCGTTTGAAAATTTCAAGTGTGTTTATATGGGAAAAATATGACTTTTTTTTTCAGATTTTACGAAATTTCGTTCTATAGTTTAATTATTCCGACAAGTTGTTATATAATTCGGTATCAGTATTAAATTATCCTTTCAAAAAGCTATAAAACTTCGAAATCGAATAAAATCTCGCCAGGAAATAGCAAATGCCCCAGACCAATTTTTGCCAAAAAAAACTAGGTCATGAAATTTGATGGCATTTTTTTCAACTTTGAGAAATTGATTAAAGCCATAATTTTCTTTTGGTCTCTATATCAATCAGTACTCAGATATGAAGTATTATTTTATTATCACGTTGTTAACCTATTGTGCATTGAGACCGAAAATGGAAATTTTTTTTTACAATATATTGAAAACTCCTTTTTCAAGTTTTAAAAAATTTTCTTAAACAAAATTTAAAAAATGAATCTGGCGCTTTAAGGTTTTGTTGAATACACGTTAGAGATCGACTGTGTGAATTTTTAGGTAAATTTTGCTATATTTAAAAAAAGTAAATACCTTAAAATAATGTATTTTTTTTAGTAAACTAGATGAAACCTTTACTATTGGTTGGAAGTTAAAATTCCGATATATTTTGTGAAAACTTACCCTTATGTGCTCCTGAGGTTAATGTAACGTATCAAACTCCTTAATTACTTAACTGCTAATAGCAATTATTAACGTAAATCTATACTTATTTCTGTTTTATTTTTGCCATTGTATATTACTAAAATTATGTTTTTTAATGGACCATTTCGACCCTCATATTTAACCCAAGCCAATAAACGACAATTTATTCCAAAAATTCAAATATTTTGGTGGATAAAAACAATTTATTTTTAGGTATTTACTTTTTTTAAATATGACAAAATTCAAGGTTTTGCACCGGGAAGGAATGGGTTAACGTTGTTCGATTTATTCCAAATTTTTAGCATGGAAGACTTGCACATTTGGCTTTTATATTTTAAGCGTCACGTAGCGTTCAATAGCGCTTACAAAATATTTGAAAATTTTGAATAAATTGTCTTTTATTAGCTTGGGGTCATATGTTACCCCAATCCAAAAGGGTTAATGGTCTCGTATTATTTTTTCCGAAACCCTAGGCTATTAAGATAAAATATAGCATTTAAAAGTAGAGAATTGATTATTTTTTGTTACAAAGTATTGAGATGGAGTACATTTAATGAACATATCACAAAAATCTCATATTTCTCGAAATCCGCAAAAATAAAATCCTTGTCAAAAAAATTCTGGCTTAGGGATTTACCAACAAATTCACACAGTCAATATCTAACATGTATTTAACAAAATCCTCAAGTGTCAGATCCATTTTTTTAATTTTGTTGAAGAAAATTTTTTAAAACTTGAAAAAGGAGTTTTCAAAATTTTGTAAACAAAATTTCCCATTTCCGGTCTCAATGAGCAATAGGTTAACAACGTGGTAATAAAACAATGCATCATATCTGAGTACTTCTAAGTATAGAGACCAAAAAAATATTATGGCTTTAATCAATTGAAAAAAATGTCATCAAATTTCATGACCTAGTTTTTTTTTTGGCAGAAAAGTGGTGTGGGGCATTTGCTATTTCTTGTCGAGGTTTTATTCGATTTCGAAGTTGTATAGCTTTTGAAAGGATAATTTAATACTGATCTCGAATTATATAACAACTTGTCGGAATAATTAAACTATAGACCGAAATTTTCGTAAAATCTGAAAAAAAGTCATATTTTCCCCATATAAACACACTTGAAATTTTCAAACGCAAGTCGGGTCGGGAAGGCGTGGTCCGAGGGGCGTGGAATTTTTGGAGAGTCATTCTTGCATCAAGGCTCAACTTTTTGATGGCTGAGACTAAAAGATTTTCTTAAGAAAAAATTGCCCATACATATAACGGACACCCTAATGGTGATATAAAGTGAATTTCTGGTGCCTGTATTAACTTCTAAACTACCCTCACTTCATGCATTTGAAATTTTATCGCTGATATCTTATAAATGGTTTCTAAACTCAATAAAATAAAATAAATGGTTTATGAATTTGATAAAACTATATAAATTGTTAATGAAATCGATAAAACAAAATACTATCACTTACTATCGGGCGACTTGGTCGCTTTACAACAAACTAATTCGTTATATTTTAAAAAATTTTCTTCTTTGAAGCGCATGCTTCAAAATATCGAAATTCAAAGACAACTCTTAAATAAGGTATAAGGACTTTGTGCTACTGTTTGTAACCTCCAAAGATATTTGACCTAGACCCATCTTTCATTATGCCGACCGACTCAGAATCGCTTTCTAAGTCTAACAATCACTATCTAGCGATGTCCGTCTGCCCGCCCGTCTGCCTGCCCATATGTCCGTCCATCCGTCTGTCCGTCCGTGTGTCCGTGTAAGTTTTGTAATCAAACGGCATGTCGCAAAAATGAATATATTTTGATGAAATTTGACATATAAGCTTCTATTGGCCAAATCATGAACACTATTGAAACTGGTGATAATCTGTTAATGCTTAGACCTAGTCCCCATACAAAAGACCCCTATGAGGTCGACTTAAATTGCCATAAAATCAAAATTATCATAAAGATCTCGGTCAAATTGGATTTGTGTATTTTTATTACATCCATTAATTAGTAGACAATTCTCAGCCTTGGCCCCCATATAAAGCTGCTTCCCGATCTTCACTTAAACGTATTAAACACAAAAACATTGCGAAGATTTTTCTCAAATTTGGTTTGTACATTTTCTTGCAAAAAGTAATTGAATTTATCAAATATGGTCAGGAGCGGTCCATTTTTCGACCTAGTCCACATATAAATATAGCATCCGATATAAACTTTATCAGAGCTGTAAGCAAAAAAAAAAAAAACTAATAAAAATTCTGCTAGGATTTGGCTTAGGCATATTTTCTTATAACCAAAAATAGTTGGATCTAAGACCAATTTGCTAAACGCCTGATGTAGGACAGTGCATAAGGTGCATAATAGAGAGCCAATTGTGGAAGAAATATTTTTAAAATTTTCGTGGAGAAATTTTGGTACACTAAATCATTTTGAATTTATGAACGAACAAAGTTAGAAATCACTATTTTTTAATTTGAAAGAAAATCATGAAAACCAATGATTCCTAATGATTATTTTTGCCATTTAGTCGACTTTTGAGAGCTTTTAAATCAAGGTTAAAAAACAAAAATTATAAAAACTTGTTTTACCTTCTACAGCACTGTGCAGAGGGTGTATGTCAGTTTGTCGATCCATTTGTAACGCTTCAAAATAAATTTAGGAACCCCCATAAACTATATATTGGCCAACTTTTTCAAGTCTTTCCCTCTTGCTGGAAAGTTGCCAATATCCAACCAATCCCTAAAAAGGGGTGAAACTAATAACCCAGAGAATGACTGTCCAATTGCAATCTACTCTGTAATATCAAAGGTGATGGAAGGTAGGCTCGCCTATCATGCGGGTATTGTGGGTTTGATTCCCACCAGAGGCTTTGATCTGTCGCTGCAAAAACTAGCCAAAATCCGGCTTATCCTTGGACCCAAAATTAGAATCTGCAGACAAGCCACTCGGCTTCGCAGAACTAGGCTAAAAAAAATGTTCAACTACCGGACAACTTACCTCTTAATGATTGACAGTATGGCTTCTGTAAAAAGCTTTCTACAGGAGACCTGTTAGCTCTACTTTCTAAGCGCTAGAGTCGGTCTATTCGCAAATTTTGTAAAAATAAAGTGGTTGCTCTAGATATTTCTAAGGCGTTCGATGGCATGTGGTACGGTGCATTGATATCAAAGCTAAATGCACTTGGGGTGGGTAATGACTTCTCTCCATTTATATCGAGTTTTCTCAGAGACCGCACAATACGTGTTTTTATTGAGTTTCAGCTTAATTCAGGGGTACCCAAAGCTTCTGTGGTTTCTCTTTTCTTTATCTTTCTGAATGACCTTCTTGGTCAAACTTAGATGACAGCAGCATTTTTCATTCATTTTCCTTCAGTTATAGGGCAAATCTTTTGGAGGTTGGGGGGCAAAAGGCGGACAATGAATGATACACTCAGTCAAGACCTGTTAATAATGTCTGAGTGGTGTAGAGCGTATAGTGTTGATTTTAATGCGCTGAAGACTCAATGATGTCTGTTGATATTCGTTGGAACGAAAGAAGCATTAAGGTGATTTGGTTTTCTAAAACGCTGCACAAAATTCTTCGCTCATTCTGATCGCCTTAAAATCTATACCACTTACAACCTACAGAAAATGGAATACTCCCATATATGTGCAGGAGCTTCAAAGTCTATTTTGAAGCTACTGGACCCTGTGCAAAGAAGGGGTTGATGCTCATTAATGACAGGAGGAGATCCAACTCTATTGACTCGTTGGAAGTTCATAGAAATATGGGTTGTGTAGCATTGTTATATAGGTACTATCATGGGAAATGTTCTTCTGAGATTAGCGAACTCATTCCACGTGCTTTAGTTTCAGTTCGTTCTACCCTCTTTTCAAGTAGATCAGATCCGTTTGTAGTCTATTGTCCAGTTGACCGCACAACGCATTATAGTGAAAATTTATTTATCAGTCGAACTAGCCGTTTATGGAATAATAAAGTCCGCACACAAGTCTTTCCTGACTGTTTCAATCCAATAAAATTTAAGTCAAATATCCACAAACACTATTCCATCTTTCCTCCCTCCCATAAACTATTTTCCTGAGATTAAGACACAATGCCCTGCATCTGTAGGGGTTACTCCCTGAGTGTTTGTCAATCATTAAAAAAAAAAATAAAAATAAAAATAAATATATATTCTTAATACTTTTAAAAGGATAAGTCTATCAGTTGATGTCCGTCTGTCTGTGTGTGTATGTTTTTCGAAATATTCTCCTGTCCGCAATAGATCAACTACTTAGGTTCAAACAGTTCGTCATAATCTGCAGCAGTTTGGTTTTAAATTTGGAGCCTCTAGATGCAACAGCTGAATAATGATGCATACAAATGTAAAGTTACTTCGATAAAATTTCATTTAATAGAAAACGAAAAATAGTGAAAAATGATGATCAAACTTTTTTTAAGAATAAATATTTTAGTATTAAAAAAAATACCATATTCATAATTTTTTTTTTTAACTTCTTAGGACCTGACATATTTTCCTCTATAAAATTTCAGAGCTTGTAGTAAGAATCCTCCACCTAGATAAATTTTCGAAGGAAGTTTTCATTTTCAGAAAGATTTTTCCTATTAAAAAAAATCGTGTGAGTCCGATCGCAGGGGAGATGTGTAAACATTAAGTAGTTAAAGATTTTTTAATTTCACTTTTTTAAAATCAAACAGAAAGCGTCATCTATGTATCACTTGTAGCAAACAACCGCAGGTGCTCTGGTTATACTTGTGGGGTTGTTGAATTGTTATACGTTATTCGTTTATATTGTGAAATTCTTAACATTTTACAGCAAATGGTTGTTGAATTAGCTGAAGCAACTGTATATCATAATTTTTTCATCAATACGATCATAAGTCACACCGATTTGTCTTACGGCTCACATGTTACGCTGTTTTTGTAATTGTATTGTGAAATAGAAATTTACACCCCTGCACGCATAGATGTTTACACATAAAAGTTCTCAAACTCTAAAAAAAAGCTCATGCAAACAAAAATCATTTTTTTTATTAAAATTTGAAGAGCTTAAAAATTGTATTACTTTTTAAATTTTTTTTAATTTTTGTTTTTCTAAAAATGCAACCTATCTCTTCAAATCACTATCTAATAAATATATTTATAATTATCTTAATATAAAAACTAATACCATTCAATACCCCAGAGTCAAGTTTCGCAGATAATGTTCTAACATCTCAATACATTTGCCAAACGTTTTTCTTTTCTGTTTTTAGTCCATTCACTTTTCCCTAGTTTAATTTAAATTTATGACAGTATTTTGGAAAGTCTTAATTTAGACGTCATTTTGTTTTATAGTAGAAAGTAAAATTTTTACTACAACAAACAAGAGTCAAATGAATTGAAGTCGTATCAACTACGAAATGAACAGCTTACACCTCCGTGACAATGAACCCTCAGGGTCGTTAAAAGTAATAAATTTAGTCCAGGCACGTACCTTGAGCTGAACGTAATGTTGTTCATGGAAGCACATACACTTCTACCAAAACACCCTCACAATCATTATTATTCTTTCTCAAGATATAGTCAAAAAAAAAAAAGAAATAAATACAAAAATGAAATACGAGATTATTTCAAAAAAAAAAAAAAAAAAATAGAGGTACGAAAATTTTTCTACTCGTATGTACGGTGCAAAACGTATACAATTTTTAAATTTATATACAAAAGCAGAACAACAAACATAAAATGACACAATATTAGAAACGTGAATGGATTTATAAGGAATAAGAAATTTGGAATAAAAACAGAAAAGAAAAGCATAGAAGAAAGAAAGTCCTACAGAGACATTTTGTGAAGAGTATAAAGTTATACAAGGCATGGCCACCAGTACACCATTTCTAAATAAATATTTTCTGAATTTTAAATTATTACCTTTTATCGCAATATAAAAATTTAAACTATATTTAAAAATAATAATTTTATTAAGCTGATAAATTAGTATTATTTGAAAAAATTTTAAAAATTTTAATATAAAAATTAAAATTTAATTTAAGACAGTAATCTAATTATGCGAATTTAAAATTTCTTCAAACAGAAAAAATAAATAAAATAAAAGTTTTAATATGCATTATAATTCTTAAAAATTTAAATGAAAAATACTTAGTTTATACAATTTCTAAACTTTTTTTAACCCAATTTCTAAACCTTTTAAAAATTTGGTGTTACTTGGAAATGCTGTAGTTTAATCTTTAACATCTTGTGTAGTAGGAGTATTTTCTTAAATTGCCAATAAAAACATGAACGGAAAAGCAAACTAAGCGGAAGGAAAATAAAATTTTAGATGGCGGCAAATAATAACAACAACAATAACAAAAAACAACCATATCATCAACAACAGTTGTTTAAACATACTTTGTAAACACCAAAATGAAATCGATGAAGGAAACTGAAGTTGTCGTTGGTGGAAGTGCGGCCATAGTGTGTAGTAGAAGTTACACAATATTTGCAAGATGTTGTTTGAAACATCCTGTTTTTTTAGAACCTACAATTTGACAGAACTTTAGAGGAGTGTACTGAAATTAAGTATTAAGAGTATTTTTTAAGTATTATTGCCAATATATCCAATTTCTAACTGGAAATTTGATTAAGAAAACTTTAAAAAATAAACGGATATCACACGCCAAGTTGGGTTTTGCATTTTTTGTTCTAACGACACATAAAAAGCAGTACTTTTTTTAAAAGGTACTCTTTGAAAAAAGGGTATTTAAAAAAAAAACTATTTAAAAAAAAAAACGATAGAGGGTACTTTTTTAAAGAAGTGTAATTTAAACAAAGAATGTAATTTTATAAAAACAAGGGTACCTTTTTAAAATAAAAGTACTTTTGTAAAAAAGAGTACTTAAAAAAATAATGCTACTTTTAAGGGTATTTTAAAAAGTAGTAATTTAAAAAAAAATTTACTTTTTTAAAAAGGGTGATTTTTAAAAAAGTGTCCTTTTCAAAAAAGGGTGATTAAAAAAAAATACTTAATTAAAGAAAGGTACTACTAACGGCACATAAGACTGTGCAACATTTTCCGGGTCATTGTCTGGGGGATGGGAAATTCGAAGTCAGGATAAAAATAGTATGCCAGTATAGTAAAACCTTCAAATGGTTTGCCATTATCAGGCGTCTTTTATATTTTATTCTTATCTTAATATTTGTTGGCTTAGTTTTTCAGCTATAACTCAATAACCATTGATGATTTCCTTTTTCGTTCTATGTCCAAATTATAGCTAAGGCTTAAACGAATCTTATGAATAATTCTTATATATCCATGCAAAAAATATAATAAACAAGTAGGAGCGTCAAATTCGGCTGTGCCGAATCTTTGATACCCTCAACCTGCGTCTTAAACTCAATATTACATCCAATGTTGGGTCCGGATACCACCTAAAAACTGTTGCCGATACTGAGACTTTAAACTTGAATACCAATTAAATTTTTAATCAATTTACTTTTTGGTCAGTTTTTATATATATTTTTTTTTATATAAAAATAATGTTCGTGTCTGCTATAGAAATTATTAAATATTATCTGAAAAATTATATTATTTTTCACTCAGTAGAGTAGAAAACCTATAAGTTCCTTAAATACTTCATAAAACACCAATGAAATTCAATATTTAACGCAGTCTGCGTTATAATACCCAAAGTTTGATCTCTTAGGAATGTTTTGAAACCTTAGAAATTATACTGTAATTCAAAAGGAAATCAAATATTTCTTTGCTAAAAATGTCCAGACATTATTATTAAAAGAAAAAAAAAAACAAATTTTAAAATATTTTTTTCTGAATTAGCTAACCACCATTTTCTATGAAAAAGACATTTTAAAATTTTTGTTTTGTTATTTAATTATTGTTTATTAATTAAAGTGTTGATGAATAAATTAAAATATTTTTATTTTTTTTTTTTATACTAGCATAATTAATTTTTATGAATTTTATTATGAAAATTTAGTTTTACAATGAATAAAACTTAAAAAAAACTATTGTTACGATGGTTGTTCCTCATTTTGAGTGCAGGTTAAGCGCCGATGGATTAATCTTGAATGCTCTGCACAAGCTGCATTGTTGCAGGAACTGCAATAGGCCCTTGTTTTGAGTTGACGACCGTACTCTGAACGGCATAGTCGACATGATGGCCTGTTTGTCCTTAGCGCAAACGACAGTGCAGCTGCTTCTGTTGGTCTTGGTAGTATCTAAAATGAAAAAATATATATAGTCATTCTGCTTTTGCCCTTTAGAATTTTTAATTCTTACCTTGACATCAAATTCCTCCATTGCATTCCGTATCCTTGGATATGCAGTTATGCGAGTATTCAGGGCACGTTCCTCAATGTTGGGTAATGCCAATTGCTTAGTAAGCATAAGGAGGAATGAGCGCCGTCTGTCACTTCTCTTCACTGGCTTCATCTCGTTGAATATTATGAATGCAGCTAATGCAGCGATGTCGAGCATATTGTAAAACATGGCAAGCGGCCAGCGCTTTGTTGAGCACTTGCATGTATACGTACCAAGCATCTGGTCCATAGTATCAACGCCGGATTTGTTGGCATTGTAATCAAAAATGGCTAAGGGTTTCTTCTTTTCAGTTTCCATGTTCACATCGCAAGTGTAATCTTGTGTAGATAGCAAAATTACTGATTTATTAGTCCTGGGCACATATGAGCATAGTGCTATATCGCCTTCGTTGAACCCAAACAATGTGCTGTTGATTGGCCGCGTACGATTTTTATGTAACTCCCGTGGCACAAATGTTTTGTTAGAGCGTACTGTTCCAACATACGCAGTTTTCTTTCTCATCAAAATACGCGCCAAGTTCAATGTACTGAAGAAATTGTCAGCATAAATTGTGCGGCCAGAATCCAAATATTTATTCGCAAGAGCAAGTACAACGTTCTGCCCTTGATTTATTTCACGCTCCTGGTCAGGCAATTTACCAGGTAAATTATTAAAACAGGGTACCTTTCGAAGAAGTTACTTCTCAAAAAAAGGATACATTTTCATAAACTTTTTGAAAAGAAGGGTACTTTTTGAAAAAAAAATTAAATTTCTTTAAAAAATATTAATTTTTAAAATATATTACTTTTTTGAAGAAAGGATGCTTTTCTGAAAAAAGGGTACTTTTCTGAAAAAACGGGTACTTTTTTAAAAAGGGTACTTTTCTAAATAAGGTTACTTTTCAAAATAAGGGTACTTTTTTTAAAAAAAGGTACTTTTTTGAAAAGGGGGTAGTTTTTAGAAGGGTACTTTTCTAAACAAGATTACTTTTTTAAAAAAGGTATTCTTCTAAAAAATGGTTGTTTTTTGGAAAAAAGTGTGGTTTTTAAGAAAAAATTAAATTAAAAAAATGCGACTTTGCGACTTTATAATAAAAGGTATTAAATGTAATATTTTTAATTTTAATTTAATTTATTTCATTATTTTCCATTAAAAGATTTAAATCTTACAATTAAAGTAATGGATTTTTACAATGTAATGATGAATAAGTCCATGTATAAACTCACAGTATAACAAAAAAATTTAATTTAACAAATAAAACCCATAAAGATAAAAAAGTAATAAATTAATAAACAATTACGAAAATTACAGTCGGTCTACACCGACTATACCATGGTTTAGAGACCCTTTCTCTTCGGTCAAACTAAATGTAAATATATAGAAAATAAGCATAAAGTAAATTTGAGTGGCATTGTTATTAAGTTTTTTAGCTGCAGATATGAAAAAATTCATATCGGGTGCTATATTTATATGTGGACTAGGTCGAAAAATGGACCGATCCTGACCATATTAGGTAAAGTCACTTATATTTTGAAAAAATATATGCAAATCAAATCTGAAAAAATTCTGTGCAATAGTTTTGATTTTTGATACATTTAAGTGATGATCAAGAAGCAGCTCTATATGATGCCTATGACTACGAATTGTCCTACAGGAGTTATTTTTGGACTACTGATTAATGGATATAATACACACACACACACCCAATTTGACTGAGATCTATATGACAATTTGGATCTTATGGCAATTTATGTAGATTTCATAGGGGCCATTTGTATGGGGACTAGGTCTGAACATAAACCGAATTTCACCAATTTCAACAGCGTTCATCCTATGGCCGATAGAAGCTTATATACCAAATTTCATCAAAATATATTCATATTTGCGACCTGTAGTTTGAGTACAAAGTGTACATGGACAGACGGAATGGACGAGAGTATGATGTTCCGAAAACGAACTGAAGTAATATAGAACTGCCACTCAGATATTAAGCTTCGGTGTCTTAAGTGTATGATATCATTGGATCTTGTTGAACGTGTAAAACGTAATCTTTTGAACAAGTAAAGCGTTGCACATGTATATATAATTTTGTGTACCAGTATTAGCATTCTTATTTCCATTAAATCAGTAAGAGTCACCCCATATAGTTTTTTGGAATACTAAGATATATGGTCATATTTTCTTACATTAAAAACATATCTCAATATTGCATATTATGTTGATATTAGCTTATTTCGACTTATAAAATCGCAACTTGCATATATTTTACATCCGTATAATAGAGTTGGTATTAAGTAGATTTTTGCTAGTAAAATTCTAATCTTAAGTGGTTTAATATATTGAACGTTCCACAGTGTCCGTAGTATTACATAAGTTTTGCTCGGACCAAGTGAGAGTGGATTTAAAAGTGATACCAAGTTTTTTGGCTCTTAATACAGTTTCTATTTTTTGATCATTAAGCATTAAAATCGGCTCAAAAGGCAACTTCAATGTTTCCTTAGCTACTATTAAACACTTAACCGTTATAAGATTAAGACACAACCCACTTATATTTGCCCTGTCACCAATGTGTTTCAGATCTCTGTTTAGTTTTTCCAAGCAATCGTTTATGTTGCTTGAATCACTACTTATATAGAGTTGTACGTCGTTAGCATATATGTGGACATTGGAGTGGTCCTACGTTATATGGACTTTTTTGAAATTGCGATTTTGGGGATAGGCGGGTTCCTGTTTGTTACCTTTCAATATAAAACTAATAAGTGTGAAGTTTTGGAACAATCGGATTAAGAAAAGTCACGCCCGAAATCGATTTAAAATTTCAAGAGTGTTTATATGGGGAAAATATGACTTTTTTTTGAGATTTAATGAAAATTTCGTTCTATAGTTTAATTTTTCCGACAAGTTGTTATAAGAATCGGGATCAGTATTAATTCATCTTTTCAAAAAGGTATAAAAATTCAGAATCGAATAAAAATTCGCCAACAAATAGCAAATGCCCCAAAATATAATAAAAATTCGCCAAGAAATAGCAAATGCCCCAGACCACTTTTGTGACAAAAAAACTAGGTCATGAAATTTGATTGCATTTTTTTCAACTTTGAGAAATTGATTAAAGCCATAATTTTTTTTTGTCTCTATTCTTATAAGTAATCAGGTATGAAGTATTGTTTTATTACCACGTTGTTGACCTATTGCGCATTGAGGCCGAAAATGGGTAATTTTTTTGATCAAATTTTGAAAACTCCTTTTTCAAGTTTAAAAAAAATTTTCTTGAACAAAATTTTAAAAAATGGATCTGGGACTTTAGGTTTTGTTAAATACATACTACAAATTAGTCGTGTGAGTTTTTAAATAAATCCCTATGGCAGAATTTTTTTGACAAGGATTTTATTTTTGCGGATTTCGAGAAAAATGGGATTTTTGTAAAATATTCTGTAGATGTACTCTTTCTTAATACTTTGTAACAAAAATTCATTACTTTTCAACTTTTAAATGTTATGTTTTATCTTAATAGCCTAGGGTTTCGGATAAAATAATATGACCCCATTAACCCTTTTGGAATTGGGGTCACATATGACCCCAATCTAATAAAAGACAATTTATTCAAAAATTAAAATATTTTGTAAGTGCTGTTGAATTTTTAGAAGCGACGCTTAGAATATAACAACCAAATGTGTAGAACTTCCGGTCCTATAACTTAGAATAAATCCAAGAACGTTGACCCATATTTGCCAATGCCAGCTTTGGATTTTAGGATATTTTTAAACAAAAATTACCGAAATCGAGTTTTTCTATTAAACTCGATGAAACCACTGTTTAGAATTTAAGAAAAATATTCGGTTAATTTTTATTAATTTAACCCTTCAGTGCTCCTGGGATCAAAATAATCCATTGTGATATATCTTTCAAATCTTTGGTGCAATTATCTGTTTATTGCTCGGGAATATAAATTAAAACAACTTTTAACCAATTTTGTTATAAAATTATTTTATGTATAAAAGCAAATGACCCAAATCTAATAAAAAAAACAATTTATTCAAAAGAATATGAAATATAAAAATAATTATATTTATTTTGGTGTATTTGAGGATGATTTAGTGTGCGATTCAAATTGTTTTCTGTAATCACTTACGACTTGCAATAAGTATTGCTTAATTGGTGCAATTATTCTGGCGCTGTACTTTCACGGACCAAGTGTAAATATATTCAAATTTGTAGAAAACAAAATTGTAAATGTACACTTACCACTGACCATATACAAGTCACTGAAACAGATAATATTAAAATAAAAGGAATTGTTTTTAACAAAAGATATAACTGGAGATCACATATTTAGTATTTGAGTCCTTCATTAAGTAGTCAACTTAACATCATTAAATGCCTTTCCAACCCAAAGTATGACTGCAACATTCTTTCATTGATAAATATTGTAAGACCTTTAATTGTTTCCAAAATTAGCTATGGACTTTTTTTTATTTGGTTTTGCTCCCAAGAGTATATTTAGAAAAATAACTGCAATTTTAAATGCAGCTATTCGTGCAACGCTCGGTGCACTTCGCTCTACACCAATTAATAACATGCTATTCGAGACTAATATTAATGATTGATCCAGCGAGACTATATTTCTGCCAGATTAGTTAAATCTCTACTTCACTGTAAGGACATACAGCCCCTTAAAATCAATAATTCGAAAAGAAAATTAAGGATACCGCCCAGTATCAATAGAGTCTTTGAAAATTGTTCAGATTTAGATTTAACAATAAACCCCAAAAAAAAATGGCTCCTTCCAAATATCCTCCATGGAACTTTGCTGTAGACACTCTATTGACTTCTCTCTACACTCACATCTTAAGAATAATACATCACCTATACAATATCAACTCCTATACCTTAACCAAGAACCAAAATGATCTCACTTTCATCTACACTTACGGTTCCCAAAGCGGAGAATATACAACATTTGCGATTATCTATGAAAATATACTAATAAGGGCATCTGAATTGCCAAGACATAGCTCCATTTTTTCAGCAGAAATTATACCAATCAATGAAGCCATAAAATATGCGAAGAATAGAAGCGGCAAATTTAAAATATGCCCTGATTCTTTATCAGCATTGAACGCAATTGCGAATGTTAATAACAATAACTTCTATGCTAGTAAAATACGTGATATCCTAATAGATAAACATATAAAATCACACTAATGTGGGCTCGGGCCACATGGGAATTTCCGGTAATGAATGCGCAGATTCCTGCGCCAAACAAGGTTTCAAATATTCTCTCATTAAAACTGAGAATCTCAATTTGAATGATTTAAGAAGAAACCTAAAAAAATCTATCCAGAAACACCATAGCATTTGAAATAATACGAACGACTGGTATAAGTATTCAAATTCATCTAAGAACAGCATCCAATATTGGATGGTGTCAACCAGCGAAGTTAATAGACTAAAGCTTATAAAATACCTAAGACTGCGACTAGGACATACTATACTAACTCACAAACATTTAATAAATAAAAAAGATCCACTTATATGCAACTGCAATAAAACCACAATGTTGAGTGTTAAACATATTTTGTCCGAATGTCCAATTTATGGACACTGACCCCGTCCTAGCCCTCTGCTCTCCATCCTATGATTCCATCAAAAATATCATAACATTATTAAAAGAAACTAAGTTATATCATCTCATTTAAAATAAAATTATTTTTTTTCTTTTCTGTTATTTAAGAGTTTATAAGTTACATTAAATCTACGGATACATTCTATTAGCTTAAGGCCTAGTAACTACAGCTATATATATTTTTTTAACATTAAAATTGTTCCTTTATTTTAATGTTAAAGCTGAATGAATAAACAAATAAATGTGGTAATACTTGCTTAGAGTAATATGACACGGGCATTATAACCAAGTACACAGCCTCATGAAGCAAATGCCACAACTACAATGACTACAACAGTGAGAATAATTACAGCACATACATATCTTAAGCAAAACAACAAACACGTTGAGAATGTTCTGCACCGATTTTGATGATTTTAAATAGCCACTCCTTTGGGATGTTAATAAAGGATTTTATGCAAAAACTAAGAGTCTGTCATAGTTATTGAAGGTGTGATCGTGATTTCCATAGACAGAGGGACAGACGGACACACGGTCATCGCTAAATCAACTTCGCTTGTTATAAGGATCAGGAAAATATATACCTTAGGAAAGGAATGACACCTATATATACCATGAACAAAGTGATATGGAGGGTATAGAAATACTGTTACATGTTTGGTTTAATATTAAAAATATCACTCATACGTATACATTCCTCCACTCTAATAATAATGGGAAAAAGCTGAATGGGAAACAGCTGAATTTCTTTGAAGGTTTCATTCATTTGAATGAAAAATTAAGGACATCGCTATATCAGCTCCGCTTGTTATAACGATCAAGAATATATATATTTTTGGGGGACAAAATTTGTTTTCATCTAATTATTGCAAATGGAATGACAAATTTATACTTTTTATCCTCTATATACTGGTGTTGATTGTATACTAGCTGTATGTATTGAATCCCGATTATATAACATGTGATATTGAAAGTAGTTTTCAAATGTCCAGGTTTCCTAAATTCGGTGTAAGAATTACTTAACCCCATCTAATCTCCTTACTATTTATACCACCTACATTCAACCAAAAATGGAATACAGCTCCCATTATGGGCAGGGGCTTCACAGTCTATTTGGAAGCTTCTGTCTATTTGAAACATTGGAGCATTGACGGAACATTGATTGTGTTACAATGGCAAGTGCTCTGCTGACATAAGTGAACTCATTTCTAGATCCATGTTATTCTACGAACCACTCGCTCACCTAGTAGATCTCATCCATTTACAGTCTATTATCCAGAGGATCGTATAACGCATTATCACGGAAATTCGTTTATTAGCAATGAACTATATTAATTAAGAACATCCCCTAAATGTTGATGTATATCTATAGATATGATGCTGTCTACACCCGAGGCAGCCGATTGAAGCAATGGTTGTAGCAACAATGATACACACGGTTGCCTCAATTAGCCAGAAATATCAAAAAGTTTTGATATTTTTCGTTGGTTGAGGCAACCGTTGCTACGCGTATATCATTGTTGATACAACCATTGCTTCAACTGGTTGCCTCGTGTGTAGGCAGCATGAAAGCGAATATATACACGTCTGTTTGTTTGTAGCTTATAGGACATTTTTACAGAGTCTTACTGTGTATCTGGAAGGAACTTCAGGCTATAATTTTTTTATTATATTTTTAGTGGGCGCGGCATCTTCTGTATGATGTGAATTTTTAATATCATATATATTGAGTACTACGACAGAGAGAGCTTAGGAAATTTGTGTGAGAGATCCCGAAAATAATTATTAATTATTTTTTTATTTTATTTATTTATTAGGTCAATGGAATAAATCCTTACAGACCTTTATAAATGATATAATTACATATGTACATATATTGAAACAATTAAATGATATAAAAATAAAAACAAATAGTTAGGAATTTAAGAAAATAATGATATTATGCTTAATTACATCAGTGTTCAACGAAAAATCAATTAATTGATAAAGATTATTATAAACACAACAAATTCTTCTAAAAGGATCAGCTAGAGCATAGTTGGTTTGAAAATATTTAACAAAGAATGGTTGGAATTGGCGTGATACTCGTTGAGGAACATTAAAAGTTATATTGTTGACAAGAAAGTCAGAACAGATTTCACCATTAATTAGGTTGATCATAAATGTTACTTTTAACATAGTCCTACGGCTTTCCAAAGTAGGTAATTTTATTAATTTAAGTCGATCAGCGTATGAAGGTAGATTAATTGCAGAATTCCAAGGTAAGCCACGTAAGCAAAAGAGTAGAAATTGTTTCTGTACAGACTCGATTCGTTGAATCTGAATGTTATAGAAGGGATCCCATATTATTGACCCATATTCTAAAATAGGTCTTACAAGAGATGTAAAAAGTTGTTTGGTTATGTAAGGATCAATAAATTCTTTTGCCCATCTTTTAATAAAGGCGAGTGTACCTCTACCTTCATTAACTGTCATGGTGACGTGAGATATAAAGTTTAATTTAGGATCAAGTAGAATCCCTAAATCCAGAAAAGTATCAACAAGTTCAAGCTGATATCCGCCCAAAAAGTAGTTAGCAGGAAAAACATTATTTCTAGAAAAACGCGTACATTTACATTTTTTCAAATTTAGTTCCATTAGGTTACGGTTACACCACGAAAAGAAATTGTTGAGATCTGATTGAAGATGAATATGATCATTATGTTGACAGTAACGTTGCAATAATTTATCACTTTTGGAAGATCATTGATGAAAAGGGAGAAAAGAATTGGTCCAAGATGGCTGCCTTGAGGAACACCAGAAGTCACAGTAATATCTTTAGATGACATATTATTATATATTACACGTTGTGTTCTCTCAGAAAGATATGATTTTATCCATATAAGGCTTAATGGTGTTAAACCTAATAAATCCAATTTGATCAGTAGAAGGTTATGGTTTACTTTATCGAAAGCCTTACTAAAATCGGTGTATACTGCATCAGTTTGTTTTTTCTTGACAAAACCATCGTTAATTATAACAAGTAGTTATAAAATATCATATATCTTGAGTTCTTTGACTGAAACTGCTTTGCAAATTTGCCTGAGCTCGTCCATTATTAATGTGAATAGGGGGACAAACAATCGGTGGGATCGAACCACTGGGCGTGGCACCCCCACACAAAGTAAATATTCAATGATATATCTTGAGTACTGTAAAAGTGACAGCCTTGGGACTTGAGCCCATAAGTTATTGATGTGATTAGTCGAACAAAAAATGGGCGTCATCGGAGCACTGAACGTTTACCGGCGACTACGAATTTTCTAGACACAGTGGAGGTCGTTTATAATGTACACCGGTTACAACGATTTTTTTATAAAAAAAAAAGTTCCGCAAAATTTTTTTTTCCGGACTCAAAACATTCAATTTCAAATTATATACCAATTATTACGATCATGGCGAACTCTTGTTTATTACGAACCAGTTTTTTTTGTTCCTTTTATAGTTACAGCTTACTACCTAAAATATAGAAACCCCTGAACATGAACTAAAAAAAATAAAAAATTTGCAACACTTCAAAATCAGCTGTTATATTTATTGATACCAAAATACGTAAATTGGATTTGCCCCATACATAAGTCAGTTGCGATAGTTGCAGTATTAAAAGCGGTGTTTGTGATTTAAAAAAAAATAGTTCGAGGCGTAGTGAGACAACTTGTGTTATTTTGGGACATTTAAGGAACTTGATGATCGGCAGCTACCAACTATAAGAGATGACATTAAATGTATTTTAGTTATCAAGTATAACATGAAATTGAAGTATAATGGAAAAGATCCTTCAAATTCAGATATATATGCGATTATTTTTGAAGAGATTGACAATATTTGGACCAAAGATTCGATTCCAATCGTAACAAAGGAACGAGTTATACAGTTACTCAAATCCTGTTTCAAAAAGTACCTCAATTTGCACAGATACCCCAAAAGCAAACGAAAAAATGGTTTCGAAAAAATGGTGTATCGACAGACACACCTTCGACTTCAACGACGAATCGGAATACATTGCCGTTGCCAACAGTTGCTAAGCTCTGTGATAGATACGGTTTATCGACTCGTTTTGTTGTTGCTGTTGCTTCTGCAGTTTTGACTGACTTCGGCTGAATTTCTACCGAAAATTTATTTCTGGTAATCGATAAAAACAAAATATACAGAGCTGTATCTAAAGTCCGGAAAGAAACTTAAAAAACATTGGAGGTATTGTTATTAAAAGCATTTATTTTGATGGACAAAAAGACAAGACTCTGATAAGTGAGAAAATAGGGGGTCGTCACCATCGCAAGGAAATTATAGAAGAACACATCTCAATTTTAGCAGAACCTGAATCAATTTATTTGGGTCACACAACGCCAAGTCGTGGCACTGCAAAAGGCATTCTAACTTCGATCACAACTTTATTAGAAAATGAAGGTTGGAATATAGATGACGTGACTTGCATTGGATGTGAAGAAACTGCAACTAATACCGGTTGGAAAGGTGGCGTTATTTAATATTTGGAGCAGGATTTAAAGAGACCGCTACAATGATGTGTTTGTATGCTCCATGCCAATGGGTTAACCCTTCGTCATTTATTCTCAACTTTAGATAGTTACACTTCGGTACCTAGAGAATATTCTGGACTTATTGGAAAACAGTTAGCTACTTGTGTCTTTTTGTGCGATGGCTGCTAATTTGCCTGAATTGCCCAAAAAAGTGGGCGATGATCTAAGTACGGATCAAAAATATCTTTATGAGATATGTGAAGCTGTACAAACTGGTTATTGTAGTCCTGAGCTGGCAAACCGTAAACCTGGAACAATTAGGCACTCGAGATGGCTTACCTCTGCTAATCGTCTACTCAGAGTTTAAGTAAGACCCTTAATTCATCAGAAAATTTGCAACTGCTTGTCAATTACGTTGTTAAAGTATACACTCCGCTTTGGTTCCTAAACAAAACAAAAAACGTCTTTTAAAGAAGGAGGCAAACATATTTTTAACCTGGTTATGTACTCTCGTTTTTTACCCGATAATATGAGTTCAGTTGTGGATTCTGTTATCGAAAGAAATGCTTTTTTTGCTCACTTGGAAAATCTCCTTGTCAGTATTCTGGTTGATGATAGAGAAAACCATCGGAGCTATCATTGCAAAGAATAATTAAAGCTAGAGAAGCTGAAAGTACCACTAAAAACAAAATATTTAAACCACCACAACCACAACATTAAAAATTAACTTCTCTGCTGGAGATTACGCCGAAATTATTATATGGCACGAGTGTAGGGTTACAGCACCGCCGTTTCTTCGGCATATTTCTAATGAGGACCTTCAAATCATGGCAAAAGATAACAGCTTGGAAATTGTTGACTTTCCTTGTCACACACAAGCTGTGGAAAGATGTGTTAAACTGGTAACAGATGCCTCTCAAAGTGTAATTAATGCTGCTTCTAGAGATGGCCTTCTTAGAACCACGTTGAAATCACGAGCAGAAACACCAAATTTTTGTCATAAAAATATGTTTAGATTTTAAGCTATAGTCATTTATTACAACTTTTATTTTCTTGTACATTAATTGCAAGTATAAAATATATTAATAAAATAAATTTGTATCTCTTTTTTTTTATTATTTTAAATACGGTTTAGGTTTGTAAAAACGTTTTCAAAAGTAGAGCCCTCAAGATGGCACCTAATTTGATTTTTATTTCTTTTACCGTAATCTGTGTAAAATTATGCAAATTTTTATACCTCTTGCGAAAGTGTAGCTCGAAAAAACATTTTTCTCATTCAAGGACGGGACAGGCTACTGAGCGTGGCACCGCCCACACGAAGTAAATATATAACATCCTAAACCTGGAGTACTCTATAAGGCAAAGCCTTGGTACTTTACACGAATCTATCAGATATTAATGTAAGTAGTCAGATTAAAAATGGGCCATGGACCATACAATATGAAGTACTATGAATGGGACAGTTTTGCAACTTTTAACAAGAACATTAATTACCAATGTAAGTTGTCGTGGTAAATATGGGCGGAATCGCCAAATTCAAAAATCGTGAAATCAAAAATTACCAAAACAAATCATAAAACGCCAAAATCAAAAATTGCCACATTCAGAATCCGCTAAAATAAAAATTTGCCGGATTTAATTCGGAAAACCAATGTTTTTCTCATGGGCGGCTATACGTAGCTTGCTTTAGAGGAGCAACGCCAAAAAATATTGTATATCAGCAAGCATTAAATTAAAAAAGTATAATAAAATAAATAAAGTACCATTGAAACAAAATCAAAACTAAGCTTTTTGCATGCGAGAATTTGTGCTTTTGTGCTTTTACAAAATCATCAAAATGCTTTCGAGCAGCTGATTGTCCTACTGTTAACCATAATTCAATTGTCAATTGTATACAAAGCTGTTCATATAACAAACAATAAATATAACAAAATTAATAAAATCGAAATTATTTACGGGTTAAATAAAGTAATTGCTATAGTAGGCATCGCGTTTAATGCCTATCAGCTGATTATCCTGTCATCTGATTTTTCTCGCACAGAAAATAGAAACAATTCTATTTCCCTTGCGAGTGTTTTTACAACATAAGTTGGCAACGCCACACAAAAAGCTTTACTATCGATCTCGCTTCCACATATAGAAAAAATCATACTGACTCATTCTCATTTTTTCTCGCACTCGCAACTCGCCGTTATGTGGGTAGGGCTTAATGTTGTGAATTTGTAATATAAAATTATTCACAAAATTTTACATTTCACAATATGGCATGGCCGAAAATAGATAGTTCTCAATTCCGGTACGGTATTTCATGAAGAGTATACAACTTTAAAGATTTTAATATAAGCGCCTTGTTTTCGAGATATAAGCGTTTTTAAGTTTCCACGTAAAATTTTACGTTTTTTCGATCTGGCAACTCTAAAAGTAATTAGTCCACAATTCGGATGGGATGGCAATATTTGAACCTTTTAGGATTTAGGTTTTTAATTTATCTTCCCCGCAAAAATTTAGAGGTAGGCTTATGGGTGATAACAAGTGATACAAATACGTGCAGCGTTGCAGAATCAGCAGTTCACTATATCAGAACATCAGCGATTTTATATCTATTTAAGTTATTTATACAATACTTCGTTCTTGGTCCCTGTGTAGACAAAATAAAAGTAAATCTATGAAAAATAAGAAAATTATATATATATATACATAATTTTTCCAATATTTTGTTAATTTTTTTTGTTTCTGCTTTAGTTAAAATTAAATTCAAAGTTGGGCTAATTTGGGGTAGTTACAAAAATGTTACAACTTCAGCTGTGAACTGTGAACAAACGGTTACAATTACGAATTTAGATTTTTTAAAGGTAAATAAACTAATAGAGTTTAAAATATAATAAAATAATTGTTCTTTTATTTTTGGAAAAGAATCAACTCCTTCTAATTAATGTCAACAAAAACCATTTCAAAATAAAAAACAAATCAACGAAGAAAACGGCAGACATAGTTAATGATGTTGTTTCATAACATCAACACAACTATAACAGCAACAACAAAAACAACAAGAACAAAAGTGAAAGTTTATAAAGTGAATGTTGTTAAGGAAAAGATAAAACGCAAATGAGTTTTCTTAAAAGAAAATTAGACAACAACTCTTTAACAGACTGTTAAAGTAGTTAAAATTCATGTTCAATTACACTAAACAACAATATATAAAGTACACAAAGAAAGACAAATATACAAAAAAATAAATAAATAAAAAAAATCAATTTAAAATTTAATTTAATGTAAATTTCCAAGTACAAATGGAGAAAATTCCTTAAACGAAATATATTGTTATGAAAAATGTTTACAAAATTAAGGTTTGGTTAACCCGCCTCCCCTCAATATAAGAGATTTTTTTTAGAACAAACAAAATGCTATCATTATTGACACGTGACGCGGCCACATGTTTTATTGAACAAATTGTATTGAAATTAAATTCCCAACAACGAACCAATTTTCTCAAAATATTTCCTTAAAACAATATTCTTTCTGTCATGATGGTTATCTTAAGAAACACCATAAATCATGTCAAGTTTTATTGTATTTTTCTTTATTTGTTCTTTGGTGTTCTTATATTTATAAGCGAGACTGATTTATTGTTCATTTTTAACTTATTGACATTTGACAGAAATCAGCTGATTGTCATGATTACGCATAAAGTGAAATTTTTGCAATGTCAAAGCATTTTTCTAAAAGATTCCTTGTAGCACGTGTTTGCAGCGATGAACAAAACAAAACAAAACAGCACCATCCTCGTTTTGTTTGATTGTTTATACCCTATACCACTATGAAGTCAGGGTATGTATAACGACGTTGTACTGATATTTGCGACTTCCAAAAATATTTGACCTAGACCTATCTTTTATTATATCGATCGACTCAGAATCACTTTTTGTCCGTCTGTCTGTGTGTCTATGTAAACCTTGTAATCAAACTGCACGTTGCAAATATGATTATATTTTGCTGAAATTTAGTGCATAGGCTCCTATCGGCTATAGAATAAACGCTATTGAAACAGGGGAAAATCAGTTCATGTTCAGACCTAGTCCCCATACAAATGACCCCCATTCCCGATCTTCACTTAAATCTATCAGAAAACAAAAATATTGCACAGATTTTAGTTTGTAACTTTTTTTGCCAAAAGTTAGTGATCCTACCAAATATGGTCAGGATCGACCCATTTTCCGACCTAGTCCCCATATAAAAATAGCATCCGATATTAACTTTTTCATATCCGAAAGCAAAAAAAAATTAATAGCAATGCCACTAAAGTTTGGTTTATGCTTATTCTCTATATCTTATTAGTTGGACCTAAGAGATAGGGCCTCTAAATAAATGGTAAGGGTATCGTACAGTTGGCCTAGACTGACTTTACTTTTCTTCCGCTTTTTTAAATCCTTCTGTTTTTCTTTTTGTTTTGTTTTTATAACCATATGTTTGCTTTAAATGAAATTGATCTGTTTTCTATTGAATATAAATATATACCTTATTTTTACTCTTTTTTGCTTGGGGCATTTTGTTGTGTTCTTCTTTTTT